>OW121742.1:29547156-30147156 GCA_933228675.1 Stomorhina lunata
CCATGGATCGTTTTCGCACTACGTTTACTCTATGTGATAATACGCATCCGCAGCGACGTCGAACAGTGCGCACCGAAGAAACAATTGCCGCTGTAGAGCAAAGTGTTGAAGAGGACCCGAATGAATCGATTCGCCACCGTGCACAGCAATTGGAGCTTTGTCCATCAACTTTATGGAAGATTTTGCGCAAAGATCTTGGCCTGCGACCTTAGAAGATCCAGCTTGTGCAAGAATTAAAGCCGCGAGACCATGCAATGCGTCGTGATTTTGGTGTATGGGCCGAAAATGAGATTGATGCTGATTTTCATCGCAAAATTTTGTTGAGTGATGAGGCTCATTTTTGGTTGAATGGCTACGTCAACAAGCAAAATTGCCGCATTTGGAGTGAAGAGAATTCACATGAGACCCTTGAGACGCTATTACACCCACAAAAACTGACTGTTTGGTGTGCTCTATGGGCTGGTGGAGTCATTGGGCCATACTTCTTCCGAAATAATGCTGGAGAGTCAGTTACCATAAATGGAGACCGGTATAGAGCCATGATAACCGACTATTTTGTTCCCCAATTGGATGGCATGAATGTGGATGAGTTGTGGTTAAAACAAGACGGCGCTACATGCCACACAGCGCACGTCACCTCTAAAAAAAACACCCATTATTACTAGTTATAGGCACAAAAATTCTAATGAAACACATACACGAAACACAACAATTGTAAGAGCATAAAAATACTTTAAATCTCCCGATTTTTTATACCCGCCATCAAAAAGATTGTCATTCCGTTTGTAATTTCCTTAATATTGGCTCAAAAATCAAAAACGATATATATTCTGAATTCTTATGAAATTCTAAGACGATTGAGTGATGTCCGTCTGTCTGTCCGTCTGTCTGTCTGTCTGTTGAAATCACGATAACGCCTAAACGAAAGGAGCTAGCTCACTGAAACTTAGTAGAAACATTCGTCATCTATGTGAAAATTTTGGTATTGAAATTGGTCAAAATCGGTTAACATTTGACCATAGCTCCCGTATAACCTCGTCTAGACTAATCGCTTATTTGCTAATAAATAACAAATTATAACAGCTTTGATGACAAAACATCTAGAAGTTTTACATAAGCACCAGGCAGCATATAAAATTTCATCGAAATCGGTTCACATTTAACCATAGCTCCCATATAAAAAACTTACGGAAACAGCCTAAATTCCACCTGAAATTCACTTAAATGCCAATAAATAATAAACTGTAATAGCTTTGGCCAATAAATTTAGCACAAGGAAGTCTTATGTGAATGCCAACCAGTGTGCAAAATTTTGTTACAATCGGTCACCATTTGACCATAGCTCCCATATAAAAAACTTAGAGAAACACAAAAAGAAAAGGAGATTTATGTCCGTCTGTCCGTCAGATAAAAGCGCGACAGCTCCTTAACTACAAAAGCTAGAGACACAAAATTTTACAAAAGTAGTTTGGCAGGCCAGCCAGGTTTGCCGATTTATCGACATTTCGGCGATTTTTGACCTGTAAAATGGTAAAGTGCCGATAATATTTGTGACCCGGTCTATGACTCAAAAGCAAAATTTCGAAAAATTAGCTAAAGAGTGCTCTAAATAAAATTTGTAGTTGGATTTTCTTAAATAAAAATCAAACCTTTTAATATAAAAACTCTACAAAATACGCAAATATAATGACATATTATACAAAATCATTTAGCATTAAAATGTTTACTTAGTACTCGGGTTTTGCAAAATTATCGACTTTTTTCGGAAACCCTCCCATTAAAGATTTTACAGTTGCTTCTGATACCTTTTTGGAGCATGTGTTCCACCTGCGCATAAAATCGGACATGTTCTTGGAAATCTTTCCTGTGTTCTCCAATTCCTTTTTTACCAGAGCCCAATACCTTTCCACAGGCCGAAGTTCTGGACAGTTAGGTGGATTTGCCTCTCGTGGTACAAAAATGACATTATTCTTAGAGTACCACTCAAGTGCCTTTTTTCCATAATGGCATGATGCCAAATCGGGCCAAAAAAATGTAGTCACTCTGTGCTCTCTTAAAAAGGGTAACAACCGTTTTTGTAGGCACTCCTTTATATAAATTTCTGTGTTTATTGTGCCAGATGCCAAAAATACTTTACTTCTTTTGCCACAACTGCAAATAGCTTGCCACACGAGAAACTTCTTAGGGAATTTTGTTTGTTTTTTTGTGCGAAACTCTTGCCGAACATTGCCCCGTTTATCAGCAACATAAAAATCTTGACCAGGAAGTTGAGAAAAGTCTGCCAGTACGTATGTTTCATCATCCATCACACAACAGGTGTATTTTTTTATAAAATCAGACTTCAATTTTTTCGCTCGTTTTTTTGCTTCTAAGTTCTTTATAGCATTGCGATCTGGAACCTTTTGGACTTTGTATGTCTTCAGTCCATCATAAGCTTTGACTCTATGTGCAAAATTCGTAGAACATTTCACCGTACGAGCTGCTTTTCTTAAAGAAGTGTTAGGCGCTCTTCGAAAGAGTCGCTCGACTTATTTTGCCTTACCAATATCTGGAGGACCTTTTTTCCTCCCTGATCCAGGTTTTCTTTCAATGCTCAGGGTTTCCTTATACCGTCTGATGGCATTAGAAACCGTTCGAGGGTCACTTTCAAATTTTTAGCTATTTTTTAAAAGTCCATGACGGATTTTTTTGAAAAGTTTTAATTATATTTTCACGAACTTTTTTTTCGCAGTCCATTTTGATTGAAATAACTATTGGAAATTAATAATTTCTAAAATAATAGTATCTGACATATCTATAGAAACTAACTTGATCAGAAAATAAATTATTTCTTGCACTATGGATAAATTTTGTCTAAAATAGTAAATGCATATTTTTTTTAGAACACTCTTTAAATATTTCGAAAAATTTTGAAAAATGAGCTAATTTTTCGAAATTTTGTCTTTGAGTCATAAACCACCTTTTCATAGACCGGGTTACATAGATAATATCGAAAACCAACTTAACTTCAAAGCTTTAACATTTATAACAAATCAGAGATAAAAAATTGATAAAAGTTTTCAATATTCCGATACATTAGAATTAACAGAGTCAAAATTTGGGAACGACAAAAAAGTTTTTAATAAAAAATTGTACTATATACATTTTTTTCTACAAAAACAATATAATTTTTTCAAAAGACAATTTTTCAAAAATTTTGGAACATCAAACATTTAATAAAAAAGTTTTACTGTAGTTTATTGCACTAAGATTCCAATTTATTACAATTATTTATTATTGTAATAAACCAAAAAAATGTTGGTGGGGAAACCTTTCCTGGACGAGTTTCGATGGATACTACGGCCATCTCTTCAGCGGGATTATCCCCAATTCTAGACAGCACGAAAACAATTGTGTCCAATTAATATCAACATAAAGCGAAGATTATCATCTGAACAGAAACACACAAACATTTGTTAGTTTAACTTTTTCTTTATTTCTACACTTTTGTTGTTGTTTTTTTTTTTTGAAAAATATTTTTTATATGGAAAAATTTTGCATCTAAAATTGTTTGCGCCGAAAAATTTTCAATATAATTTTTTTTCCATTGAGAAATTTTATAATAAAATTTTTTTGTAGTGAAATTTTCCATTTACAATTTTTTCTATCAAAAATTTCCCTATATAAATTTTTTTAAAGAATAATTATTCACATATAATTTTTTGAATAGACAAATTTTCCATATAAAATTTTTTGTGTAGAAAAACTTTCTAAAAAAAAAAAATTTGTATAGAAAAATTTTCAACATAAAATTTTTTTACATGGATAAATTAAAATTTTATATATAAAATTTTTTTATACAAAAATTTTTCATATACAATTTTTTTTTTTATAGAAAAATGTTTCATTTACAATTTTTTGTATAGAAAAGTTTTTAATATAAGATTTTTGTATATAAAAATTTGTATTATCAAATTTGTATAGAGAAATTTTTAATATGATTTTTTTTTTATTAAAATTTTTAATATAAAATTTGTTCTATAGAAAAATTTTCACTAAACATTTTTTTAACATTCGGCTATGTGACATATTTTTGACAATTCCGATTTTTTGTCGATTTCTGAAAAATTTACTACCAATTTTTTTTTTTTTAAATATGCCGATTTTTTACGAAAAATTTCTGACAGCCCTGATTTTGGGTCTTTTTATATCTCTTTCTATATAGTCAGATATTTAATCTGACGATATCTATATAGTCAGATTTTAATATAGCCAAATTTTCAATGGAAGGGTTTATATAGTCAAATTTTCAATGATAGGTCTCTATATAGTCAGATTTTAATCGTAGGTCTCTATATAGTCAGATTTTCAATCGTAGCTCTCTATATAATCATTTTTTTAATCGTAGCTCTCTATATAGTAAAATTTTCAATCGTAGGTCTTTATATAGTCAAATTTTTAATGTTAGGCCTCTATATACATAGTCAATCTGACTATGTATATAGAGGCGTAAACGCAGGTTTTTATATAGTCAGATTTTTAGTCGTAGTTCTCTCTATATAGTCAGATCTTTAATCTTAGACCTCTATGTAGTCAGATTTTAAATCTTAGATCTTTATCAAATTTTCAATAATAGGTCTCTTTATAGGAAGTTAAATTTTAATCGTGGCCCTCTATATAGTCAAATTTTCAATCGTAGGTCTTTATAAGTCAAATTTTCAATATTAGGTCTCTATATTGGTAGTAAAATTTTTAATCGTAGGTCTCCATAAAGTCAGATTTTTAATCGTAGGTCTCTATATTGTTAAATTTTTAATCTTGAGTCTCTACATAGAAAGATTTTCAATCGTAACTTTCTCGATATAGTCAGATTTTTAATCGTAGATCTCCATACAATCAGGTTTTAGTCAAATTTTCAATATTAGATTTCTAAACAGTCAGATTTTTAATCGTAGGTCTCTATATAGTCAGATTTTCAATTGTAGCTCTTTATATAGTAAAATTTTCAATATTAGCTCTTTATATAGTCAGATTATCAGTCGTAGGGTATATATTCAAACTTTTACATGAAGCTCTTTATATAGTTAAATATTCAGTATTAGGTCTCGATATAGTTAGTTAGCTTTTTAATCGAAGGTCTCTATATAGTTAAATTTTTAATTTATAGTCTATATAGTCAGATTTTCAATTGTAGCTCTCTCTATATAGTCAGGATTTCAATCGTAGATCTATTTATAGTCAGGTTTTAAATACTAGATCTCTATATAGTAAAATTTTATATATTAGAGGTCTATATAGATTTTTAATCGTAGGTCTCTATATGGTCAAATTTTCCATATTAGGATTCTATATATTCAAATTTTAAATCGAAGCTCTCTATACAGTTAAATTTCAGTCGTAGGTATCTAAATTAATAGTCAGATATTTAATCGTAGGTCTCTAAATAATCATATTTCTAGTCTTAGGTCTCTATATAGACAAATTTGTATTTCCAGGGTTCCATATTTCAACTTTTTAATCGTAGATTTCTAATTAGACAAACTTTCAAAATTCAAAACTTTTTGTCTTTAAATTCTTAATAAATTTTGTCAAAGTGCCTTAAATCTCTTTATAATCATTTTCAGCTTTTCTAAATAATTCAATTTTTTTTTTTTGCCAAAGAGACAACATCAAAATGATGTATTGATAAAACATTGTCAACGCCTGACAATTGAAAACGTTTCGAATTAATATGATTTATTTCGCAAACGGAATAAAAAAAAGTAAAAAAGAAACTGAAACTTTTTTTCCGATTTAATGTGTTTATTCAGCAACTTTTTGTTGATCACGACCTGGTAATTTATTATCAACATATCAGAAACACAATAAAATTATACCACAGAAAAAAATAAATATATCGAATGAAATAATTCTAGCTAAACATTTATGTATATGAAAAAAATCTTTAATATAAAACGCAGAAATGGGCTAAAAATTTAAAAGAAAAATTTTCAAAATTTAAGCGAAATTTTGATTTTTCTTCAAAAATTTCTTAGTTTTATAGAATTTTTTTTAAAAATTTGATATTTTTATAGGAAATTTTTTAAAAATTTCTTATTTTTATAGGAAATTTTTCAAAAATTTCTTATTTTTATAGAAAATTTTTCAAAAATTTATTAGTTTTATTGGAAATTTTTCAAAAATTTCTTATATTTGTAGGAAAATTTTAAAAACATTTTCATTTTTATAGGAAATTTTTAAAAAATTGGTTATTTTTATAAGAAATTTTTCAAAAATTTCTTATTTTTATAATAAATTTTTAAAAAATTTCTTATTTTTATAGGGAATTTTTCCAAAATTTTTTATTTTTATAGGAAATTTTTCAAAAATTTCTTATTTTTATAGGAAATTTTTCAAAAATTTCTTATTTTATAGGAAATTTTTCAAAAATTTCTTATTTTTATAGGAAATTTTTCAAAAATTTCTTATTTTGATAGGAAAATTTTCCAAAATTTCTTATTTTTATAGGAAATTTTTAGAAGTTTTCTATCTTTATAGGAAACTTTTTAAAAAATTCTTATTTTCAATAATTTTTTAGTTTTTTATGGAAATTTTTTGTTATTTTGTTATTTTTAAAAAAATTCTTATTTTAGGATATAGGAAATTTTTTAAAAATTTCCTATTTTTTATGTAAAATTTTTCAAAATTTATTTTCTTTTTATAGGAAATTTTTCAAAGATTTCTTATTTTAGGAAATTTTCAAAAATTTTTTATTTCAGAAAATTTTTCAAATATTTTTTATTCTAGGAAATTTTTCAAAAATTTCTTATTCTAGGAAATTTTTCAAAAATGTCTTTTTTTTATAGAAAATTTTTCAATAATTTCTTATCTTTATAGACAATTTTTCAATAATTTCTTATTTTTATAGAAAATTTTTCAAAAATTTCTTATTTTTATAGGATATTTTTGGAAAAATTTTAAATTTTTATAGGATATTTTTGGAAAAATTTTCAATTTTTATAGGAAATTTTTAAAAAATATCTTATTATAGGAAATTTTCTAAAAATTTCTTATTTTATAGGAAGTTTTCTAAAAATTTATTATTTTAATAGGAAGTTTTTCAAAAATTTCTTATTTTTATAACAAATTTTTTAAAAACTTCTTATTTTTATATTTTCAAAAATTTCTTATGTTTCTTCAAAATTTTTAAAATTTTTTTTATTTTTAAAGGCAATTTTCTAAAAATTTCTCATTTTAATCGAAAATTTTTGAAAATTTTTTTATTTTTATAGGAAATTTTTTAAAAATTTCTAATTTTAATAGCAAATTTTTTAAAAATTTCTAATTTTTACTTGAAATTTTTCAAAAATGTCTTATTTTTAAGGAATTTTTTTAAAAACGTCTTTTATCTATTAAAATTTTTCAAAAATTTATTTTTTTTATAGATAATTTTATAGGAAATTTTTCAAAAATTTTCTATTTTTATAGGAAATTTTTCAAAAATTTCCATTTTTAATAGGAAATTTTTAAAAAGTTTCCTACTTTATTAGGAAATTCCTAATTTTATAGGAAATTTTTTTAAAATTTCCTAATTTTATTGGAAATTTTTTAAAAATTTCCTAATTTTATAGGAAATTTTTCAAAAATGTCCTATTTTTATAAGAAATTCTTTAAAATTTTCCTATTTTTATAGGAAATTTTTCAAAATTTTCCAATTTGTATAAGAAATTTTTAAAAAATTTTTCATTTAAATAGAAAATTTTTTAATTTTTTATTGGAAATTTTTTTAAAATTTCTAATTTTTATAGAAAATTTTTCCAAAATTTATTTTTTTATAGATAAGTTTTCAAAAACTTCTTATTTTTATAGGAATTTTTTTATTTTTATACGAAATTTTTAAAAAATTCTTATTTTTATAATAAATTTTTCAAATTGTTCTTATTTTTATTTTAAAATTTTCAAAAATTTCTGAGTTTTATAGGAAATTTTTAAAAAATATCTTATTTTTCTAGGAATTTTTTTTTAATTTATTATTTTTATAGTAATTTTTTTCAAAAATTTACTATTTTAATAGGAAAGTTTTCAAAAATTGCTTATTTTTAAGGAAATTTTTCAAAAATTTCTTATTTTGATAGGAAATTTTTTAAAAATTTCTTATTTCTATAGGAAATTTTTCAAAATTTTTTTTTTTTTTGGAAATTTTTCAAAAATTTTTTATTTTTATAGGAAATTTTTTAAAAATTTCTTATTTTTATAGGAAATTTTTAAAAAGTTTCTTATGTTTATAGAACATTTTTTGATTTTTTTTTATTTTTATTAGAATTTTTCACAAATTTCGGTTATTTTTTTAAAATTTGGCTATTAACAAAATTGCAGATTATAATTTTCAGTTTGCATTTTCATTACCATCTGACCCAAGTCCTTTGACAAGTCTTACAATTTTTTTTCTTTTAAAAAAAAAAAAAATAACAAATTAATGTACTTTCATGTTTACTTTATTTTACCCTTAGCCAATTTAATCATTTTTGTTAGCCCTTAAAGAAAAATCTGCAAAAACCAAATTATGCGGGCGTCCGTCTGTCCATAAAACGAAAAAGTATCCCCTATTTTAACACATTTCTTTTGAGTTTAATTAATTCTTTTTACTTCACTGATTTCACATAAAAACTTAAGTTTTAAGTATTTAATATAGACCACCCCTGTTTTCGAAATGGATAATATATGATAAAGTAACGAAATAACAAAAAACTATAGTTTTATTATACTTTGTTTCAATCAGAAAAATACATTGATCTAGAAAAAAGGACAAATGAACTAAAGGTACGACAAAAAATCTAATCTCAGAAAACCTTTATTTGAGTTGAGCAAAAAGTAAATAGTGCTCGGTCGGTAGTTTTATATGGTATTTTCTTTGTTTTAAAGGTTTTTGTGTAATTTTTCTGTAATATTTGATTGATGACAAAATGTTTATACATTTCTATATATTTCGAAATGAATGACTATTCTTATACATGTAAAGGTTATTTTTTTTCATTTCGACAATAAAGTACTATAAAGCTCTAAGCCCAAACAATACACATGAGACAACCCCCTCTCGCCCCCACAGAAGTCGTAAACGAGAACGAGTAGAATTAAATGAAACCCAAAAACAAAAAATCCTGAAAAAAATAAAAATTACACATTTTTTGTTTTCTTATTACTTATACGTGTAACACGACAGCAAAAACTGCCACACTTGAACACACGCATACACCTGCCAATATGTAATACACCTGAGCCCCATTTAGCGGAGCCAAATGCTAATCATTAATTTTTATTTATTATAAAAATAAGAAATTTTTGAAAAATTTCCTATGAAAATAAGAAATTTTTGATAAGTTTCCTATAAAAATAAGAAATTTTTGAAAAATTTCTTATAAAAATAAAAAATTTTTGAAAAAATTCCTATAAAAATAAGAAAATTTTGAAAAATTTTCTATAAAAATAAGAAATTTTTGAAAAATTTCTTATAAAAATAAGAAATTTTTGAAAAATTTCTTATAAAAATAAGAAATTTTTGAAAAATTTCTTTTAAAAATAAGAAATTTTTGAAAAATTTCGTATAAAAATATGAAATTTTTGAAAAATTTCTTATAAAAATGAGAAATTTTTGAAAAATTTCCTATAAAATAAGAAATTTTTGAAAAATTTCCTATAAAAAAAAGAAATTTTTGAAAAATTTCCTATAAAAATAAGAAATTTTTGAAAAATTTCCTATAAAAATAAGAAATTTTTGAAAAATTTCCTATAAAAATAAGAAATTTTTGAAAAATTTCCTATAAAATTAAGAAATTTTTGAAAAATTTCCTATAAAATTAAGAAATTTTTGAAAAATTTCCTATAAAAATAAGAAATTTTTGAAAAATTTCCTATAAAAATAAGACATTTTTGAAAAATTTCCTATAAAAATAAGAAATTTTTGAAAAATTTCCTATAAAAATAAGAAATTTTTGAAAAATTTCCTATAAAAATAAGAAATTTTTGAAAAATTTCCTATAAAAATAAGAAATTTTTGAAAAATTTCCTATAAAAATAAGAAATTTTTGAAAAATTTCTTATAAAAATAAGAAATTTTTGAAAAATTTCTTATCAAAATAAGAAATTTTTGAAAAATTTCTTATAAAAATAAGAAATTTTTGAAAAATTTTCTATAAAAATAAGAAATTTTTGAAAAATTTTCTATAAAAATAAGAAATTTTTGAAAAATTTCTTTTAAAAATAAGAAATTTTTGAAAAATTTCTTATAAAAATAAGAAATTTTTGAAAAATTTCTTATAAAAATAAGAAATTTTTGAAAATTTTTTTATAAAAATAAGAAATTTTTTAAAAATTTCTTATAAAAATAAGAAATTTTTTAAAAATTTCTTATAAAAATAAGAAATTTTTTAAAAATTTCTTATAAAAATAAGAAATTTTTTAAAAATTTCTTATAAAAATAAGAAATTTTTTAAAAATTTCTTATAAAAATAAGAAATTTTTTAAAAATTTCTTATAAAAATAAGAAATTTTTGAAAAATTTTCTATAAAAATAAGAAATTTTTGAAAAATTTCCTATAAAAATAAGAAATTTTTGAAAAATTTCCGATAAAAATAAGAAATTTTTTAAAAATTTCCTATAAAAATAAGAAATTTTTGAAAAATTTCCTATAAAAATAACAAATTTTTGAAAAATTCCCTATAAAAATAAGAAATTTTTGAAAATTTTCCGATAAAAATAAGAAATTTTTTAAAAATTTCCTATAAAAAAAGAAATTTTTGAAAAATTTCCTATAAAAATAAGAAATTTTTGAAAAATTTCCTATAAAAACAAGAAATTTTTGAAAATTTCCTATAAAAATAAGAAATTTTTGAAAAATTTCCTATAAAAATAAGAAATTTTTGAAAAATTTCCTATAAAAATAAGAAATTTTTGAAAAATTTCCTATAAAAATAAGAAATTTTTGAAAAATTTCTTATAAAAATAAAAAAATTTTGAAAAAATTTCCTATAAAAGTAAGAAATTTTTGAAAATTTTCCTATAAAAATAAGAAATTTTTGAAAATTTTCGTTTAAAAATAAGAAATTTTTGAAAAATTTTTAAAAATTTCTTATTTTTATCGGAAATATAAAAATAAGAAATATTTTTAAAATTTTTTATAAAAACTTGAGCTGCGAAAATGATTCAAATGGTGGCAATGGGTTACTTGAACACCGTGATATTCTACACCTGACATTTTCTACCTTTACGAATAAAACAACAAGAAAAAGCCGATGAAAAATGTAAACATACAAAAAACAATAATAAAATACCGTAAAAAACAAAAGAATAAAGTCAAAACAATGTTGTATGAATGTTTTGGTAAATGTATGTGTAATATTTACATGTAAGCAACATACACACTTACAACACATGCACATGCATAGACATAAGTGTAATTGTAATATTGCGCACAAAGGGGTAGTAATTGATAAGTGACTAAAGATAACAACCTTTGTTGTTTTTTATTATTATTTAATTTTTTGTTTTACAAATACCTCCCGAAATTCAAATTTGTTTTGTAGTTAAATTAAAATTCATTAAATATTAAAAAGGGTCTTAAAATAAATGAAAATATGTAAATAATAATAATTTGTTAATTACCTGAAATGTTTCATTAGAAAATATGCAAAGGCACGATTTTGTGTCAAATGCGAAAGTACAATATTCGTAATATTCAACTTTTTCTTTTGTCACATTTATGAAATTCAAATTATAATCAGATAAGGGTGAAAATACAAGTTATTTGTCATACTAGAGTTTAAAAAGTTTTTGTTAGGGAAATAATTGCTTAATGGTCAGGGGAGAACTGTATCCGATATGATTAGCATTTGTGTGTTTAGTTGCAAAGTTTTGAACATAAAAACAACTGTAATATTGATAATTAGTTTTAACATACGAGATTAAGATTTTATGGGTATAATACGGATAATATTAGCCACGACACTTGGATTATCAGTTTATCTTGGATTTTACTTTTAATAGAACATTTTTCAAAAATTTCTTATTTTTATAGGAAATTTTTCAAAAATGTCTTATTTTTTATAGAATTTTTTTCAAAAATTTCTTATTTTTTATAGAAAATTTTTAAAAATTTCTTCTTTTTATAGGAAATTTTTCAAAAATTTCTTATTTTTATAGGAAATTTTTCAAAAATGTCTTATTTTTTATAGAATTTTTTTCAAAAATTTCTTATTTTAGGAAAGTTTTCAAAAATTTCTTATTTTTATAGAAATTTTTTCAAAAATTTCTTATTTTTTATAGAAAATTTTTAAAAATTTCTGCTTTTTATAGGAAGTTTTTCAAAAATTTCTTATTTTTATAGGGAATTTTTCAAACATTTCTTATTTTTATAGAAAATTTTTCAAAAATTTCTTATTTTTTATAGAATTTTTTTCAAAAATTTCTTATTTTTATAGAAAAGTTTTCAAAAATTTCTTATTTTTATAGAATTTTTTTCAAAAATTTCTTATTTTTATAGAAAATTTTTCAAAAATTTCTTATTTTTATAGAAATTTTTTCAAAAATTTCGTATTTTTTATAGAAAATTTTTAAAAATTTCCGCTTTTTATAGGAAATTTTTCAAAAATTTCTTATTTTTATAGGGAATTTTTCAAAAATTTCTTATTTTTATAGGAAATTTTTCAAAAATTTCTTATTTTTTATAGAATTTTTTTCAAAATTTTCTTATTTTTATAGGGAATTTTTCAAATATTTCTTAATTTTATAGAAATTTTTTCAAAAATTATAGGAAATTTTTTAAAATTTCTTATCTTTATAGGAAATTTTTCAAAAATTTCTTATCTTTATAAAATTTTTTTCAAAAATTTCTCAATTTTATGGGAAATTTTTAAAAATTTTCTGATATTTACATGAAATTTTTGAAAAATTTCTTATATTTATATGAAATTTTTAAAAATTTTCTTATATTTATAGGAAATTCTTCAAAAATATCTGATTTTCATAGGAAATGTTACCAAAATTTCTTACTTTTATAGGAAATTTTTCAAAAATTTCTTTTTTTAGGAAATATTTTAAAAATTTCTTATTTTTATAGGAAATTTTTTCAAAATTTTCTTATTTTTATAGGAAATCTTTCAAATTTTTTTATTTTTATAAAAAATTTTTTAAAAATCTCTTATTTTTATAGAAAATTTTAATAAAATTTCTTATTTTTATGGGAAATTTTTCAAAATATTTTTATTTTGATAGAAAATTTTTCAAAGATTTCTTCAAAAATGTGTAATTTTTGTAGGAAGTTTTTTAAAAATTTGTTATGTTGATAGAAAATTTTTAAAAAAGTTCTTATTTTTATAAGAAATTTATCAAAAACTTCTTATTTTTATAGGAAATTTGTCAAAAATTTCTTATTTTTATAGGAAATTTTTCAAAAATTTCCTAGTTTTATAAGAAATTTTTCAAAAGTTTCTTAGTTTTACAAGAAGTTTTTCAAAAATTTGTTATTTTTATAGGAAATTTTTGAAAATTTATTTTTTTACAGAAAATTTTTAAAGAATTTTTTTAATTTCTTATTTTTATAGGAAATTTTTCAAAAACTTCTTATTTTTATAGGAAATTTTTCAAAATTTTCTAATTTTTATTGGAAATATTTCAAACACTTCTTATTACTATTCGAAATTTTTCAAAAATTTCTTATTTTTATAAAAAAATTTTCAAAAGTTTCTTAGTTTTACATGAAATTTTTCAAAAATTTCTTATTTTTTTTTTTCAAAAAATAACAAAATAGTTGGGATGTAAATATTATTCATAAAGAATAGTATTCGCATTTGATCCCAAATCTGTTATATTTATTTATTAATGTATTTTTATAGGAAATTTTTTAAAAAAATTTAAATTTTTATAGGAAATTTTTCGAGAATTTCTAATTTTTATAGGAAATTATTAAAAAATTTCTTACTTACTGATTTTTATAAGAAGTCTTTCAAAAAGGAATATCTAATTTTTTTTATTCACAAAATTACCAATTTTCCCACGTGACTCACATATTAATGCAGATGTGGGCAAATCCTACTAGAGGGTGATTCAGAACATATAAATTGTTAACAACAATGTTTCAAAATGGTAACAAAACAACTGAAGATGTGTTTGTTGTGTGAATGACGCCATTGACAGCGACGACAACAACATCATCATCATCAACATCATGAACGAGAATGTTGGCGGCGGTGTCGGCGACGATGAGAAGGATATGAAGAGATGAAAAATTTAGAAGAATCTATGTAGGACTTTGTTATTATGGCGTTGAAACAAAATTACAGAACGAATGAACAAAAATAAAGTTAAATTGTAACTGTAAGTATGACAAGAGGCATACACTTGAAAAAATATAACAAAAAAACAAGGAAAGAAATGTACAATTTTGTTGAAAAATAAAAAAAAAACATATACAAATTAAATAAATACAAGAGCTTACATATACAATAAATTTAAAAATAGAAGAAGAAGGGCGGACGTAAGAAAAGATGCTTGTAGAAAGTCATGCTTTAAAAGCAGGGATGGACATTTCATTCTCTACTGCAAACAAATTAAAAAAAAAATTTTGAATTTTTTTTTTTTTCTAATAAATTTTTCTAAAATTTCTTCTTATAAGAGATTCTTAAAAAATGTCTTATTATTATAGGAAATTTTTCGAAAATTTCTTATTTTTATACGATTTTTTTCAAAAATTTCTTACTTTGATAGGAAATTTTTCAAAAATTTCTTAATTTTATAGGAAATTTTTCAAAAAAATTTTATTTTTATAGGAAATTTTTCAAAAAATTCTTATTTTTCTAGGAAATTTTTCAAAAAATTCATATTTTCATAGGAAATTTTTCAAAAATTTCTTATTTTCATTGGAAATTTTTCAAAAATTTCTTATTTTTATAGGAGATTTAAAAAAAATTCTTATTTTTATAGGAAATTAAAAAAAATGTTTTTATAGGAAATTTTTATATGAAATAGTTTTTCTTAAAAATTTATTGTTTTTATAGGAAATTTTTAAAAAAGTTCTTATTTTTATAGTAAATTTAAAAAACAAATTCGTTTTTATAGGAATTTTTTTATATACAATTTTTATGGGAAATTGTTAAAAAATTTCTTTTTTTTATGGGAAATTTTTCAAAATTTTCTTATTTTTACAGGAAATTTTTCAAAAATTAACTTTTTTATAGGAAATTTTTAAATGCTTCTTTTCTTTTTTATAGGAAACAAATTTGTTTTTTTTAGGAAATTTCTTTATAGGAAATTTTTCAATAATTTCGTATTTTTATAAGAAATTTTTCAAAAATTTAGTTTTTTGATAGGAAATTTTTCAGAAATTTCTTATTATTATAGCAAACTTTCCAAAAATTTCTTACTTTTATAGCAAACTTTTTAAAAATTTCTTATTTTGATAGAAAATGTTTCAAAAAAGTCTTATTTTTATAAGAAATTTTTCAAAAATTTCCTATTTTTATAGGAAATTTTTCAAAAATTTCCTATTTTTATAGGAAATTTTTCAAAAATTTCCTATTTTTATAGGAAATTTTTCAAAAATTTCCTATTTTTATAGGAAATTTTTCAAAAATTTCCTATTTTTATAGGAAATTTTTCAAAAATTTCCTATTTTTATAGGAAATTTTTCAAAAATTTCCTATTTTTATAGGAAATTTTTCAAAAATTTCCTATTTTTATAGGAAATTTTTCAAAAATTTCCTATTTTTATAGGAAATTTTTCAAAAATTTCCTATTTTTATAGGAAATTTTTCAAAAATTTCCTATTTTTATAGGAAATTTTTCAAAAATTTCCTGTTTTTATAGGAAATTTTTCAAAAATTTCCTGTTTTTATAGGAGATTTTTCAAAAATTTCCTGTTTTTATAGGAGATTTTTCAAAAATTTTCTATTTTTATAGGAAATTTTTCAAAAATTTCTTTTTATAGGAAATTTTTCAAAAATTTCTTTTTATAGGAAATTTTTCAAAAATTTCTTTTTATAGGAAATTTTTCAAAAATTTCTTTTTATAGGAAATTTTTCAAAAATTTCTTTTTATAGGAAATTTTTCAAAAATTTCTTTTTATAGGAAATTTTTCAAAAATTTCTTTTTATAGGAAATTTTTCAAAAATTTCTTTTTATAGGAAATTTTTCAAAAATTTCTTTTTATAGGAAATTTTTCAAAAATTTCTTTTTATAGGAAATTTTTCAAAAATGTCTTTTTATAGGAAATTTTTCAAAAATTTCTTTTTATAGGAAATTTTTCAAAAATTTCTTTTTATAGGAAATTTTTCAAAAATTTCTTCTTATAGAAAATTTTTCAAAAATTTCTTTTTATAGGAAATTTTTCAAAAATTTCTTTTTATAGGAAATTTTTCAAAAATTTCTTTTTATAGGAAATTTTTCAAAAATTTCTTTTTATAGGAAATTTTTCAAACATTTCTTATTTTTATATGAAAATTTTTCAAAAATTTCATATTTCTATAGGAAATTTTTCAAAAATTTCTTATTTCTATAGGAAATTTCCATGTAGAATTCGTCAGCAAACCTCGTGACGAAAAATGTTGTTAATTGTAGGATTTTCGAGATCCCTTGATTTTTTACATGGTTCAAATGCATTTCAAAAAAAAAATTCAAATTTCCAATTTAAATTTTACCTCCCTAATTTCTTCAGAGTCATAAAGTTTTCCAAGACTATTTAAGGCTTGTAAAGTTTATTTTTTAATGTGTAACGAAACGTGGACAAAACAAAAGAATGAAACACCTTGAAAAATGTTTCAATTTTTAATTTTTTTTTCAGATGCAAAAGAAAAAACATTTTTGTATTTAATAAAAGTCTACTAGTTATTTGAGAGGTTAAAAGAGATTTGAGGGTATCAGTTTAGGAGATGAAGTGTATTTTGAAAAAGAAAAAAACAATTGTTGGTATGTATTCGAATAAGAAAAAGGATGTGGGTTGTTCAGATGAGGGTTGTTTGGTTTTTTCTGCTTTGAGGTTTCATTTTCATTTCTCTATATATTTTATTTCATCTTGTGGTGTAATTTTTATTTTTCGTTACAGATTTCTTTCTTTCTTTGGCTCACTCCAAAAACATTCTCACATTTACATTCATATTTCAAACAATAGAAGGACTATGAACATGACTACACATCGAAATAAAGTACCAAAAGCCTAAGGGGAATTTAAAGATTCTTTTACTCAGGAAAAAAAAACCAACTGAAATTTCAATGGTATTAAAGTCAGATCTAACCAAATATTTATGTCTTCCCTAATGTAAAATGTGAAATACATACACACCAAAACAGTGAACGCACTTAATAATAAAATACCCTATAACTGCACACAAATACATTGAATAAATGGTAATATTTTAAGATTACAGGAATGCGGTTACACATGAGAGCAGGATTGTAAGGATTTGAAATGAGAAGAAAGAGACGTGTTAATTACATTGGATTTTGGGTATTTTGGTTACTTTGAAACCAGATCTCTTTGGAATCAAAATGTTAAAACTGTTCAAACGAAATACGATTCCTTGAAACAGATTCAAACTGTATTGAACTATTTAGGTTTCAAAGAAAAGCAATAGAAATTTTACACATTTTGGAGTACTAGAAAATAATGTTATGTCTTAGCAAATAGAGAACGTTACATTTTTTCGGAATCAAAATGTGCAAAGGTTATAAGGTTCCTTTTGATTCAATCTGCATTAAACTATCTAGAATTCTAAGAAAATTTATAGAAATTTCACTAATTACGGCTTACTCTAGTAAATAGTATTTTTTTTTTCTTTTACCCTAAAAAAAAGAAATTAAAGAGTTTAAAAATGCAAACGATATATAATTCTTTTAAGCATATTCAAACTCTTTTGAACCATCCAAAATTCGATAAAATAGCGAAGAAATAGGAAATTACAAAAAAAATTATTTATTTTTTTTTTAGCAAATTTTTTGAAAATTTCTTTTTTTATAGTAAATTTCTCAAAAATTTCTTATTTTTATAGGAAAATTTTCAAAAATTTCTTATTTTTTTAGGAATTTTTTTTAAAAATTGCTTATTTTTATAGGAAATTTTTCATAATTTTCTTATTTTTATATGAAATTTTTAAAAAATTTCTTCTCTTTACAGGAAATTTTTCAAAAATTTATTATTTTTATAGGTAATTTTTCAAAAATTTCTTATTTTTTTTAGGAAATTTAAAAAAATAATTCTTATTTTTATAGGAAATTTAAAAAAAAATTGTTATTTTTATAGGAAATTTTTCTAAAATTTCTTATTTTTACAAGAAATTCTTCAAAAATTTCTTATGTTTATAGGAAATTTTTCAAAAATTTCTTATTTTTACAAGAAATTCTTCAAAATTTTTTTATTTTTATAGGAAATTTTTTCAAAGTTTCTTATTTTTGTCGGAAATTTTTCAAAAATTTCTTATTTTTATAGGAAATTTTTCAAAAATTTCTTTTATAGGAAATTCTTCAAAAATTTCATAATTTTATATTAAATTTAACAAAAATTTCTTATTTTTATAGGAAATTTTTCAAAAATTTCTTATTTTTATAGAAAATTTTTAAAAAAGTTCTAATTTTTATAGAAAATTTTAAAAAAAAATTCTTATTTTTATAGGAAAATTTTCAAAAATTTGTAGAAGAAATTCTTCAAAAATTTCTAATTTTTTTCGGAAATTTTTCAAAAATTTCTTATTTTTATAGGAAATTTTTCAAAAATGTTTTCTTTTTGTAGGAAATTCTTCAAAAATTTCTTATTTTTATAGGAAATTTTTCAAAATTTTTTTCTTTTTGTAGGAAATTCTTCAAAAATTTCTTATTTTTATAGGAAATATTTTAAAAATTTTCAAAAATTTTTTATTTTTATAAGAAATTTTGTAAAAATTTTATATTTTTATATGAAATTTTTAAAATTTTTTAAAAAATTTCTTATTTTTACAGGAAATTTTTCCAAAATTTTTGCAAAATTTTTCTTATTTTTAAAATAGAAATTTTACACAATTAGGCTTACTCTAGAGATAGAGACGAGTATATATATACATATATATAAAATTCCCCGACAACATTCCAATTCAATTGGAACAAGGGGTACTTCTCTCAGGCAATGAGCTTCATCCGATTCTATTTTTTTAGACTCATTGAAATCACATAAAAAAATGTTTATAGAAATTTTTGATATAAAAAATTTTCTATAGAAAATTTTTTTATAAAATATTTCTTTAGAAAATTTTTGACATAAAAAATTTTTTATATAAATTTTTATAATAAATTTTCTGTAGAAATGTTTAAATTTTCTAAAGAAATTTTTTATAAAAAAAATTTTCTATAGAATTTTTTTTTATAAAAAATTTGCTATAGAAGATTAATTTTTCAAATATATGAAATTCATAATATGAAAAATTTTTATGTGAAAAATGTTCTATAAAATTTTTTAACATAAAAAATTTCCTATAGAAATTTTTTTGTATGAAAATTTTCTAAATAAATTTTTATATGAAAAATTTTCTATATGAAATTTTTCTTATGAAAAACTTTCTATAAAAATTTTTAAATGAAAAACTTTCTATAAAAAATTTTTTATAGAAATTTTTGATACAAAAAATTTTCTATAGAAATTTTTGATATGAAAAATTTTTTATAGATATTTTTTTTAGAAATTTTTATAAAATAATTTTTTGTAGAAATGTTTAAATTATCAATAAAAATTTTTTATATAAAAAGAAAGAAATTTTTTATATAAAAAATTTTCTATAGAAATTTTTTTTATAAAAAATTTTCTAAAGAAATTTTTTATATAAAAAATTTTCTATAGAAATTTTTTTTATAAAAAATTTTCTAAAGAAATTTTTTATATAAAAAATTTTCTATAGAAATTTTTTTTTATAAAAAATTTTCTATAGAAATTTTTTTTATAAAAAATTTTCTATAGAAATTTTTTTTATAAAAAATTTTCTATAGAAATTTTTTTTATAAAAAATTTTCTATAATCTTCTATAGAAAATTTTTTATAAAAAATTTTTCAATTAATAAAAAAATTTTATATGAAAAAACATTTCTATATCTATGAAAAATTTTCTATAGAAATTTTTATAAGAAAAATTTTCTTTAGAAATTTTTGTATAAAAAATTTCTATCAATCGTGAATGTTGTGGCTGATATGATAACTAAAACACACCCTGGGGCCAAATCGCCTCATTTAAAATCGATCGAAATGTAAGATATTTCAGAAACATTTGTGTAGCACACTTTAAGGATAATCTAAAAAATATATAACATATAAGATTCACTACATTTTAACTAATTTGTCAAAGTTCCCTAATAGATAAAGTTTCATTTAAAGTAAACAGGATGTAATATAGACAATTTAAGTAAGTTTAGATATGATTTTATTGTAATACAGATTTGAGTGATCTCAGATTGATCAGCAGGATAGAGGAGTCCACAAATGGTTTAAATTCCATAAATAAAAATTTTTTTTATGAAAAATTTTCTATAGAAATTTTTTATATGAACAATTTTCTTCAAACATTTTTAATATAAAAAATTTCCTATAGCAATTTTTTATATAAAAATTTTCTATATGAAATTCTTAATATGAAAAATTTTTATGTGAAAAATTTTCTATAAAAATTTTTAACATAAAAAATTTCCTATAGAAATTTTTTATATGAAAATTTTCTAAATAAATTTTTATATGAAAAATTTTCTATATGAAATTTTTCATATGAAAAATTTTCTATAAAAATTTTTATATGAAAAATCGATAGAAATTTTTCTATAAAAAATTTCAATATACATTTTCGATGTAAAAAATGTAAATAATAAAAAATTTTTTATATAAATTTTTATATAAAAAATTTTGTATATAAAAATTTTTCTATAGAAATTTTTCATATAAAAAATTTTCTATAGAAATTTTTGATATAAAAAATTTTCTATAGAAATTTTTTATATACATTTTTTTTAGAAATTTTTATAATAAATTTTCTGTAGAAATGTTTAAATTTTTAAATAAATTTTTTTATATAAAAAATTTTCTAAAGAAATTTTTTATTAAAAAATTTTCTATAGAAATTTTTTTTATAAAAAAATTTTATATGAAAAAACATTTCTATATCTATGAAAAATTTTCTAAAGAAATTTTTTCTTAGAAAAATTTTTTATAGAAATTTTTTCTTAGAAAAATTTTCTATAGAAATTTTTTCTTAGAAAAATTTTCTATAGAAATTTTTATAAGAAAAATTTTCTTTAGAAATTTTTGTGTTTTGAGAAACCAACGAATATTTTAAGATATAACTTTTTAAAAAAATATATTATTTAAAAATCCCTAAGATAAGTTACACAATATTTGCTAAAAAGTCTGAGTTTTCGATCGTTACGGAATGCGACGATTTGGCATCCAAGCTTCGAATTGTAGATCAAGCAGGTTTAATATTATATTTCCAAGATATTTTATTCTTTTGTACAAAAGGAAAAGAAAATTGATTTAAAGACTCTTGTTCTTTATATAGATCAAACTTATTAAAATGAATACACAATTCTTAGAAAATTATTTGATATGCCTGGATTACTGAAAATATTAAAGTAAAATTTAACAAACTTTCCAGACTGCCCATTTTGTTTCTTCAAAAAACCCCATACAATATTCATAATAATGTGACCACATCTAATAATGGGTTTAATGTATCAGGATAAAATTTAATATGTCTTTAATTAAGCATAGACACACACACACATACTCACATTTTGTATTGACTTTGGAAAGGAAGGACATGAGTGCGTTCGAATAGTTAAATCACAGACCAATATTTATAGACCAACACAAGGAAGAAACAGACCATATGTTGAAGCGAGTTAATGGTTTACTCCTCTTCTGTTCAAATGGTTCAATTATACTCTATATATGTATGGGTATAAATGGAATACAAAGAAAAGCTAGACAGTCTTTCTTTACACTCACTCTCTAAGGAGTTGATTTGAGGTTATGGGAGAGAAGTCGTTAAAAATATTTTCCTTAAACTTATGAATATTAGAAAGGTTTAGTTAGTGAGACTCAAGAAACATTTGGGCCACACATAAATAAGAAGAAATGTTAAAATGTGGCTAAATGTGAATGATGATACTGATAAATTTGAGAAAGCTTATTTAAAAAGCCACAATAACCAACTGGGGAAAAGGTTTAATTTAAAGAGGTTTGGGGGGAGGGGACGCAGTTTGGAAGGAGTAAACAAAATTATTTATTTAGATTAATTTTGAAAAGGTAATAATAAAGTTTGGGCTTTAAGTTTGACTAAAGGGAAATTAAAGAAATTTCGAGTTAAAAAATTAAGAAAATTTTGGTAAATTTAAGAAGTTTTCTTAATCTGAAGTTTGTTAATTTTTAACCGCTCTAACGATTTGGAAATTTAGGCGATAGGTACTTTTTTTTGCCATATAGATCAAGTTTGCAGGGAATAATGGAAATTTTGCCGCTAAACGGGTAAAAATGGGTAAAAAGGGGAAAAAATTTAAAACCTTATATCTCCTAAAGTAATAGGTATAGAAACAAAATTTAAATTACGTTTTCAACAGCCATAAAAATAAGTGGACAGGTAGTTGGTACTTTTTTGAAACTGTGCCAGATAGGGGATACAAAATGGTGAAAATAGATCTTTTTTGGTACTATTTTTAACCCACTCTTATATTTTGAATTAAAGATTATGGAAAGGAACTTTATGCTGCAATCAATAAATACAAAAAAAAAATATTGAAAACGATTTTGTTAAAATTTGGGCGATGGGTACTTTTTTTGCCATATAGATAAAGTTTGCAGGGAATAATGGACATTTTGCCGCTAAAGGGTTAAGAATGGGTAAAAAGGGGAAAAAATTCAAAACTTTATATCTCCTTAAGTAATAGGCATAGAAACAAAATTTTAATTACGTTTTGAACAGCCATAGATATAAGTGGACAGGTGTTTGGTGCTTTTTTCAAACTATGCCCGATAAGGGATAAAAATGGTTAAAATAGTTTTTTTGGTAGTATATTTAACCCACTATTATCTTTTGAATTAAAGAATATGGGAGGGAGTTTTATACTGCACTCAATAAATGTGAAAAAAATATTCAAAACGTATTTGGTACTTTCATTTTTGGGACCAAAATGGGTAAAAAGGGTTAAAATGATAAATTAACATCTCATAAAGTTATTCAAATAGGAACAATATGTTAAAAAGTACCAAATACGTTTAATATTCAAAACGTATTTGGTACTTTTTTATTTCGGGGACCAAAATGGGTAAAAAGGGTATATTAAAAAGTACCAAATACGTTTAATATTCAAAACGTATTTGGTACTTTTTTGATTTCGGGGACCAAAATGGGTAAAAGAGGGTTAAAATAATATATTAACATCTCGTGAAGTAATGCGAATAGTAACAATATCTTAACTGCGTTTTAATAAAATGTTTCAAATTCAGTTGGTACCAAATAAGTACCAGATATGTATATTGAACTTTTTTGAAACTAAGGGATCAAAAGGGGTAAAAATTGGCAACGTTATAAATTTTTAAGTAAGAGATATATTTAAGTATATCTTCTTTGTATAAGTCCTTTATAGAAGAGTAAACTATGAATTTGATCACATTATGATCTTAAGCAAAGTTGGTGCGCTTCCATTAGGTATGACCAACAGACAGATGGCGCCACTGAAATTAAATCGTAAACCGTACATTTCATCGAACCGCCGTGATATAGCAGGTTAGTCATCCGCCTAGCATACCAGAGGTATCAAGTTCGATCCCCGGCCAGACCCACTTGAAAAAAAATAAATTTTAAAAAAGCGGAGGTTCACCTCAAAACGCAGCTAGCCACTTGTTATTGATTATTAGGCTATGTAAAACTTCTCCAATCAATGCATTTGCCGTTCGGAGCCGGAGTTAAAACGTAGGTCCCTCATTGTCTGGGAGAAGTACCCTTTGTTCCAATTGGAATGTTGTCGGGGAATTATATATGCATATATGTACATTTCATCATGCGATGATCTTTAGTTAAGTTATTGCGCAAGAGCCAATGAAAGTTTCTTAGTTGGTATGACCAGTTTCCAATAGGTGGCGCCACTGGAAACTACTAAAATTTAATTATATAGTAAACTGTGCATTTTATCATGCTATGATCTTTAGCAAAGTTGTTGCACATGAGCTGACGAAGGTTTCTTAGTTGGTTTGAACAATTTCCGACAGGTGGCGCCACTGAAAATGAATCAAATAAAATCAAATCGTAAACTGTGCATCTGATTATGATATGATCTTTAGCAAAGTTGTTGTGCATGAGCCGACGATAGTTTCTTAGTTGGTATGACCAGTTTCCAATAGGTGGCGTCATTGGAAACTAGTAAAGTGAACTAAATAGTAAACTGTGTGTTTTTATCATGCTATGATCTTTAGCAAAGTTATTGCGCATGAGCAGAAGAAGGTTTCTTAGTTGATATGACTAATTTCTGACAGGTGGCGCCACTGAAAATTAATCAAAATAAATTAAATTGCAAACCGTGCATTTGATAATGATATGATTTTTAGCTAAGTTGTTGCGAAAGAGCTGACGAAGATTCTAAGTTGGATGACTAATTTCTGACAGGTGGCGCCACTGAAAATACTCAAAATAAATTTGATCATGCTATGATCTTTAGCAAAGTTGTTGCGCAAGAGCCCACGAAGGTTCCTAAGTAGGTATAATCAATTTTCGATAGGTGGTGCCACTGAAAATTACTCAAAGTAAATTAAATAGCAAACTGTGCATTTAATCATGCTATGATCTTAGCAAAGTTTTTGCCCAGAAATCGACGGAGGTTTCCATGTTGGTTTGATCAATTTCCAAAATTATTTAAAATGAATTAAATTGTAAACTATGTATTTGATCATGAAGTGATCGGACAAAATAAATTAAATGATTCAAAATTTGTCTTTAATCTAAATCTATTTTTGTTGGTAGAGCAGCAACGAGCGCAGTTTACAGCTACAATAGTCAGACAAGCCCGACCATACGATACTCTTCACCGCTAAGGTCAAAGGTGTTATTTTTCCTGTATAAAGACAAATATTTGCTAAATTTTGACATCATACAAACATTTTCTCAAAACTTATATATTTAAGCTGTTTCCATCATTTCCTTATATGTTTACCGATTATCTCGAAATTTGACAAATTGATTACAGTTTTTACAAAAAGTATGTATGCAAAAATTAAACTCAAAATTCTCATTACCTTTAGATTAACGAGCGTTTTACTGATTTTTGTCTCATTTAGTGCGTTTCGACAGAAGAGTTTGCATGGAAGCTATGGTCAAATGCGGAACGATTTCAACGAAATTTAGTATACGATAAATAATGGATCGATTTTGACGAATTTCAGTAGCCACTATGAAAAAAATTATCTGTGCCAAATTTCATCGAATTATCGTTAGAATTGTGACTTGTAGTTTGATTACATTGTTTACACGGGTGTCCACCCAGCCGTCCAGCCAGACGGACTGACATCGCTAAATCGTCTGAGAAAATGATTCTTAGCCTATCGGTATACTAAAGGGTGGATCTAAGACAAATATTTCTATCGTTACATACATCAGCACAAACTTACTTAATACCCTTTTCAGGGTAAACATATATGAAAAGTTTTAAATTTGCCTCGAAATACTTATTAAAGCTCCGAGTAAGGCTAGGTCAACCAGGTGTATATTATTAAGCTTTTTAATCTTATTTTATTTGAATTAATTTCATTGTTTTCATTTTGTAATTTAATTTTTCCTCCCATAATCCATTTAATTATATTCCTGTAACAATCCCTTTTATTCAATTGCAAATACATGTAATTGACATTTAAAAAATTGACAAGCAAATGTCAACGAAAAAGTTGTCGTCTTCTACCATCAACATCATCATCATCATCATCCTCCCATAATCATTAGCCGCCTCATCATCGGCCTCTTCCTATTTGAATTCAAACTGTTTATAAGTCTAGTGAAGCGAGAGGCATAAACACTTTATCTCCTAATTAAATCACGAAGTGGGAATGTAAATGTAAATTTATGAGAGTATCTGTGTGTATTGGCGGGGTATCTGTAGGTGTAGATTTTCTTGTATCTGTATGTGTGACATTTAATATTTTTCTGAAAATCTCATAAAAGAAAAGACTTAAGGAAAATAAGGCTAAAATGCAAATATTTATAAATACGTAAATATTAAATGGCGAAAATAAAAGAAAATCCCATCAATTACGCATAAAAGACTATTAATGAGCCGGCTTTTTTAAAATTGGAAAAACAGCAGAGAAAAATGTCGAAAAAAAAAATATATAAACCAGGAGGGAAAAGCGATAAATAAAAATGGTAACAAAAGCTTTGTTAAGCGAAGAAGAGGAAAAGCAAGGAAAAGCGTTAGAAGAGCTGATGATGATGACAACAAAAACAGCAGAGCAGCAGTAATAAGAGCAGTTAGCTGCTTTAAATGACAACAACAACAACAGCAACAAAATCGAATACAATAGCATTCAAATAAATATCCACCACAAATACAACCATAGAAAATTGCGTAGTAAATGTTTGAACATGTGATTGTTTTCTCGCTCAATTCAATGAATCTATAAAATTTACTCACCGACAAAATCTTTTTCTCTTTCTCTATTGACTCTATTGAAATAAACACAAACAAAAAAAAAAAAAAAACAAAACCAATAACTGCAGAAAGGAAAAAAAAAGTAAATATTTTTAGGGCGTCACACTATAACAAATAATAACAAAAACCAAAGTAGTTA
Organism: Stomorhina lunata; assembly: GCA_933228675.1. Lineage (NCBI taxonomy): Eukaryota > Metazoa > Arthropoda > Insecta > Diptera > Rhiniidae > Stomorhina > Stomorhina lunata. The sequence continues at coordinate 29,573,934 of OW121742.1, forward strand.
TAAGTAGGGTTGCCAACTGCAGGAAATTTGATTTAGGTTTAAAGGATAACAAATTTCAGTTTTGTGTGATAGGATTCAAAATCATGATATTTTCAAAATTTCCTAATCGTTTAAGTGTTAAATTTTTGATTTAAGAAAAACTCCGTTTTTCCTTTAAATTTAAACTTTAACCCAAAAACTGACATTGTGGAGATATCAGCTAATTTTTTTTTTTTGCAAAATTTTGCAGCTCAGCTGCTGTGGTGTAACAAGCTACTGTCAAACACATTTTTAAGAAAAAACAAGTAAGAAAGTGCTTTAGTCGGCCAAGCCTAACCATACGATACCCTTCACCACTAAGGTCAAAGGTCTTCTTTTTCCTGTATAAAGTAAAATATTTGGTAAATATTGCCATTATACAAAAATTTTCTCAAAACTTATATATTAAAAATGTTTCCATCATTTGGACTTATATGAGAGCTAGGGTCAAATGTAAACCGATTATCTCGAGATTTGGCAAATTGATTACAGTTTTTACAAAAATTATGTATGCAAAAAATAAACTCAAAATTGTCATTATTTTCAGATTTATGAGCATTTTTACAGATTTTTGTCTCATTTAGTGCGTTTTGATAGAAGAGTTTGTATGGGAGCTATGGTCAAATGTGGACCGATTTCAACGAAATTTAGTACAGACATTTTGGTTTACATAAGCAATATTTGGTTTAAATTTAATGAACAAATATTTATATTTTTGGCCAAAATATCAATTCCGGGAAGTGGGACCTATGGGAGGTACCATAAATAATGTACCGATTTTGATCAATTTCAATAGCCATGGTCCTACTATCAAAAAAATTATCTATGTCAAATTTAGAATTGCGACCTGTACTTTGATTGCATGGTTTACATGGGGGTCCAGCCAGTCAGCCGTCCAGCCAGACAGACGGACCTACTGACATCGCTAAATCAACTCAGAAAGTGATTCTTAGTCTATGGGTATACTAAAAGGTCTAAGACATATATTTCTTTGCGTGACATACATCAGCACAAACTTGTGAAGGGTATAAAAACTGATTTTGTGGAGATATCAGCTGACATTTTTAGCAACTTTTTGGAGCTCAGCTGCTGTCGTGTAACATGCTACTGTCAAACACATTTGTGAGAAAATAAAAAGAATAACATTTAAAACATACAGGGTGGGCAAAATTGTGGTCAAATAATGAAATTTTAACAAAATTATCTTTAGTAAGAGGGTCCATTTTCTATTACTCTGTTACGTTAACAAACATAACCGCCTAATTCAAAGAAGTTGATATTTGTCTCGAAAATTAGCAAAGAAACGCCAATACCGAGATAAACGAAGCTTTGTTGCAAAGTGTTGTTTAAAGGGTAAAAAAGAAAAAACTTCTGCCAACGTTTAAGAGTTGGACATTTGCCCAAAGCATATATCATTTTTAATTCCCATGTTTCTACAGGTGGGAGGCCAATGTACAAGGCAAGCTGTTCCGGGTTTTTTAATATATAGTATTTAGTATTGGCCTTCTACTTTACATTGACATCATTAAAACTGAATTTGTAAAAAAGTCTATTTACTTCCTTACCTCAAATTTTCCCACCATTTACAAATAGGCACGTTTGTAGAACTTTTTGAAAATTCGGGAAAGAAGTGCATATTTATTGGGAATCGAACCCACTAATAAAACTAAATTTGTAAAAAAAGTACATTTGCTTCCTAACCTCTAACTTGTCCACTATTTAAAAATAGAGTTTTTACCAAAAGACACTTTTGTATCACTTTTTTGAAAATTCGGCGATTTTGTAAAAATATATATGTATATATTTTAAAAAATCGAACCCACGATCCACTAGCAATGTCAAAATCGAAGTTTTATGAAAAATATTTTTTTTTTTGAAAAATTAAAAAATTTTGTAAACAAAATTTAAATTTTTTGAAAAATCAAAAAATTTGCAAAAATTTATAATTTTGGTAAAAATATGAAAATTTTATGAAAACTTTTTTTTTTTTTGCAAAATTTTTTTTTTATAAAATTTTCGTAATTTGTGAAATTTATATAGAAATTTCAAAAATTTGCTAAAAATTAAAATATATCAACAAATTAATTTAATATTAAAAATAAAAATTTTGTGAATAAATTAAAGTAACAATGTTACTTCCACATTACCGGCACCACTTCTAAATATAGTTTTTACTAGAAAAACACGTTTGTATCACCTAATGAGAATTCGAACCCAATTCCCATTAGCAGTCTAGCGCCCTACCCGAAAGATCGTTGGGATACACTAAAATTTCGATAAATTTAATAAATTAATTTTGAGTAAAATTTAAGGTAAACATTTAAAGTAAATTGCAAAAAAAAAAAACAAAACAAAATTGTATAAAAAAAATCTACATTTTTTGCAAATTTCAAAAATTTTACAAAAATTTACATTTTACAAAAATTCTAAAATATCAAAATTTTAAATTTCTACAATTTGGCAAAAATTTTATTTCTTAGATATTTCAAAAATTTGTTTTCATGTCGTGCAACCAGTCTAATTATAAAAGCTAGAGGAGGATTACTGGATCTAAACGCTAGATGTTTTAAAAACAACACAATTGGCACTTGCTCTATTTGTAATCTGAACGTACCAGAAAATACTCTCCACTTTATCGGCATTTGTCCAGCATATAAAAAATTTAGAATTCTATACTTCGGACATAACACTCTTAGTAACAGTAATGTAATCAATATACTTAATGGCTCTGATCTAACTGCACTATACAAATATCTTGAAGATTCTTTAAAATATAGAAAATTAATATTAAATGAATTTAATATTTAAATAACCTTAATTTATAAAATAGTCTCTAATAAATTATTGTCAATCTGGCTAACAGCAATATGCTATGCCATTTATAGATTTTAATAATGAATAATTATGTATAAGCTAACTATTATAATGAATTTAAAAAATAAAAATCTATTAATAAATAATAATAATAATAATAATAATAATAATAATAATAATAATAATAATATTTCAAAAATTTAGCAAAAATTTATAATTTTGGTAAAATAAGAAAATTAAAAAAAAAAATTTTTGAAGAAATAAAAATTAAAAAAATAATAAAAAATTTGCTAAAAATCGAAATCTATAGGAAACAAATATTATTAGAAATTTAAATTTTGCGATTATGAAAATTAGAAATTTTAAGAGAATTTAAATTTTGTAAAATATTTAATATTTTGTAAAAAATTTGATATTTAAAAAAAATCTTAAATATTAAATTGTGGATGGTCATATCATATTTTATTTGGAAAAAAACAAGTAAAAGTTAATTTTAGGTAATATCCTTAAGAAAATTGCCAAAAAAATCAATATTTTGTAAAATTAAACAAAATATTATGAAAAAAATTAGAGTTTTTTAAAATTAAAATTTTGTAAAAAATCAAAAAATTGTTAAAAATTCAAAATTTTGTTAAAAAAAAAATATCTTTTTTTGGAAAATTCCAAAAATTTGCAAAAAAAAATTTATAATTTTGGCAAAAATATGAAAATTTTATAAAAAATTAAATTTTTTTTAAAAAATTCTAAATTTAAAAAAAAAAAATGGAAAATTTTGTGAATAAATTAAAATTAAAAAAAAAACATAAAAATTTTAACGAGAATTAAAATAATATTTAATATTTTGTAAGAAAAAAAAAATTTTAATATTGAAACAATCAAATAAGTGGAAAAATTTCAAAATTTTCTCAGAAATATAGATTTAAAAAATTATTAGTGGTTTGTTTATGAACTCATAAAAAGGTGCTTCTTTAGAGACGGATTTCAAAGGTGATCTCAAAATTTTCTAATAGTTAATGACCAATATTTTACTGTACCTCATGAAATGTCCCAATTCTGTTAGACAAAAAAAATCGTCTTTGATGTCAATGCCACTTGATTTATTATCTATAAAGTATGAATAAAAATGTTGTTTATTTCTAATAATATTATGTTTGCTGGGGTTCGAACTCGCGATCATTGGGCAAACCCTTGATCAACACAAACTAATGACACAAATCTAAAAAAAACAAGTAAGAAAGCGCTATAGTCGGTCAAGCCGACCATACGATACCCTTCACCACTAAGGTCAAAGGTGTTATTTTTCCTGTATAAAGACAAATATTTGCTAAATTTTGCCATCATACAAACATTTTCTCAAAACTTATATATTCAACCTGTTTCCGTCATTTGCACTTATATGAACTAGAGCTAGAGTCAAATGTGGACCGATTATTTAGAAATTTGGCAAGTTGAGTACAGTTGTTGCAAAAATTATGTATGCGAAAAATAAACTCAAAATTTTCATTATCTTTAGATTTACGAGCGTTTTAGTGATTTTTTGTCTCATTTAGGGCGTTTTTAAAGAAGAGTTTGTATGGGAGCTATGGTCAAATGTGGACCGATTTCAAATTTGGTACAGTGATTTTAGTTGACATAAGCAGTATTTGTTTTAAATTTCATGAAAAAATATTGATATTTGTGGCCAATATATCAATTCCGGGAAGTGGGACCTATGGGAGGTACCATAAATAATGGACCGATTTTGACCAATTTCAATAGCCATGGTCCTATTGTCAAAAAAATGATCTGTGCCAAATTTCATCAAATTATCTTTAGAATTGCGACCTGTAGTTTGATTACAAGGTTTACATGGGGGTCCAGCCAACCAGCCAGACGGACGGACGGACGGACATCGCTAAATCGACTCAGAAAGTGATTCTAAGCCTATTGGTATACTAAAAGGTGGGTCTAAGACAAATATTTCTATGCGTTACAAACATCAGCACAAACTTATAATACCCTTTCCACCTATGACGGTGAAGGGTATAAAAATGGCCATTGACCCTTTTTTATACAATTTAAATGATATTGTTCCATCTCTTGAATATAACCTACATACATTTTGTCCTATATCAATTTAATTATATTAACTAAGGAAGTCATAGTTACGAAACTTTTAATATAATTATTCTAAATAAAAATCGCCACATTTGTTAATCTAAATAGAACTGAAAACAGAACATCAAACTCAAAAAGGTCATTCAAGTTTCAAGGTCATGTTGAATGTGAAGACACTCACTCACTCGGTCGCTTGGTCGGTCGTTGTAGTAAAAATAAATTTACATCTCACAAAATTCTTGAATTAATTAAAATTAAAATAATAACTTTCCGTCATACTTATAAATGACGCACAACCAGATGAACTAAATACAGAAGACATCGTAAATACATTCATTTGCGGTTAGGCCAATATATTCACTTCACTTCAGACTCAAGATGAGAATGATGATGATGATGATGAATCAAGTACCACAAAAGTACTAAATACTTATATACGATAAAAGTAAATTAAAACCATAAATAGCTAATCATTTGAGTGGTCAATATAATATATTATTATTATGTACGAGTATACTATAAAATGTATAAAGTAATTAAAATAGTCCAAAGTGGATGTGATCACTATTATATCTTATTTAGGTTAAATAAAGTTTCGGAATGGTTATTTTTCCTCAAAAAAGTTCGCTGCTTAAAATAAGTATTTATGTAAAATGCAGTCGATTGACTAACTTTAAAAATGAATTTGTTCTAATAACAAAATGTTTTCATACACCATTCAAAGTATTGTCTATAGATAGCCATTACACTTTCCTATCTTTTGCTAGCATTTGGTTTCGGCGCCAAAAGAATATTTTCGGTTTTGAGGTTAATAATGAATCCAGCCAATTTCTGATACCCTGTGCTAAAGTCAAACGTATTTTAGAACAAGTAGGAAAGTGCTATGAGGCCCTATGCTCCACTGGGAGTCAAGGATAACAGAAGAAGGAAAGTGCTATAGTCGGTCAAGCCCGACCATACGATACCCTTCACCGCTAAGGTCAAAGGTGTTATTTTTCCTGTATAAAGACAAATATTTGCTAAATTTTGACATCATACAAACATTTTCTCAAAACTTATATATTTAAGCTGTTTCCGTCATTTGAACTTGTATGAGAGCTAGGGTCAAATGTGGACCGATTTGGCAAATTAATTACAGTTGGCAAATTAATTCCAGTTGTTACAAAACTTATGTATGCAAAAAATAAACTCAAAATTCTAATTATCTTTAGATTTACGAGCGTTTTAAAGATTTTTGTCTCATTAAGTGCGTTTTTAAAGCAGAGTTTGTATGGGAGCTATGGTCAAATGGGGACCGATTTCAACGAAATTTGGTACAGTGATTTTAGTTTACATAAGCAGTATTTGTTTTAGATTTCATGAAAAAATATTGATATTTGTGGCCAATATATCAATTCCGGGAAGTGGGACCTATGGGAGGTACCATAAATAATGGACCGATTTTGACCAATTTCAATAGCCATGGTTCCATTATCAAAAAAATGATCTGTGTCAAATTTCATCAAATTATATTTAGAATTGCGACCTGCAGTTTGATTACAAAGTTTACATGGGGGTCCAGCCAGCCACGACGGACGGACGGACATCGCTAAATCGACTCAGAAAGTGATTCTAAGCCTATTGGTATACTAAAAGGTGGGTCTAAGACAAATATTTCTATGCGTTACATACATCAGCACAAACTTATGATACCCTTTCCACTTATGGTGGTGAAGGGTATAAAGAGCGTTCTACATCGATCGCATTAAATAGTGGTCAGAAAGAGCAAGGTCTATAAGGGGGATAAGTCTTGTAACATGAGGCTTAGCGTTGTCGTTTTGAAAGAATATTCTGGTAGATTTTCGTTGATTACTCTCTTCAAACGGATCAATTGTCTTTGGTATAGGTCCCCTATAAACATATGACCCGATTTTAACACGTCATATTAGAAAATACTCTTTTTCTTCTTCTTCTGTTATCATTGACTTCCAGTGAAGCATAGGACCTCAACCATCCTTTTATGTCGGACTCTATTGCGAGATGTTAGAAAAGCTTGCAGTTTGCAACTCAGCATCAATTGACCTTCTCCAAGTTTTAGCAGGTGCACTAATGCGACGGCCTCTTCCATGTGGATTCCAAAGAAGCGCTTGTCGAGCAATGTTGGCCTTCGAAGTCTGTGGCCTATCCATCGCCATTTTCGTTGACATACCTCTATAGAAGCAGGGATTTAGGTTGTCGTGTTAAGTAGATCTTCATTTCTTATGCGATTCGGAAACCATTCTTCTGTTATCCTTAACTCCCAGTGGAGCATAGGGCCTCAACCATCCTTTTATATCGAACTCTATTGCGAGATGTTAGGCATACTTCATTCCATGAATAGTTTGCTGCTTGTAACTCCGCATCAATTGACCTTCTCCACGTTCTAGCAGGTGCACCAACACGACGGCCGCTTCCTTGTGGATTCCAACGAAGCGCCTGCCGAGCAATGTTGGTATTTGGCCTTCGAAGTGTGTGGCCTATCCATCGCCATTTCCGTTGACATACCTCTATAGAAGAAGAGATTTGGTTTGTAGCGTTTAGTAGATCTTCATTTCTTATGCGATTTGGCCACCATATATTAAGAATTTGCCGCAAGCATTTGTTTGTAAAGGTTTGTAGGCGCATATCGATGGCATTTGTGCGTTTCCAAGTTTCGCAGCCGTAATACTGGATGGACTTGACAATCGAGTTGTATATTCGTAACTTAGTTGTTGTTGACATTTGGCGCGATTTCCAATAGCTCGGAGAATGGCGAATGCAGATTTTGCCTTTTTAATACGCAATTCAATATCGTCGTCAGTGCCACCTTTTGTAGATACCTAAAAAGATAATTAAGGGTACCTACCTACACATTCATTAACCTCGTTATTCATACTGATGTGAGTTGACGGGTTCACGTTATAGCCTTTAGCCATTATCTTTGTCTTAGAAATATTGATTTCCAGCACAGCTGCCTGAGATTCAACAGCGATAGCATTAGTATTTTCTTGGAGATGGACTGAGCTTTGGCTTAGAAGGCATACATCATCAGCATATTCCAAGTGAGGTCCTATGCTCCAATGAGAGTCAAGGATAGCAGAAGAATATTCCAAGTCCTCGAGTTGTTTAAAGGGTGTCCATTGGATACCGCGTCTACCATTCAGAGCTGTGCGCATTATATTGTCAATGACAAGAATACAAAAGTATAGGTAACAAGGATGTAGCTTTACTCCAGTAGTATTGTCGAACGGATTTGATAATTTACTTGTGTAAAGCTTGACATTTAAAATCCACGTGCATTTAGTTAAGTATTTTCGTTGGTATGATACGATTTTCTAAAATTTCCCGTAGATAGCTTCTGTTGACACTGTCGAAGGTCTTCATAAAGTCGATTAGCGCTAGGTAAATTGGGGTGCGAAAATCATTATATTGCTCTAGTACTATTCTTACTGTGTTGATTAAATCAATACAAAGATCGGTTCTCTCTGAATCCAAACTGATTATCTCGTAATGTAGAGGAATCTGGGGGGTTATTATGTAATTCGATTCGAAAGAAAAACCTTTCGTATTTATATACCTAATACGTTGTGTTTTGAAAAGTTTTTCTTTCGAATTACATAATTGAACGTAGAAATGGGTGCCACAGTCTCGCTGATCCTTCAACATTACATAAAAGCATCTCCGCTGAGATATTGTCATTAGCCGGGACCTTCTTGCATTTAAGGCTTTTAATAGCATTCCTTACTTTTCGTTTTGTTGTTGATTGTCTGAAATGCCAATGAATATACGGTCATGGTTGGTGGTTTCATTATACACTTCCATCAGTGGCGTTAAGCCGAACTGTTTAATGTCTACTTAAAGTGTTTCATCATAGCTTGGCTTGCTTGTTCATCCATCCACATTCTCTTGTCCCACCTTGCAGACCTTTAAATTCTTTTGGATAGTTCACGGTATATAGTACAGAGCACTTCAACATCTTCATTTTCATTATTTTTTAGAATTTTACGTTGGTCAACCAGATCTCATGTTACTTGGGTGAGCCAAATTTTCCTTTTATGATCTTAAAATCCTACCTTTTGAGGCCCTATGCTCCATTGGGAGTTAAGGATAGCAGAAATCCTATCTTCTGATTCCATTGAATACAGAGCATTGGCATCATGAATATTCAGCTTTGACGTTGATTTGGTAGATGTTGCCCAAGACCAAAAAGACGTATACATGCGATCTCCAACGTCCCTCGATGCCATATGTTGTCCCAATCGATATTATTAACTTATAATATCGGGTTATCCATTTCGTGGTTTCAAAAGTATAGGACAGGAATTCGACATATGACAAACCAATTTTTTTATTTTCAGTTGAAAGTCTGACATTGACGAAAATAGATCGCTTAAGTATCACACAACGCATACAAATTTTTAAAACATACTACAAAAAGGGTGATTCTGCAACAGCAACATATCGTGCTTTAAGATGGGATTATTGCTTACATAATCGTCTAACTACGCAAGCAATTAGCAAAATTGTGACGAAATTTAAAGAGACCGGAGCGCTTACAAATATTGTAAGGCCTGTGAATCTTCGTTTCGTTCGTTCCGCTGAAAATATCGCTGCTATAAGTGAAAGACCCGAATGTGTTCGTTCTCAGGAATTAGGACTGTCTTACGGGACATTATTAAAGAATACGACTTGGGGAATATGTGGTTTCAACAATACGATGCCACATGCCATACAACTCAAACAAATATGGCTTTATTACAAGAGGCATTCCCGCGTAATTTCTCGTCGTGGCGATATCAACTGGCCACCAAGATCATGCGATTTGACACCATTAGACTTTTTTGTGGGGCTACGCGAAAGATCGTGTTTATGCAGATAAAAATTTAACTCTTAAGCACAAAAACCAAGTTATGGCTGAAATACCGTCCAATATGTGTCAAAAAGTGGACGAAAATTACCTTAAAAGAATCAATGCTTGCAACATTTCGCGTGGTGGTCATTTAAATGATGTAGCAAACTATATATTTAACAACAACTCCTACAACTGATAATAGGAAATCATAAAATGACAGATGTTTACCCTACAAAATACCACATTTGTTTTTATTGACACATATGGTTGGTGTGATAGTGATATCATATGATATTCAAATCGACATTATTAAGTTAAGCTTAATAACCAAAGCTTTAATAACCATAATATTGTCAATAAGCTTAATTTGTTTAGAAGACAGGATAAGTGCTGGGGAAGATCCTCCTCTTATGTATATAATTAAACTTTGAAAATGAGGCCCTATGCCCCACTAAGAGTCAAGGATAACAAAAGAAGAAGAAACTTTGAAAAACCGTCTATTTCATGTTTGAAACTATTTTGCACAATATTGGCATGATAGAAGCAGGCGGAACCTGGATTTTTAGCATTGGACTATTTAAACTTTTTGAAACCGTTTTAATTAGCAAGTTACGAGTGAGATGCGTTGGGGATGTCAGTTATAAAGTACTATTGTTAAAATATGGGCAACGTCTGAAAAAGCTCGTATTTAATGCTAGTTTATCTACCAGCCGATGGCTCTATACCTATGTTAGAATCATAATTGCAGAGATCTTTACGTAAGAAAATTTAAATGAGTCTATATTAGATTAGGCGTGAGCATCTACCAAACAACTTTTTCAGTATCCCCAATATGGAAGACTTGTCCGTCCTTACCTTTAATAGAATAGCTAAACAAATTTCCATTGTTTGAAACACTTCTACTACTTTAAACTTAAGCGCAGACAATTTTCAATCGATTAAAATTGTTCGTATTCCGTATTTACTTCTATGTTTTCCCTTGCAACATAATTACTCATACGTCTCGTCGTTAGACCCGGAACTAAAGCACGAACAGCTGATAGCTGAATGGAAAAGATGGAGACGACAAAAATACTGAGCCGGCAAGTCTGGCAGGTATACACAACAGCCAAAAATAAAAACAAACATATGGTAGGAAAAAAAAGAAGAGGAAAAATAAAGATTTACTCTGGGGATAAATAAAGAAGATAAATTTGAAAATTTTAGATTCCTAAAGACAGGATTTTTTTTTAAATTTCTGGAGAAAAAAAAATAAGCAAATATTTAACATAAGTGTTAACGCCCCATTAGAGATAAAACCAACCCTTACCCCCTTTTTGGGTTAAAAAGGAATACAGAATCCCTAATAATGCTGCTTCTTTTTATGAATTTGTTATGAGAGTGTTTATTTGTATGGGTGTGTGTGTGTGTTTATGTTGACACACACTAACAATTTGGTATTATACATGTGGCACGTGCAGTTTTTTGGTTTGAATGTATATGTGATGTGGTGTATGTTTGTTTGTGTGTATGTATGTTTTTATGGAATATATAAATCTTTTAAATGGGGTTTGAAAGATTTAACATAATGTTGGTAACTCTGTTAAACTGTTTAACATTAACATAAATATTAGACATAACAGTGCTGTGAATTAAATAAACAGCCAGTAGCTGTAAAACCCGCAAATTTTGCAACACTCGCTTTTACTTGTACTAGACGACGAAGACTCTAATGTATACGACCGTAGTTGGACTGACTATACTAGACATTAGAAGAAGCAGCAGCAGCAGTAAAAACCAAATGAAAATGAGAAGAAAAAAAATATTGGCTGCTATATAGATGGATGGATGAATGGTATGGTATGAAGGTATGGGCTTGTTGGTAGGTAGGTAGGTTGGTTGGGTTGGTTGGCTGACTGGCTGGCTGAATGTTTGAATGTTACGAGTTTTGGATGTTTGTTTGCTCTGGCTTGTTTGGTAGATGAAGAAGGAAGAAAATCAAGCACAAAAAAATGTATAGAAAAAAATTTATGGAAAGAAAAAAACTTCAGATCATAGAAAACTAGTAAGCATATGGTAGTTATGGCTAAAAATAGATTTTTAAAAGCTATGCGACATTTAATAACATAATAACAATTAAAAAATTGTTAGGAAATTTTTGAAATTTTTTAAAACTAACACTTTCTTTAAAATTTTAAAATGTTTAACATACTTTTTTTAAAGTTAAACAATTTTTCTTAAGGAAAACTTACTTTTCTGGTTTGAAATTTAAAGGAAACTCCTTAAAAAAATTTAAGTTAAAATAAACTAAAATTAACAAAATATTGCACAATATTTTTTTTTTTAATTTGTAAGAAAACTTTTTTTAATTTTTTTTTACTTTTTTTAATATTAAAAGGGAATTTCACTATGATTTTTTTTAATAAATATTTTTTTTATTAGAATTAATAATAAATATTAAATTTAAAGCACCATTTTTTTAAATAACAATTTTATTTATAATTTTTTTTTGTAATAATTTATTTATCAAGATTATAATATTTTTCTTTGAAATTTTTTGGTTGTATTTTTTTTAAATAACTTTTATTATTTTGTTTAAATTAAAACATGTCTACACTTATTTTTTTTGTTAATTTTTTTTTTATTATACTATACAAATATACTTCTTTCTTTTTTCTTGTATTTTTTTTTTGTGTGATTTTTTTTTCAATATTTATTTCACTTTCTTTCTGTGTGAGCTTGGGCTGTGAAGACTTGACTGTGTTGTGCTCTGCTGTATGTATATTTTTATTATAAGCGCAATTGAGTACCCACAACTTGTAATGAAAAAACGCGTCTGACGTTTAAAAACTCTATGCGAATGTTTTACTCAAAGATGACGACTGAAATATGCATGAATATAACGTCTGTCTGTCTGTATATACATACGTATGTATATCTATGTTTGTATGTGTGTAGAAAAATGTTTATGTATGTATCTAAGAGTGTTTGAATGTTAGTCATGTTTGTATGTAGGTATGTCTGTCTGTCTGTGAGTAGATTGGGGCTGTTTGAGAGTAAGTTTTTAAGGTGAATGTTTAGGTTTGTGGGTTTGTTCGTTCTTACGTTCGTCGTTTGTTCGTTAGTTTGTCTGCCAGACTCTGTTGTAGACTGTAAGTACTTCAAATCAGAGTAGCTATGGCAGTAGAAGTAGAAGGAAGGTTGAATTTTCTGTTACAGTTGCTGTTAAAATATTATATTAAGCTTCCAAAGGCAAAAAAAAAGAAAACAAACATTTTTCATTTTGGTGAACAGAAAATTTGGAAAACAGATTGACGGACTGATATTAGAAATGTAAACTAATAGAAACTCCAAAAACTTAAAGACGGACAAACGAAAAAAAGAATAGAAAGAATCCAGTATAAAACAAACAAACAAAAAAAAAAACACACGAACAGACGGATAGAATGATGGACTTCAGAAATAGAACCCTACAGAAAATCCAAAAACCAGAAGATATTTCCAAGGATGAACAAACAGAGTGACAGACATCGCAAAATGAAACCAATTACCGGTTAAACGGATGACTCGCAGAAATTATGTCTCACGAACTTTGCCTAATCGTTGACGCGGTATCCAATGGACACACTTTAAACAACTCGAGAACTTGGTAATGCTGATGACGTACGTCTTCTAAGCCAAAGTTCAGGCCACCTTCAAGAAAATACTAACGTTATCATTATTAAATCTCGAGCAGCTGGTCTGGAAATCAATATTTCCAAGACAAAGATTATGTCTGGTGTCTATGGCGCAAACCCGCCAACACACATCAATGTGGATAACGGGATTATTGGATGCATAGGTACCCTTACTTATCCTGGAAGTTTGGCATCTACAAAAGATGGCGGCGACGAGGATATTGAATCACATATTAACAATTCAAAATCTGCATTCGGCATTCTCTGAGCTATGTGGAAATCTCGGCAAACATCAACAAAAACTAAGTCCATACTGTATTACGGCTCTGAAACATTCTTCTTCTTCTTCTGTTATTCATGTCTCCCGGTGGAGCATAGGGCCTTAACAATCCTTCTTAATCAAACTCTATTGCGAGATGTTAGGCATACGACATTCCAGAATGACAGACATCGCGAATAGAAGCCAATTGGAAATCCTACACAGGTTAAATGGAGGACCCGCAGAAATTATGTTTGCCGGACTTTGCCCAATGGTAGACGAGATATCCAATTAAAATCCATTAAACAACTCGAGGAATTGGAATATGCTAATGACGTACGTCTTCCATGTCAAAACTCATTCCATCTTCGAGAAAATACTAACGATATGACTGTTGAAAATCGGGCAACTGGGCTGGAAATCAATATTTTGAAGACAAAGAATATGTCTGAAGTCTATGGCGCAAGTTCGTCAACATGCATCAATGTGGATAAAGAGGTTATTTGTTGCGTAGGACTCTTAATTATCTTTAAAGTTTGGTATCTACAAAAGGTGGCGCCGACGAGGATATTGAATCGTGTATTAATGAGGCAAAATCTGTATTCGGCATTCTCCGAGCTATTTGGAAATTTCGGCAAATATTTACAAAAGTTAAGTCCATGTGAAACGTTCTTCTTCTCTTATCCATGAATCCAGGTGGAGCATAGGGCCTCAACCATCCTTCTATATCGGACATCTTTTAAACAACTCGAGGACTTGGAATATGCCGATGACGTACGTCTTCTAAGCCAAAGCTCAGGCCACATTAAAGAAAATACTAACGCTACCACTGTTGAATCTCGGGCAGCTGGGATGGAAATCAATATTTCCAAAGCAAAGATTATGCTTGGAGGATATGGCTCGAACCCGCCAACACACATCAATGTGGATAACGAGGTTATTGGATGTATAGGTACCCTTAATTATCTTGGATGATTTGGAATCTAATCTGAGAATGCCGAATGCAGATGTTACCTTATTAGTACTCGATTCAACATCCTTGTCGGCGCCAACTTTTGTAGATACCAAAATTCCAAGATTATTGAAGTTACATACAGACCCTCTAGCATCGTTATCCACATTGATGTGTATCATAGCCTCCAGGCATAATCTTTGTCTTGGAAGTATTGATTTCCAGCCCAGCTTTCTAAGAAACTGGTGATAACGTTAGTATTTTCTTGGAAGTGATAACGCTAGTATTCTCTTGGAGATGACCTGAGCCTTGGCTTAGGAGACATGCGTCATCAGAAAGTCCTTGAGTTGTTTAAATGGTGTCCATTGGATACCGTATCTAACATTCAGAGCAGTGCGCATTATGTTGTCGATGGTGACGATAAAAAGTATAGGTGATAAGATACATCCTTGCCTTACTCCAGTAGTAACTTCGAACGGATTTGACAGTTTTCCTTTGTGTAGGACTCGACATTTAAGATCCACGTACATTCCCCGACTAAGTTCAGAATTTTCCTTGGCATCTTATGGTTTTCTAAAATTTTACACAGATAGTTCTTAGTGACACTGTCGCAGGCTTTTAAAAAGTCGATAAACGCTAGATAAATGGGGCTTCAAAATTCACTACATTGCTCTAATACTATTCTTACTGTGTTGATTAGATCAACAGAAGATCGGTTTTCTCTGAACCCAAAACTGAGCTGAAAAAACTGCGTGGATATTCAGTTCAAAATTACTCGACTTAGTATCTTGCTCCGATCCAATCTCGCCGATCCTTCAACATAACCTAAAATCATCTCCGCTAAGATATTGTCATTTCCCGGGACCTTGTTACGCTTAAGGATTTTAATGGCGTTCTTCACTTCTTGTACGGTTGATGGATCGTTTGGTTTCATTATGCACTTCCGTCAGTGGTGTTTATACGGATTGTTTAATGATGACTTGAAGTGTTCTATTCATGGTGTAATTTTTAATTCGGAGTTGAAAGAAGAGTACCACCATTACTAAAAATGGGACAGCTGGCGATTTGCCGGCGGATAGCTGCAAGCATATAAATTGGTCAACATCTTCCGGATTAAGGAGAGCACCAGAATTGGCAAGCTTAGGTATATTATTTTGACTGGGTACCACAAATAGCTAAATTTTTGGAATCTCTCGTTATCCTATTAAGAGACGCCAAATCTTCGAGAATGAAAACAGATGTCGTAAAGACACTTGATGAGAATTTTATGGCGGTCTGACTGTCGATACAAAAAGGAATATCTCTGTCATAAATTCTATGGTATCTTAGCCATTTGATTGCACTATATATGGCTTATATTTCATTCTGAATGCTGTAGGAATTAGAGAGCTTAAAACAGATTTCTTTCCCTAATAATAGGATGGGAAAGCAACACCCGCACCCTTCTTCGACTCAGATAAGTCTGTTTATACTTCTAGAGACCATTCTTTAGAGAAAATAAGATTTCTAGACATATTCACAGCTAAAGATATGTCGAAGAAGGGAGCAAATATGCAGTAATCCACGTTGTCGGATATATTCTTCTTTTTCTTCTGTTATCCTTGACTCCTAGTGGAGCATAGGGCCTCAGTCGGATCACAGTAGGAGCTGGCAAGTGGAGCTGGCAAGTGGCTAGCGGCACGTGAGCAGACACCAGTACATCTCAAGACTCTTCAGTTTCCACGTATGTCTGTTCCTCGTCATCAATTACTTTAAAAAAATTCAACAGAAAATTTAAACTTCGCAGAAAATCCAAAACAAAAAGATATATGAAAGGATAGAAGATCGTACAAAAAGATGGAAACTACTTATGTAATGGTATCAAGAAAATAATCTAACCCGTTTGGCAGTCCGGCACTAGTCTTAAGAAAGTGCTCTACAACTTTTGGATAACACGAACAAATCCCAACAGGAAATTCAAATCAGAAAGAAAGAAGAATAGTAGGGTACATTAAAAGTATAAATACGAATGCAATGGCCTTATAATACCAGATTAGACGGACTACAAGTATTAAAAGCTAAAAACAAAAAGCTCAAAGTTCAGAATGTCGAAAATTCCGATTGAATACCAAAACCCAAAATCAGACTAAAAGAAAGACGAATAGAAAATCCACAAAAAATACAGACGGACAAACTAACAGAAATTTAAGACTGATAGCATGAATATAAAATAACAGTAAACCAATATAAAAAGACAGATACTCGTAGAAGGCCAGTCAAATAGAAGGGCAAACATAAGGTCGAATAGCCGGAAAGACGGACATCACAAATACAAAACATCACAGCAAAAGAAAGATGATGAAAAACCGAAGAAGTATAAAAAGAAAACACAAAAATATTTAAAGAAAATCCACACGAAACCTAAATCCCCCAAACCAAAACTTAGATTTCGAACTAACATTAAAATGTTACTAAAAGAAGGAAAGAAAACTAAACGTAACATTTCTCACAAAACTTTTATTAGATCCACAAGAGCGCAGCATTTAAAAAATACAAAATATTCCAAAAATCGAATAATGACTGAAACTAGCTCTACACAGAGTGTAGTCACAAACGAAAGTCATTAGGAAAAAATTTAATTTAAAATGAAAGAAAAAAATTCCTAAGAGATGATGCGACCCAACGAATGCGACTACTAATGACTTGAATGATGACAACAGAGTTTTACTGTTTTTCTTTTCTCTACTTTAATGTAAAAAAATAAACTGAACATACAATAAAAATATTCAACGATAACAGCATCATTTGGATTTAAGTTTTCTTTTTTTTCGCTACTATTTCATTATAAAATGTTATTGTAGCAGGTTGTTTTTCTGCTAAGACAAGTTTGTTTTTCAAATGTCTGTGCAAAAAATGAGAAAACAAAAAAACTGTGGATACATATACAATTGAGAATGCAAGTGTGTACGTATGAATAATAATAATAATGGAAATGTTGTCAATTGGGCGTTTTTATTAGTAGTTATTCCGAACAAAATAAGAAATGTATAAACCCAAAATCAGTAATATCAAATCTTTTTAACGTCAAAATTTTGCTTATAATATAAAGTGTCTTGCGAAAAAATATGAATTTACTATTTAAGACAAAACTTTTCAAATATATTTTTTTACGTTAGCTTTTATAGATACATACATCTGTGGCTTAGTGCTAAAAGGGCCAATGTCAAAAAAATAGTTTTGAGAATATTTAATTTAAAGTTTTTATTTTCCATTTAAATTTATAGTAAGTAACATTGCCTAGAAAAACTCTATAAATCTGTTCTGAGTTAAGTTAGAGTTATAGATTAGATGTTGGAGTCAAATAAAGGGGGTAACAAAGGGCATCTTATACGATGATTAACTTAAAACAGCAACAAATTGGCATTGGCCCTTTAAGCACTAAGCCAAAGACACATGTCCGATACTTTTGTCTAAAAGCATTAATTATTGTTATTTCTTTTCAAAAGAACGTGAAAATATAGTTAAATCTTCCCAAAAAATCCATTATGAACTTAAAAAAAAAACCAAATGAATGCTATTAAACGATCTAAAAAATATCTTAGCATTGAAAGAAAACCTGTATCACGAAGAAGAAATGTCAAACAGATAAAGCAAGAGAATTGTAGCCACATTTTCGAAGAGCACCAAATACAGAACGGTTATAGTGGCGCTGATCAGTCGAAAGCCTTTGACAAGCTTTACCATAACAAACTTTGCGGGTGCTGTATCTTAGTTGGTTAGCACGTTAGCTTAACATATCATATTTTGCCCGGGATCAAGCCTCAGACACGATAACATGAATCTTAGAAATTATTAAAACGGCGCACAGTGTTTCGTAGAACATGCTAGGTGAGCAAAATTCATGTCATCATTTCCCCTTTTTTTTTACAAAACATAAACAACACTTCCAAACCCCGAATTCTGAGAAAAAGTTGTTTGTCAATTCGAAATTGATGTGTTGAAAGTCATATAATAAATTTAATAATTTTTTTTTAAATACTCAATTCAAATTTAGTGACGATTTCGTAGCAAATTGTAGTAGCATATTGTAATATTGTCAAAGTTTTTGTGATGGATATTAATACTGAGGGTAAGTACAATTTTTTAATGCATTTTTTAATCAAAATTTATTAATAGGAATTTTTAGCATTATTTTAAATATCCTATATATTTTAACGTATTTTTTTATAAAAAACAAGTAAGAAAGCGCTATAGTCGGTCAAGCCCGACCATACGATACCCTTCACCACTAAGGTGTTATTTTTCCTGCATAAATTTTGACATCATACAAACATTTTCTCAAAACTTATATATTTAAGCTGTTTCCATCATTTGGGCTTATATGAGAGCTAGGGTCAAATGTAGACCGATTGTCTCGAAATTTAGCAAATTGATTACAGTTGTTACAAAAATTATGTTCGCAAAATATAAACGTGAAATATAAAAAAATTTTTAATATCTTTGGATTTACGAGCGTTTTAGTGATTTTTTTGTCTCATTTAGTGCATTTTTAAAGAAGAGTTTGTATGGGAGCTATGGTCAAATGTGGACCGATTTCGAAATTTGGTACAGTGATTTAGGTTTACATAAGAATTATGTTTTAAATTTCATGAAAAAATATTGATATTTGTGGCCAATATGTCAATTCCGGGAAGTGGGACCTATGGGAGGTACCATAAATAATGGACCGATTTTGACCAATTTCAATAGCCATGGTCCCATTATCAAAAAAATTATCTGTGCCAAATTTCATCAAATTATCTTTAGAATTACGACCTGTAGTTTGATTACAAGGTTTATATGGGGGTCCAGCCAGCCAGACGGACGGACGGACGGACATCGCTAAATCGACTCAGAAAGTAATTCTAAGTCTATTGGTATACTAAAAACTGGGTCTAAGACAAATATTTCTATGCGTTACAAATATCAGCACAAATTTATAATACCCTTTCCACCTATGGTGGTGAAGGGTATAAAAACTTCAAAAGTATAGAATATGCAGATATTCACCTCTGTCCGGGCTAGTTTTTAGATATTAGGCGGATAATATCTTTCTTCTTCGTAAAAGTATTCATATTGTTTAGCACACTTCAGTACAACATATTTTTTTTCAGAACACTCTATTTCAAGGAGAAGACTTTTTTGAGCAGTAGTTGAAATACACGAAGAATGAAAAAAGATCGCGTGTATATGACTACGTTTATTCAAAATTTCACTTGGGGGACATTACTGAAAGCAGCCCAAAAGAAATAAAGTTAAAGATATCCAACTTTTCTAATAAGATTGATGCGAAATGATTGGCTTCAGGAAAAACTATGGCGCGTTTTTTTATTAAAAATAGGACTTGGTTGGATAAAGCAGTCATACAGTTTACTGCGAGTTCTTTTGCTCAATAACCTTTGACATCATGTGTGATTCCTGCAAGAAAACCTCGCAAAAATTTCGAGGAATTCTCGTTTAAGACGAAGAAACGTCGCGACATTAGCAAGAGGCCTGATCATATAGTCAAGTCTAAAAATACCTGTTCAGTTAATCCTAGCACAGAGATCACAGGGTTGGATGTTACAATTATAAAAAAAAAGTTTGATTTTTTTTTTTTTTTTTATTTACGTCTATAGATTATATAAATCCTTACAGACTAATCAATTGTGAGTTTAAAAGCAATATAATATTTCTTTTTACAACATTGGGAGAATCCGAGATATCTAAAATATGGTAATAGTTGTTAAAATTAATGCAGATACGGCGAAAAGAATCATTGTTGGCATAATCAGATCTGTAGTATGGTAGTCTAAGTAATTGAAAATTACGTGTAGTTCTAGCTGGGATATTAAAGTTGATTTTTTTCAGTAAAAATTCGGAATGCACATCACCGCGAATTAATGAGTGGAGAAATGAGATGCCAAGCATTACCCGACGGCTCTTTAACGTTGGTAGCTTTATGAGTTTGAGTCTACTTTCATAAGGTGGTAGTACGAACGAGTCCCATCCAAGGCCACGTAAACAAAATAAAAGGAATTGCTTTTGGACCGATTCGATACTGTTAATGTGGATGCTGTAGCGAGGATCCCAAATAATGCAACCATATTCCAGAATAGGCCGAACCAGGGAGGTGTATAAAAGTTTCGTAATGTAAGGATCAGAGAACTCTTTGGCCCAACGTTTCATAAAACCAAGGACACCACTGGCTTTATTAACAATAAGTGCGATATGTTCTCGAAAATCAAGCCTGTGATCTAGCAGTATTCCAAGATCGGTGATATTTTGAACTTTTTCCAGGGTTGTATCGTTTACGTGATAGTTCGTATCCATTTTCTTATTTCTATAAAATGTCATATGTTTACATTTTTTGATATTCAGTTCCAATAAATTTATTTTGCACCACTGAGAAAATGCGTTTAAGTCCGACTGTAGTAAATACTGATCATCGGAGTTGGCTAAGCTCTTAAAAATCTTTACGTCGTCAGCATACATTAGGGCTTTCGAGTAAGATATGACATTAGGGAGATCGTTAACGAATAGAGAGAACATAGTCTTGTGAATTCGGGATAAACTTAGTTGAATTCAATAAATTTTGTCTTGAAACCAGAAACTGTCCATGTTAATTACAACATCTGATCCTTTTTATCAATAGCCTTTTAGAGATTCCCAACAAATGCCGGGAAAAAATGCAATGGTGTTTTAAATTTAATTGTGAGCCCTAGAATTAAAGAGTCAACATTGGAATCGTCATCATATGGTCACAATACCACAAAATGATGACGATTATACAGTTAGCGACTCATCACAAGACTCCGATGATAGTTATTAGGTTAAGTTACTTTTTTACCTAGTAAATTTTTCTATATCAATAAATAACGATTTCAGTGTATTTATATATAATAATATTTTAAATATTTGTCAGATAATGGCATGAATATTTAGATTGAGTTTAGTACGTGGCAGCGTTAAGCATTCATAGCTACCAACTCTTCAATTTCAGACATAAAGGACGCCCACCCCAAATGAGGCCCTATGCTCCACTGGGAGTCAAGGATGACAGAAGAAGAAGACGACCGCAAATGGTGGCTGAATGAGTTGAAACAGTTTATAAAATTGTTTTAGCCACTAATCTCCACGTTTTCTGCGAAAAATTTAGATTTTGAAGAATAAGGTAATTTTCCAACGGACAGTGATCTCAAAAACACAGCAAAACTATTACAAAAATGGCTCAATGACAACAGGTACAAAGTCCTTGACTGGCTCACCACCGTGGTGTTCTTAAGAGAGGTGTCGGAACCCCAGGTACTTTAGTTGAACTGAGGGCAGATGTGGTGGAAGCTTAGAACTGTATTGCCGTATAGAATCCGTTATTACAGCGAATAAAGGCTTAATTAAATTAAAAATATAACATTAAATATGTTAAAAATCAACAGTAAAAAAACAGTCTCAAGAAAAAATTTGCATTTTTTTTTGTTACTAATGGTAAGTATCGCAATGATGAACCGCCGTGGTATAGCAGGTTAGTCATCCGCCTAGCATACAAGAGGTCCCAAGTTCGATCCCCGAACAGACCTACTTGAAAAAAATTATTTAAAAAACAAGCGGCGGTTCAACTCATAACTCATCTAGCCACTGGTTATTGAGTATTAGGCTATGTAAAACTTCTCTAACTAGTGCATTTGCCGTTCGGAGTCGGCGTTAAAACGTCAAGAGTCTAAAAATAGAATCGGATGCAGCTCATTGTCTGAGAGAAGAACCCCTTTTTCCAATTTGAATGTTGTCGGGGAATTATATATATACTCGTATATATATATCTATATATATACATATATATTTATATATACATATATATATATATATATATATATATATATATATATATATATATATATATATATATATATATATATATATATATATATATATATATATATATATATATATATATATATATATATATATATATATATATATATATATATATATATATATATATATATATATATATATATATATATATATATATATATATATATATATATATATATATATATATATATATATATATATATATATATATATATCTATATATATATATATCTATATATACATATATATATATATATATATATATATATATATATATGTATATATATATATACATATATACAGGGTGGCCCAAAAAGGCCGAAGGGGGGAAAGCAAACTGCATAAATTAATCGTTCTTGGGAATCTCATGGCTTTAGTTCTTGCACTAACTGCACCTTGTATGTGAAAAGATGGAAAATTCCCTTTAATATTTTGCGTAAAAACCGCCCAGCCCAGATTCCTCACTGAGCCTTGTTCGTGAAAACGTGTCACTAAGCGTCGAATCATTGTTTCGGATGGTGAATTCCGCACATTAAAATGACGACGATAGGCTCGTTGAGTTTGAATTATTGATCGTTGATGATGTTCAAAATAAAGTTCTATGATTTTGGTTCGCTGGATAACGTGGTAACCTTTCATAATTAATCTCCCAGATTGATTTTACAAGTCCTTAAAAGAAAAATAATAATAATAATAATAATTAAATTAGAGAAGTTATTAATTTTTCAAATCCGTTCGCGACTTTTGGGCCACCCTGTATATATACCGGTACATATTCCTATAACCGCAGACACTTTTTAAACTTATTTACGTTATACATTCGAAATTATTTCTTCTTATTTTAGAGGAAGATTCCTATAACCGCAAGCCGGAAAAAGTATTTTTGAACGTAAAAAAGGGTATTATAAGTTTGTGCTGATGTTTGTAACGCATAGAAATATTTGTCTTAGACCCACCTTTTAGTATACCAATAGACTTAGAATCACTTTCTGAGTCGATTTAGCGATGTCCGTCCGTCCGTCTGGCTGGCTGGACCCCCATGTAAACCTTGTAATCAAACTACAGGTCGCAATTCTACAGATAATTTGATGAAATTTGGCACAGATAATTTTTTTGATAATGGGACCATGGCTATTGAAATTGGTCAAAATCGGTCAATTATTTATGGTACCTCCCATAGGTCCCACTTCCCGGAATTGCTATATTGGCCACAAATATCAATATTTTTTCATGAAATTTAAAACAGATAATGCTTATGTAAACTTAAATTACTGTACCAAATTTTGTTGAAATCGGTCTAAATTTGACCATAGCTCCCATACAAACTCTTTTTCAGAAACTCACTAAATGAGACAAAAAATCACTAAAACACTCGTAAATCTAAAGACAAAGAAAATTTTGAGTTTATTTTTTGCATACATAATTTTTGTAACAAATGTAATCAATTTGCCAAATTTCGAGATAATCGGTCTACATTTGACCCTAGCTCTCATATAAGTCCAAATGACGGAAACAGGTTGAATATATACGTTTTGAGAAAATGTTTGTATTATGGCAAAATTTAGCAAATATTTGTCTTTATACAGGAAAAATAACACCTTTGACCTTTGGTGAAGGGTATCGTATGGTCGGCTTGACCGACTATAGCGCTTTCTTACTTGTTTTTTTTTTTTTAAATAAGGTAAGTTATTGAAAATTTTTGGTTTTTAATTTTAAATTTAATACACCATTGGTGTATGTAATACACATATCGCACTTAACTAAAAATTTTTATATTTTCACTTTTTAGAAGAAACTGATGTGTAGTGGTCTTATCTACCCATTGTAAAAATCTGACATCATTTTCACTATTATTTCGCCAAAAAACTACAGTTTTACCCCTCTTCTTTATATGAAAGTAGTAGTAAAATAAAATTGTTTTTTGACTCTACTGAAAATTTTAAAATTTTGAGTTAATACCCTCTTGTTGATCAAGTGCCTTATGGTATATTAAATTTATATAATTTTGCTTTTCTTACTTAACTCCAATGACTTTAATATCTAATAGTTCCTATTCATTATTTTAGCTGTTTACCATATTATTTGGTAATAAAAAGTTTTGCTTAAATTAGCGCTTTTTCTAACACCACAATTTCCCTGCAGCCATTTCAAACGAGTTAACATCTCTGTTAACCAGTTAAAAGCTTGTTGTAGAAAAGAAAGAAGATAGTGCAAAAAAAAAAGGCAACCATAGCAAAAGCAAAATCATAGTCAAATGTTTACACACAGAAAAAAGAAAACAGAAAGGCAAAAAAAAGGTGTATTTGTATGCGGTATTTGAACAGCGCAATCTCCGTTATTCTCTCAATTTTGATTGTGTTTCTGTTTTGGTTTTTTGTTCTATCTATCGACGTTGTACTCAGATTTTGATGGTTGTTCACTGCCATCCCATCCATCCATCCCATCTACAATCTACTCCTATCTACTACGAGTACTCACTTGTTCATGGTGGGTATCTCTATCTACTCAATTTGTTGGTTTGTTTGTTTGATTTATTCGTAAAGTGGATGTTTTTTTATGATTCTGTTTTACAGCTGTTTCGTTTATGGGTTGTCAACTGATAACAACAACTACAACGACCGACAACAGCAACATTACTAGCGGTAACAACAGCAGCTCTCAACAGTAATATAATTTCTTTTCTGTTTTTGTTGTTGTTTTTCTTTTGTTGTTGTTATTTATTGATACAAAAGATGCCGGTTTTCTTCTTTCTAACAACCGTGTGATGAGGATGAGATTGAGATACTCGTACGACGAGAATCTACTTGTTCCAATCTATGAGTACAAATTAATACAAGTTACACGCTCATATTTTTCCTATCTTAGAGATACAATTTTTTTTAATGTTTTCCTATAATAACTCTCATTTCAGTGTACTCTCTTTTTCGCTCTCTGGCACTCTTCTACTAGAGTCTAATCAGTTTTAACATCGAAATGTCATTAAAAATGGAAAAGCTACAAAAAAAAAACAAACAAAATAAGACAAATTGCACAAAATAATCGATCTGTAAGAAATTGAGCAAAAAATATTGACTGTCTTGGTTGGGATGAGAATGAGATGCGACTGAGTGTGAGGGTATGAATTTTAATGTCAGTATCAACCTTTATGTCAGATGTTTCAATGATGTTTTTCCAATAAGGTAGGAAATATAATTATTTGATAACCTTTCAAATGCGACTGAGACTAACGGCATACAAATGAGATTGGTTAAACATTTTAACGTTTTCAAATGGAACCTGACTTCTGAGATTCATATTTTAAGGAGTAATAATGGATGTCAAAATTGTTGGCTTTATAATTGGAACGAGGTGTATTTCTCTTAGATAATGAGCTGCATCCGATTCTATTTTTAGACTCAGTGAACGAGACTTATGTTTAACAACGGCTCCGAACGGAAAATGAATTAGATAGAGAGGTTTTACATAGCCTAATACTCAATAACCAGTAGCTAGCTGAGTTTTGATGTGAACCGCTTTTTTCTGAACATTTATTTTTTCAAGTGAGTCTGGCCAGGGATCGAACTTAGGACCTCTGGTATGCTAGACGGCCGCATTTATACATAGGTAATATATAATTAGTCATGTAGTTCCTGGTGAAACATAGAGCTTTAACAAATCTTTTCTATATATTGTCATCTTAAAGACCAAATAACATATCTGCAAAAATTTCAAAATTGAGTTTTTTACAGCGACCATAACTGTTATAACTTTTATCGTAAAAGTCAGAAAATAAAAGTTATTTTCTGACTTTTATTTTTTCGAGCAAAAATAAAAGTTATTTTTTGACTTTTATTTTTTCGATAAAAATTAACAGTTATTTTTGACTTTTATTTTTTCAAGCAAAAATAAAAGTTATTTTTTAACTTTTATTTTTTCGAGCAAAAAGTATCAGTTATTTTTGACTTTTATTGTTTCGAGCATGAATAAAAGTTATTTTTTGACTTTAATTTTTTCGAGCAGAAATAAAAGTTATTTTTGTTTAAATTCATGATAAATTTATTGAAAGTTTTTGTCAAACAAAGATAATTTTTCAGTAAAATTAATTTGCATATGCTCAAAAATTAATAGAGTTGAGTTTCGCAATCATAATTAGGGTGGAAAACGCAAAAATAACTTTTATTTATGCTCGAAAAAATAAAAGTAAAAAAATAACTTTTATTTCTGTTCGAAAAAATAAAAGTCAAAAAATAACTTTTATTCATGATCGAAATAATAGAAGTTAAAAATAACTGTTATTTTTGCTCGAAAAAATAAAAGTTTAAAAAAAAACTTTTATTTATGATCGAAATAATAAAAGTTAAAAATAACTTTTATTTTTGCTCAAAAAAATAAAAATCCAAAAATAACTGTTATTTTTTTTTCTAAAAAATAAAAACAGATTTTTAAAAATCATCGCATTTTATGAAAATATGGTCCAAGACTATCAAAATGGTATACTTAGTTTTATTCTCCGACATTTCCTTGCGGTTGCTTTTTTCAAACAAAAATTAAAAAATAACAGTTATTTTCGGTCCCTGGTTTTTTATGGAATATTATTCCCTATATCATAATGTATATCTGTGCAAAATTTTGAACATCTAATATCACAAATGACCAAATTATTACATTTTTTGTACCTAGAGGACCGTTACGCACTTAAAAAAGATAAAACTACATCATCAAAAATCGCGATAAAAGTTTAATTTTGTTGCATAGTGTAATTTAAACAATTATTAAGTACAGTGATACTACTTGATACTACGAACTCCCGATTTTTTCCATTAGTTACTTTATAGAGTGAACAGTACCCAACTTAATAGAGTGAACTTTTGTTTTTCTTATACATAATTGAACAAACTCAATTATAGAAAACATCTTCTTCAACGGGCCATTAAAAAGGACAATTTAAACGAGTTTTTTAAACAATTAACACTCAAAGACTTAATTTTTATTCTAATGCTAACTTGGCATGAGTTGGAACCGAACATTATAAAAAATGCTGGTCAAGTCTTTTGGGTGATTCTGTGCAGATAGAAGAAGATAGTGACGACGACTAGGAAAATATACCGTTAAACATATTGCACAGGTCACTTCGGCAACAACATCTGGAAGAACTAAACGTATATGTATTAAATTTATTATTCGCATGAAGTTTTTACCATTGATGATATTATAGAATGGAACAATGCTGAAAGTTCATTTCCAATTTCTGCTGAAGGCGTTTCCGATGCCATTTCTGAGACTAACACTGACATCGAGAAAGTAGCAGTAGCCAAACCAGACATTACAGCAGCGCAGGCCGTGCAGATTTTTAAAAAAGCTATTGACTGGGAAGAAAACAACAAAAACAATTACGAAAATATTTTAGTTTTGCATAAATTCCGCGATTTAGCGGTACAAAAGCAAAAAATGCTTGTACAAAGCAAAAAACTCTTGAAAATTACTTTACTCCTTTGTAATTATATAATAATATTTAATAAATATTTTTGCTCGAAAAAATAAAAGTTAAAAAAACTTTTATTTTTGCTCAAAAAATAAAAATTAAACAAGTAAGAAAGAGCTATAGTCGGTCAAGCCCGACCATACGATATCCTTCACCACTAAGGTCAAAGGTGTTCTTTTTCCTTTTTAAAGATATTTGCTAAATTTTGCCATCATACAAACATATTCTCAAAACTTATACATTTAAGCGGTTTCCGTCATTTGGACTTATATGAGAGCTAGGGTCAAATGTGGACCGATTGTCTCGAAATTTGGCCAATTGATTACAGGTATTACAAAAATTATGTATGCAAAAAATAAAAAAATTAAAATTCTCATTATCTTCGGATTTACGAGCGTTTTAGTGAATTTTGTCTCATTTAGTGCGTTTTGAGAAAATAATTTGTATGGGATCTATGGTCAACCGATTTCAACTAAATTTGGTACAGTGATTTTGGTTTACATAAGCAGTATTTCTTTTAAATTTTATGAAAAAATATTGATTTTTGTGGCCAATATATCAATTCCGGGAAGTGGGATCTATGGGAGGTACCATAAATAATGGATTTTGACGAATTTCAATAGCTATGGTTCCATTATCAAGAAAATGATCTGTGCCAAATTTCATCAAATTATCTTTAGAATTACGACCTGCAGTTTGATAACAAGGTTAACATGGGGGTCCAGCCAGCCAGACGGACGGACGGACATCGCTAAATCGACTCAGAAAGTGATTCTAAGCCTATCGGTATACTAAGACTAATATTTCTATGCGTTACATACATCAGCACAATCTTATAATACCCTTTCCACCTATGGTGGTGAAGGGTATAAAAATAACTGTTATTTTTTTTCTAAAAAATAAAAATCAGATTTTTAAAAATCATCGCATTTTATGAAAATTTGGTCCAAGACTATCAAAATGGTATACTTAGTTTTATTCTCCGACATTTCCTTGCGGTTGCTTTTTTTAAACAAAAATTCAAAAATAACAGTTATTTTCCGTCCCTGGTTTTTTATGGAATATTATTCCCTATATCATAATGAATATTTTATAACGTTTTTTCTCTCTCCTGTAAACTTTTGAAAACTGTAGATAGGTTATTTCGTCTTTTAGGTGACGATAAGTTAGGTGACGTAAGTTTATCTCGGTAGTCATCGCTTTCGTCTCGTTTTATGATACACCGAATTTCCTCAACGCGTTCTCAGATTGGCGCCTCCAAGTGCTTTGCAGGTCTTCCAGACCTCCTGTAATTTCGAAGATTATATTCAACAACTTGACGATTTATGACACTGGCGGCCTTTCTCAATGTGTATCCTAGCCAACTATCTTTTCGACTTTGTATACGTGAAGCGCTTCTTGATCGGTACGCTACCATAAGTCTTGATTTGAAATTGTGACTACCATATAAGAGCACGGTTTTAACATTGGTGGTAAAAACTTTAAGTTTATTGGTGGTTCATATATTTCCAGATCCCCAGAATTCGTTGAAAATTTTTAAAGCTTGATTTGCTTTGCATAACCTTTTTTTGAATACCATCTCTGGTGCCTCCGCTTTTTGAGATTATACTTTCTAGTTAACAGAATTTTTCAACCTCATCAATGGTTTCTTCAGCAAGATAAAATTAAGTGTTTATCGGGAATGCAAAGATTTAGATGTTTTAGAGAGACTAGTGTTGGAGGAAATTCAAGAATTAAAATGATGTGCGTAAACTCTACCCAAACGGAAGGTTTTGTATTTTCTCTTTTAAGCACGACCAGGAAACCTGGTGACAGATACGGAAAGCGTACTGAAACTTTGGAACGAACACTTTTGCAAATTGTTGGTATCAAATGAAAGCGACAAGTTGATACGCCTGAAACAATCAATGATGACGGCGTTATATGTCAAGCACCCAATGGAAATGAGTTTAGAATTACAAAAACTCGACTGAAAAATAAAAGAAACTGCGGGTCCAAATGATTCGCCAGCAGAGCCGGAAGTGATGAGTTGATAAGGAAATGTTTCAGCTTATAAAAGCCAAATGGTTAGAAGAACGTATGCCCGATGATTAGAGTCTTAGTTTTATTTGTCCAGTGCACAAAAAAGGAGATACAATTGTATGAGGTATAAGCCTCCTTTCAATTGGATATAAGATTCTATCGACCACACTATGTGAAAGGCCCAAAAAAAACAAAATAATTGTGAACTAAAAATGTGGCTTTAGACCAGGTAAATCTACCGCTGACGACATCTTCACACTACGTCAAATTCTGGTGAAGATTCTAGAAAAACAAACATTCATAAAAAAATCTGTTTTGGCAGCCAAATACGAACGAAGGTGTTAAAAGCAATATTTGAGTTTGGCATCCCTACGAAGTCAATAAAGTTTTGCAGGATGACATTAACTGATAAAACCTCAACAGTTATAAAAGGGTAAAACCCTCTCGGAGTCCTTCAAAACTAAACGGAAATTCAGGCAAGGCGATAGTTTATCACATTTCGAAGCACAAATACCAACATTGCTCGGCAAGCGCTTCGTTAGAATCCACAGGGAAGCGGCCGTCGTGTTGGTTCACTGCTATAACATGACTATTGGAATGCCTAACATATCGCAATAGATTTCGATATAAAACGCTGGTTGAAGATAACAGAAGAAGAAAAGTCAAGTGAATCTTGGACGAGATTTTTAAACTCGAAAAATCGTTTCTCAAAGTTTAATAGCTACGATTCGTATACCAAGTGGTTGGCAGTGAAATAATAATAATTATAGCTGGGACCAAACAGAAAAGTTAATGAATTTACCGCATTCCATTAACATCCATCGAAGTCTTTTACTATAGAATGAAATCCATTTGGAAGGAAAGTTTATTTATATACAAAAATAGAAAATTAAACAATTTCGTAAAAGTTATAAAAATGTTCATTATTCTTGCTTTAGTGCCTTAATTTACGGTGTCATTTTAAGTCCTGATATTTTGTCATCAAAAAAAAAATCCCATTACATTTTCTTGCCCAAATCTTTCTATACTTTATAACCAACATTTGAGGTTATAATTTGGTAATGATTCATTAAAAAGTCTTAAATTATTTTCTACTCATTTTAAATACATTAAATTTAAACTAAGAAAAAAAAAGACGAGGAAAAAAAATAACAATAAAAGAAACACAATTAAAAAATAAACACACAACGAGAGTAGAATATAAACAAATAAAAACAAAAGTTGATTTTACGCTTGGTCTACCCTTAAGGTCTACTGGTGAACGGTTTGGTCTGGCCAGACCAGGCCACACAGTGCAGTGATGGCATATTTAAAGAATTGCAAAGAAATCAAAGTGTAACTTTGAAGTTTTGAAAATAATTTTTCTGTAAAACTCGAATGAGTCTAATAGCGACTTCATAAACGACCTAATAACTTTCAACACACAAAATACATATCAGAAAAATGTGAATAGCTCAAAAATTTGCAGTTATATGCACTTGAATCATTATTTTTCAGAATAAAGACATTTCAAAGAATACAAAATTTTAAAAGATACAGTAGTGCAACTTATGGTATATTTTCTAACCAGTTTTTAAAAGCCCCACTGTGATAAAAAATATGTCACTAAAAAATGGTATAACTTAAAAACTTGCAGTTATATGCAGCTGGTTCTTTATTTTTACAAATTAACACAGTTTCAGGAATTAAAGTTTAAAGATTACAGTGGGACCAAATTCAATTTTTTATATTTTTTTTAACATTTATTATAAATTTATGAAATTTTTCTCGATACCAATTCACATGAGATTCACAGAATGTTCATGTATCCCGAAAATCACTGTTTGATATGGATTTAAGGCTGATGGCCCATTGGTCTTCGTTCAAGGGTGATGTTGATGAGGCCATCACTGTAAACGACGAGCACTGTATCGAAATTACCTACTTTTTTGGACACCAAGGACATATGTTTGAACAGGACGCGCAAAGTGCCACACATCTTATGCCATCTTCAATATTTAGAACGATAGATTAAATTGCATGGGCATATCAAGTGGAGAGGATTTCAACTGGCTATTGATATGGAGCAATTTGACGGTGTTTAAATTTCTTGTGGCGGTTTTTCAAGTCGCGAAGTGTATGCGAATATCTCACAAACCACAACAGCCCTTTAAGCTTATATAAAGCGTGACGTTGAAGAATTTGTCCAAATCAAGTAAAAAATTTATATTTTGGATGAGCTCCACTCAGAGAAGCTGTGGCAGGAATTTAAATGATGATAACCCAGTATAATTAAATTAAGAGGACCTTTAAGCAATTAAAAATTTGTTAATTATATTTAAACACACTTTGATTTATTAAAAATAATTAAACATAAGATCGTTTGGTGATAGACCCTATACATTTTTGTAAGAAAATATTATATTGGGCTATTTTCTCAAAACTGAAATAACTGAATAATAAGCAGTCGTATGCAGCCAATTTTTCGGTGTTAGAAATGTATACATTTTAGAGAATTTTAATAAAGAAAATTACAGTGGGGCAAAAGGTGGTGTTTTCCCTTCACTCTTTCAAAAATTATAATTAAAAACAATTTAATTTTTGTGCTATTGAATGAAAAACAGCAATAACTTGAAAATGCGCAGCCTTACGCATATAGAGCTTTATTTGTTGAAATGTATACACTTTAGAGTTTTAAGTTTTATAAAATTACAGCGGAACAAGACGGAAGATGTTTTTGTGGCCATTTTAAAAATTATATTAGGTGTAATACTTTGCTTTCTTCGTTTTTTTTTTTCGAAATTCGAGGCTTTTTTGTATAAAACTGGTTATACATTTATGGTTAAAAGTATTGTCCATTGCTGGCCACTACTTTCTTACATCTTTGGGGCAGCGATCGAATCCTGCGTTGAAAAAACTAATCATCTTTAAAAGCAATCCACGAATATATCCAATTTGTTACATCTTCATAAGACCGGAAGTGCTGTTTAGATGGCCTGTCTGAAATAGTTTCAGTCGGTTAACAACACATAATACACTATGCCGAGCTGGTTCCACCAAATACAGACCCTGACCTTTACTTCGAAATCGCTGTTCTTGAAGCTTTAAAACCACTTACGGCACGTTCATTTATAATTAGCAGAAATGTAAACCTCCCGCAAATGACGAGATTTTGTCTTGTAAGCTAAAATGTTTAATCGAGAATAACTTTATGATGTAGACACAAATCGACTAATATTTCAAAGGCGTAATGTTTAAAATTACCTCAGCTTACTGTATGACATCTACGTTCTATTTCTTTCGACTAACACTTACCGCTACATCCATCTATTGCAAAACGGCGGAAGCAAAGATGTTTACCTAATATTTTAAAAAAATAACTTTTTAGGTTTTTCTTTTAGATCGTCAAGCACTGAAAATTGTAAAAACTTGAAGATTGCAATCATACGCAGCTAGAACTTTGTTTTTGACAATGTTTGGACTTTAGTGAATTACAATTGAAAAAATCACAATAGAACCCAATAGGATTAAGGATTTCACGACCCTGTAACAAATTATATTTTTAAAGAAATCACAAATTTTTGTTCTATTAGTTTGGATTGTCATTGAAAAATTGCATTAATGTAAAAATTCGCAACCAAACGCAAATAAAACTTTATTTTCGATAATTTAAAGACTTTAAGGAGTAATAATTAAAAAAATAACAATGGGACTAATAAGGATTAATTTTTCTCGAATCTCAAAAAAAATAATAATTATAAGAAATTGCTTCAAAACTAGCAATCATACACTGCAAGAGCTTTGTTTTAAACAATGTATGAACTTAAGGAAGTTACTATTGAAAAAATCACAACAGAACCGAACAGGACTTAGTTTTTCTTTACCATGTAACAAATTATATTTTTAAAGATATCACAACTTTTGTTCTATTTGTCCGGCATGTCATTGAAAAATTGCAATAACTTTGAAACTCGCAACCAAATGCAGCTAGAAATTTTTTTTCGATAATGTATAGACCTTAAGGAGTAATAAATTTAATAAAATACAATGGGACTATAAAAGGCTAATTTTTTCGAATTAAAAAAACAGTAACTAATACTACTAAGAAATTGTTGTTTTTCACTGAAAATTCTCAAAACTTCGAAATATGCAACCATAAGCAGCCAGAACTTTATTCTAAATAATCAATAGACGTCAAAGAGCTTAAATTAAAAAAAATCTCCGTGAAACTTACAAGGGATAATTTGTTAGACCGTTTCAAAAATTAAATTTTTATACCCTTTACCACCATAGGTGGAAAGGGTATGTGCTGATGTATGTAATGCATGGAAATATTTGTCTTAGACCTACCTTTCAGTATACCAATAGGCTTAGAATCACTTTCTGAGTCGATTTAGCGATGTCCGTCCGTCAAAACTTCGAAATATGCAACCATAAGCAGCCAGAACTTTATTTTAAATAATCAATAGACGTCAAAGAGCTAAAATTTAAAAAATCTCCGTGAAACTTACTAGGGATAATTTGTTAGACCCTTTCAAAAATTAAATTTTTATACCCTTTACCACCATAGGTGGAAAGGGTATGTGCTGATGTGCAATAGGCTTAGAATCACTTTCTGAGTCGATTTAGCGATGTCCGTCCGTCCGTCTGGCTGCTTGGCTGGACCAACATGTAAACCTTGTAATCAAACTACAGGTCGCAATTCTAAAGATAATTTGATGAGATTTGGCACACATCATTTTTTTGATAATGGGACCATGGCTATAGAAATTCGTCAAAATCGGTCCATTATTTATGGTACCTCCCATAGGTCCCACTTCCCGGAATTGATATATTGGACAGAAATATCAATATCTTCCAGTGAAATGTTAAAAAAATACTGCTTATGTAAAGTTAAATCACTATACCAAATTTCGCTGAAATCGGTCTACATTTATCCATAGCTCCTATACAAGCTCTTTTTTAAAAACGCACTAAATGAGACAAAAATCACAAAAAACGCTCGTAAATCTAAATATAATGAGAATTTTAAGTTTATTTTTTGCACACATAATTTTTGTAACAACTGCAATTTATTTGCCAAAATTTGACCCTAGTTTTCATATAAGTCCAAATTATGGAAACAGCTTAAATATATAAGTTTTGAGAAAATGTTTGTATGATGGAAAAATTTAGCGAATATTTGTCTTTATACAGAAAAACTAACACCTTTGACCTTAGTGGTTTCTTACTTGTTTTAATACATCTTTATTTTTGCTCTATAGACACTGCAATAATAAATTTTATACCCTTTCAAGACACTGTGTGCCCATGTCAGGATGGCTAGAGAAAAATCTCTTGTGTGCCCACTTATAAACTTCACAGTAATTGTCAGTTTTTAAAACAAACTTAATGTTGGAGAAAAGTTTTTATTATAAACGAGCAACTCTACAACGTCACATACTTGGACTACAGACAACGACGACAACAACAAAGGCAAAAGAAAAAACTACACACATATGAAGTATTTATGCAGCTAGAAAATGCAGATATACAGTAACTCAAATACATCCACAAAAATACACACACTCACAAATACTTTTTGGTCCTGTTTGTGATCCAGGAACTAACAACAAGCAATAGAATAAGATGCGTAGGACCAAAAGATTGTAGTAACTTTAATAAAACAAAAAAAATTAAAAACGAAAAACACAAAAAACAGTGCATTAAACTTTCAAATACCACTTGGGAATAATGTTTAAACATACAGGAATGAATACTTTCCTCAGATGCTACTCAGATGATGAGTTGGTTAAGAACAATTTCTAAACTATGAAGGGACAAACTTAGGACAAACAGACAGACAGACAGACATAGTTGTTTAAATTTAGAACATAACATATTTATCTATGTATATGTTGTTAAGCATGTGTTGCCTTTCCAAGCTTAGATCCACTGCTATAAATAGTTTTATTTAAACATTTTAAAAATTTTATAAACTTCTTGAATACTTTAACATTTTCTTGTGTTTTTCTTGTATGATTTTATTTTTCACCAAAAACCCCCTGAAGGGTAAAAAGTAACAAACTAGAAAAAATATTAACTGCTAATATTTGAGATTTTCTAAAGAAACATTTTCACTATTTTTGTGCTAAATGTGTTGACAAGAATGTGCGACAAAATATATGAAAAAAAATATATGCATTGAAGATGTTACACTGAGAAAAAAATTAACGCATTCCTTTGAAATGGTGATCATCATTAAAACTTATTAATCACGATAACATTACATTACAACATTACTTAACATTTTCCATTAAAACACTATTTTTCCTTCAATTTCATTCAAAAAGCTTTAGTCTGCATGAACTCATCATACAAGTATCTAATAGCATGTTTCAGATTCTTGCTTACTTATAGGGGTACAACTTGTCTTGGTATTCCTCAAAGCTATGCAAATTCTGCGATTTACATCATTGCTCTCTTTTCTTCCAGTGTACGTCAGTGCAAAAAAATGTATTTACCCATATTGTATGAATTTTACAAACAAACGATGTACAGTGGGGCTAATTGCAATAAATTATATTAAAATATTTATGAATCAAAAATGGATCTGAAAAAAAAGTTTGATTCTTTGATATCTTAAAAAAAAATTCTATAGAAAAACTTTCGAAATATTTTTCTATTAAAAAAATTTTTGATAGAAATATTTTTCTATAGAAAAATTTTCGATAGAAATCTTTTTCTATAGAAAAATTTTCGATAGAAATATTTTTCTATAGAAAAATTTTCGATAGAAATATTTTTCTATAGAAAAATTTTCGATAGAAATATTTTTCTATAGAAAAATTTTCGATAGAAATATTTTTCTATAGAAAAATTTTCGATAGAAATATTTTTCTATAGAAAAATTTTCGATAGAAATATTTTTCTATAGAAAAATTTTCGATAGAAATATTTTTCTATAGAAAAATTTTCGATAGAAATATTTTTCTATAGAAAAATTTTCGATAGAAATATTCTTCTATAGAAAAATTTTCGATAGAAATATTTTTCTATAGAAAAATTTTCGATAAAAATATTTTTCTATGGAAAAATTTTCGATAAAATTTTTTTCTATAGAAAAATTTTCGATAGAAATATTTTTCTATAGAAAAATTTTCGATAGAAATATTTTTCTATAAAAAAAATTTTCGATAGAAATATTTTTCTATAGAAAAAAATTTCGATAGAAATATTTTTCTATAGAAAAATATTTCGATAG
Source organism: Stomorhina lunata (assembly GCA_933228675.1). Lineage (NCBI taxonomy): Eukaryota > Metazoa > Arthropoda > Insecta > Diptera > Rhiniidae > Stomorhina > Stomorhina lunata. Next base: position 29,611,153 of record OW121742.1, read on the forward strand.
AAATTTTTTTCTATAGAAAAAAATTTCGATAGAAATATTTTTCTATAGAAAAAAATTTCGATAGAAATATTTTTCTATAGAAAAAAATTTCGATAGAAATATTTTTCGATAGAAAAAAATTTCGATAGAAATATTTTTCTATAGAAAAAAAAATTCGATAGAAATATTTTTCTATAGAAAAAAATTTCGATAGAAATATTTTTCTATAGAAAAATTTTCGATAGAAATATTTTTCTATAGAAAAATTTTCGATAGAAATATTTTTCTATAGAAAAATTTTCGATAGAAATATTTTTCTATAGAAATATTTTTCTATAGAAAAAAATTTCGATAGAAATATTTTTCTATAGAAAAAAATTTCGATAGAAATATTTTTCTATAGCAAAAAATTTCGATAGAAATATTTTTCTATAGAAAAAAATTTCGATAGAAATATTTTTCTATAGAAAAAAATTTCGATAGAAATATTTTTCTATAGAAAAAAATTTCGATAGAAATATTTTTCTATAGAAAAAAATTTCGATAGAAATATTTTTCTATAGAAAAAAATTTCGATAGAAATATTTTTCTATAGAAAAAAATTTCGATAGAAATATTTTTCTATAGAAAAAAATTTCGATAGAAATATTTTTCTATAGAAAAAAATTTCGATAGAAATATTTTTCTATAGAAAAAAATTTCGATAGAAATATTTTTCTATAGAAAAAAATTTCGATAGAAATATTTTTCTATAGAAAAAAATTTCGATAGAAATATTTTTCTATAGAAAAAAATTTCGATAGAAATATTTTTCTATAGAAAAAAATTTCGATAGAAATATTTTTCTATAGAAAAAAATTTCGATAGAAATATTTTTCTATATATATATTCTATCGAAATTTTTTTCTATAGAAAAAAATTTCGATAGAAATATTTTTAATATTTTATTATAATATTTTATATATATATATAATATATAATATATAATATATATAATATTTTAATAGAAATATTTTTCTATAGAAAAAAATTTCGATAGAAATATTTTTCTATAGAAAAAAATTTCGATAGAAATATTTTTAATATTTTATTATAATATTTTATATATATATATAATATATAATATATAATATATATAATATTTTAATAGAAATATTTTTCTATAGAAAAAAATTTCGATAGAAATATTTTTCTATAGAAAAAAATTTCGATAGAAATATTTTTCTATATATATATTCTATCGAAATTTTTTTCTATAGAAAAAAATTTCGATAGAAATATTTTTCTATAGAAAAAAATTTCGATAGAAATATTTTTCTATAGAAAAAAATTTCGATCAAAATATTTTTCTATAGAAAAAAATTTCGATAAAAATATTTTTCTATAGAAAAAAATTTCGATAAAAATATTTTTCTATAGAAAAAAATTTCGATAGAAATATTTTTCTATGGAAAAGAATTTCGATAGAAATATTTTTCTATAGAAAAAAATTTCCATAGAAATATTTTTCTATAGAAAAAAATTTCCATAGAAATATTTTTCTATAGAAAAATTTTCGATAGAATTATTTTTCTATAGAATTTTTTTCTATAGAACTATTTTTCTATAGAAAAATTTTCAATAGAAATATTTGTCTATAGAAAAATTTTCAATAGAAATATTTTTCTATAAAAAAATTTTTGATGAAATATTATAAAATTTATACAGGAAGCAATAAACAATTTTGAACTTCTGATTCATCCTAAAACTGCTGACTCATCCTTAAACTCAATGCAAAACTGCTGGGTCATTTCAAAATTGATGAGTCATCCTAAAATGCAGGCTCATTTTAAAACTTCTGAGTCATGCCAAAACTGTTGGATTATCTCAAAATTGATGAGTCATCCTGAAACTGCTAACATATTTCAAATTTGATGAGTCATGCGAAAACTGCTGACTCATTACAAAATTGATGAGGTATCCTAAAACTACTTAGTCATGCCAAAACAGCTGAGTCATCTAAAACTGCAGGATCATCCTAAAATTGTTGAGATATCCTCACAAGTATTTACACTTCATAATAGCCAAGAGGGTGGCTTAGAAAAAATTATGAAAATAGTGCCGCTGTTCATTAGAGTGTGAATGAGAATACAAGGCATTGGATAAGGGTCATCACTAACCATGCAATTGGCCAAAATTTAGCCTGACTTAATAGCCAGAGTCATGGACATGGACTGGACATTTCGGATATGGCTCAGCAAGAGAAGCCTTGCCGACTTTTGAACGATTTTATATTCCAAACTTCATGATACCAATAGGCCTTTCAAACAAATGCAAAAATTCGATAATGTTTGATAGACAAGCCCGAGATACTCGTATAAAGTCAGAAAAGCCAAACAAAATATGTACGTATGATTCTTTTTATACCCTTCACCATCATAGGTGGAAAGGGTATTATAAGTTTGTGCTGATGTATGTAACGCATAGAAATATTTGTCTTAGACCCACCTTTTAGTATACCAATAGGCTTAGAATCACTTTCTAGTCGATTTAGCGATGTCCGTCCGTCTGGCTGACTGGCTGGACCCCCATGTAAACCTTGTAATCAAGCTACAGGTCGCAATTCTAAAGATAATTTGATGAAATTTGACACAGATCATTTTTTGTTAATGGGACCATGGCTATTGAAATTCGTCAAAATCGGTCCATTATTTATGGTAACTCCCATAGGTCCCACTTCCCAGAATTGATATATTGGCCACAAATATCAATATTTTTTCAAAAAATTGAAAACAAATACTGCTTATGTAAACTAAAATCACTGTACCGAATTTCGTTGAAATTGGTCCACATTTGACCGTAGCCCCCATACAAACTCTTCTTTAAAAACGCACTAAGTGTGACAAAAATCACTAAAACTCGTAAATCTAGAGATAATAAGAGTTTTTAGTTTATTTTTTGCATACATAAGTTTTGTAACAACTGTAATCAATTTGCAAAATTTCGAGATAATCGGTCCACATTTGACCCTAGGTCTCATATAAGTCCAAATGACGGAAACAGCTTAACCCCTTGACGTATTTCCACGAGTCTGACTCGAGGTACAATTTCTGTGCCTAACATGATTATCACGAGTCCGACTCGTGGTACTATTTATGTGCCTAACATGATTATCACGAGTCTGACTCTTTTTGCGACTGTTCTTAGGCATCAAAACCGGTTTGTTTAGTGCAACTTGTGTGCGAACAGTTGAAAGCAAACTTCGTTGCGCAAATTGATATGTCAAGGGGTTAAATATATAAGTTTTGAGAAAATGTTTGTATGATGGCAAAATTTAGCAAATATTTGTCTTTATACAGAAAAAATAACACTTTTGACCTTAGTGGTGCAGGGAATCGTATGGTCGGGCTTGACCGACTGTAGCACTTTTTTACTTGTTATTATTTTATTTAACATGATTTTTTTAACATAACACATTTTTTTCCCCATTTTATTTAAAATCACCCCACTGTGCTTAGTATCTCTTTAAGTACATGTTGAGTTATACAATTTTTCCTTCTTTTGTTATAAAAATTTCATATTTTTCACTGGTTACTTTAACTTAAGTAATGGTCGGTCGTTCGTTTGGTTTGACTAACGGTCGAGATTGTTGAGAAAAAGGAAGTAGTGGAGATGCCCTCCAGCTTAGAGAGGAGACACAATAAAAAAATATATATAATTTTTTTCAGTTTTGTCACGTTTTTTTCTGTGTTCACCATTAAAAAGAATAAAATAATAAAATAAATGCAACAAAAAAAAACACGTATAGAATTAAAAAAGAAAAGTATTATGATGTAACAATATGTTAAAGAGAATCTGCTTTGTTTATTCTAAGTCGGAAGATAGGGAAAAAATCATGAAATATATACTTTCAGTCCTGGTAACTAAAACTACACAAGTTATAAAAATAATGAAGAAACGAACGAAAGAACTAACAAACAATTAATCTGGGGATTTTCCTCTAATAAGATCATCACATGCATTTTAATCGTTATTAATTGTTGAACATTATTTCTATTTCCCCATCCGTCTCCTCTTCCTCCTCCACCTCCACAAACACAAATTTAGCTCAAACTTATTATATTATTATGATGTTTTCAGTTGAAGCAAATCCCTTCAAAGATGACTTAAAAAAAGTTTATTGAGTTGTTTGGAATCATGAATTTTAGTCGTAATATTTTGATGTTTAAGAGGTTTCCATTGAAATTAGAGGCAAAGAAGTTTGATGTGAGTTTGAATTATTAGCAGCGCATAAATATTGTTGTGTTATTTGGCAAATAAATAAATATTTGTTATGAAATAATTTCATGAAATAAACTTTTCAAAAAGTTTGATGTAAAGTGAAACACAAATAAATAAATTTGAGAGTACGAACCAACTAGCGAAGGCAAATACTTGGTTACTGCAGCGAAAAAAGGAGGAAAAACGCTTTTGAAAATGCATCCAAAAATATGTTCGCAAAACTTATTTAACTTCCTTAAACCGCATCGGAAACCAAATTGCAAAAACAAATAAAATACAGAGTTGGGGTACATTTTCCAAAGATGGCAGCATTAAAAGTAACAATCCAAATATTAAACCCTCAAAAATGGATTTTCATATTAATTTGAATTGATTGAAATAACAGAAATTAGTTAAATTATCACCACTTCCGGTTTGTAATATCTGAATGTTTTATAAAGCTTTCGAACGTTTTTAGAAAACGTAACATAACTTAAGTAACACTTTAGGTTGATTTAAAACTGTTTACTTTTGTTCTATTAAATAATAAGTTCATCAGTCTGTCAGTGGCACACTTTTAGTAAAACTGAGGACATCTCTGACATTTTGATTTTGTTTAACTATTTATGCAGAAAATGTTAAACTAAATCAAAATTTTTATTAGAAAGTCGTATGTGAAAAATGTTCAAAACAATTTTTGGTAGTAGTTAAAACTTATTTGTTTGCCACTTTTAGGTATTCTAAATACAGCAAATGTGGATTAGTTTAAGAGTGAAGTAGGTTAGGTAAGTTAAGAGTGGCAGTCTGGTATTCACACCCACTTAGACGATAAATTTCTATAAACTTTTCTATAGAAATATCTTCCTAACATCAACTTTTCTAAAGAAATGTCTTCCTAACGTCAACTTTTCTAAAGAAATGTCTTCCTAACGTCAACTTTTCTACAGAAAAGTTTTCATAACATCAACTTTTCTATAGAAAAGTCTTCCTAACATCAACTTTTCTATAGAAAAGTCTTCCTAACATCAACTTTTCTATAGAAAAGTCTTCCTAACATCAACTTTTCTATAGAAAAGTCTTCCTAACATCAACTTTTCTATAGAAAAGTCTTCCTAACATCAACTTTTCTATAGAAAAGTCTTCCTAACATCAACTTTTCTATAGAAAAGTCTTCCTAACATCAACTTTTCTATAGAAAACTCTTTCTAACGACAACTTTTCTATAGAAAACTCTTTCTAACGACAACTTTTCTATAGAAAACTCTTTCTAACGACAACTTTTCTATAGAAAACTCTTTCTAACGACAACTTTTCTATAGAAAGCTCTTTCTAACGACAACTTTTCTATAGAAAACTCTTTCTAACGACAACTTTTCTATAGAAAACTCTTTCTAACGACAACTCTTCTATAGAAAACTCTTTCTAACGACAACTTTACCGTAGAAAACTCTTTCTAACGACAACTTTTCCATAGAAAACTCTTTCTAACGACAACTTTTCTATAGAAAATTCTTTCCAACGACAACTTTTCTATAGAAAACTCTTTCTAACGACAACTTTTCTATAGAAAATTCTTTCTAACGAAAACTTTTCTATAAAAAAAACTGTTTCTAACGACAACTTTTCTATATAAAACTCTTTCTAACGACAACTTCTCTATAAAAAAAACTCTTTCTAGCGAAAACTTTTCTATAGAAAACTCTTTCTAACGACAACTTTTCTATAGAAAACTCTTTCTAACGACAACTTTTCTATAGAAAACTCTTTCTAACGACAACTTTTCTATAGAAAACTCTTTCTAACGACAACTTTTCTATAGAAAACTCTTTCTAACGACAACTTTTCTATAGACAACTCTTTCTAACGACAACTTTTCTATAGAAAACTCTTTCTAACGACAACTTTTCTATAGAAAACTCTTTCTAACGACAACTTTTCTATAGAAAACTCTTTCTAACGACAACTTTTCTATAGAAAACTCTTTCTAACGACAACTTTTCTATAGAAAACTCTTTCTAACGACAATTTTTCTATAGAAAACTCTTTCTAACGACAACTTTTCTATAGAAAACTCTTTCTAACGACAACTTTTCTATAGAAAACTATTTCTAACGACAACTTTTCTATAGAAAACTATTTCTAACGACAACTTTTCTATAGAAAACTCTTTCTAACGACAACTTTTCTATAGAAAACTCTTTCTAACGACAACTTTTCTATAGAAAACTCTTTCTAACGACAACTTTTCTATAGAAAACTCTTTCTAACGACAACTTTACTGTAGAAAACTCTTTCTAACGACAACTTTTCCATAGAAAACTCTTTCTAACGACAACTTTTCTATAGAAAACTCTTTCTAACGATAACTTTTCTATAGACTACTCTTTTAAACGACAACTTTTCTATAGAAATGTGTTCCTAATGTCAACTTTTCTATAGAAATGTCTTTCTAACGTCAACTTTTCTATAGAAATGTCTTCCTAACGTCAACTTTTCTATAGAAATGTCTTCCTAATGTCAACTTTTCTATAGAAAAGTCTTCCTAACGTCAACTTTTCTATAGATAAGACTTCCTAACGTCAACTTTTCTATAGAAATGTCATCCTATCGTCAACTTTTCTGTAGAAATGTCTTCCTAACGTTAACTTTTCTATAGAAATGTCTTCCTAACGTCAACTTTTCTATAGAAATGTCTTCCTAACGTTAACTTTTCTTCAGAAATGTCTTCCTAACGTCAACTTTTCTATAGAAATGTCTTCCTAACGTCAACTTTTCTATAGAAATGTCTTCCTAACGTTAACTTTTCTATAGAAATGTCTTCCTAACGTCAACTTTTCTATAGAAATGTCTTCCTAGCGTCAACTTTCTAGAGAAATGTCTTCCTAGCGTCAACTTTTCTATAGAAATATCTTTCTAATGTCAACTTTTCTATAGAAGTAAATTTCTAACGTCAACTTTTCTATAGAAATGTCTTCCTAACGTCAACTTTTCTATAGAAATGTCTTCCTAACGTTAACTTTTCTATAGAAATGTCTTCCTAACGTCAACTTTTCTATAGAAATGTCTTCCTAACGTCAACTTTTCTATAGAAATGTCTTCCTCACGTCAACTTTTCTATAGAAATGTCTTCCTAACGTCAACTTTTCTATAAAAATGTCTTCCTCACGTCAACTTTTCTATAGAAATGTCTTCCTAACGTCAACTTTTCTATAGAAATGTCTTCCTAACGTCAACTTTTCTATAGAAATGTCTTCCTAACGTCAACTTTTTTATAGAAATGTCTTCCTAACGTCAACTTTTCTATAGAAATATCTTCCTAACGTCAACTTTTCTATAGAAATGTCTTCCTAACGTCAACCTTTCTATAGAAATGTCTTCCTAACATCAACTTTTCTATAGAAATGTCTTCCTAACGTCAACTTTTCTATAGAAATGTCTTCCTAACGTCAACTTTTCTATAGAAATGTCTTCCTAACGTCAACTTTTCTGTAGAAATGTCTTCCTAACGTCAACTTTTCTATAGAAATATCTTCCTAACGTCAACTTTTCTATAGAAATGTCTTCCTTACGTCAACTTTTCTATAGAAATGTCTTCCTAACATCAACTTTTCTATAGAAATGTCTTCCTAGCGTTAACTTTTCTATACAAAAATATGTAACCATTTTCACAATTTTAATAAATTGTAATTAAAATAACAAATTATAGCAGTTTTCAAATTGAGGAGATCCTAGGTCAACTTTTCCCTGAACTGTTGAATACTTTTGACATCACTGACATCCCGTTGCTTCCCAATGACCGTCTTTTTGCTTTTTTAATTCAATTATTTATTTTTTTAATTAATTTATAATGAATGAAACTTAAATTCGGCGAAAGAAAACAGAAATTAAACAAACAATTTTATATTAAAATAAAAAGTTACAAACATCACTCGAAATATTGTGGCACTACAATATTGAAGACAGTGTTAAGTGGTGGAGGGGGGATAGACAGGCCATCATCACAAAGAATAAGAGAGAACAGAAGAAGAAAGGCAAATATCACTGTCATTTTCGCAGTCGACTTTGTCACATTTTATTAGCTGGGAACAGTCAGCAAAAGAAACCAACATCATCCTCATCATCATCGTCATCATCAGCAAAATGAAAGTATCACAGGAACTTTTTTATGTCGCATTTTTTCATTTATTTGTCATCAGACAAATAAATTGGTAAAATACGCTTTTTAGCATTTTTAAGTGCGTTAAAGACAAAAATATAAAAAAATACAAAAATAAAACGCTTCTTGTCATTTACAAGTACATACAATATTCTTTTGGTTGTCCTACTTGAGGATGAGTTTTTCTTTTTGTTCATTTTCCAACTGACATTTAAGGAAGGTTAACTATGGAACAGGAATAATGGATTTTTTAATTGATTGAAATAGTAAAACTTTTTTATGCATAACTTACATTACTATATTTTCTATAGAAAACTCTTCCCATCGTCAACTTTTCTATAGAAAACTCTTCCCATCGTCAACTTTTCTATAGAAAACTCTTCCCATCGTCAACTTTTCTATAGAAAACTCTTCCCATCGTCAACTTTTCTATAGAAAACTCTTCCCATCGTCAACTTTTCTATAGAAAACTCTTCCCATCGTCAACTTTTCTATAGAAAACTCTTCCCATCGTCAACTTTTCTATAGAAAACTCTTCCCATCGTCAACTTTTCTATAGAAAACTCTTCCCATCGTCAACTTTTCTATAGAAAACTCTTCCCATCGTCAACTTTTCTATAGAAAACTCTTCCCATCGTCAACTTTTCTATAGAAAACTCTTCCCATCGTCAACTTTTCTATAGAAAACTCTTCCTATCGTCAACTTTTCTATAGAAAACTCTTCCCATCGTCAACTTTTCTATAGAAAACTCTTCCCATCGTCAACTTTTCTATAGAAAACTCTTCCCATCGTCAACTTTTCTATAGAAAACTCTTCCCATCGTCAACTTTTCTATAGAAAACTCTTCCCATCGTCAACTTTTCTATAGAAAACTCTTCCCATCGTCAACTTTTATATAGACAACTCTTCCCATCGTCAGCTTTTCTATAGAAAACTCTTCCCATCACAAACATTTCTATAGATAACTCTTTCCATCAGCAACTTTTTTATAGAAAACTCTTCCCATTAACAACTTTTCTATAGAAAACTCTTTCCATCACCAACTTTACTATATAAAACTCTTTCCGTCAGCAACATTTCTATAGAAAACTCTTCCCATCATCAACTTTTTCTCAACAAAAACTTTTCTATAGAAAACTCTTCCCATCAACAACTTTTCTATAGAAAACTCTTTCTATCGCCAACTTTTCTATAGAAAACTCTTCCCATCACCAACTTTTCTATAGAAAACTCTTCTTATCACCATTTTTTCTATAGAAAACTCTTTCCATCACTAAATGTGTTCCTGTCGTCAACTTTTCTATAGAAATATTATTCTATCGTCAACTTTTCTATAGAAATGTCTTCCTATCGTCAATTTTTCCATAGAAATATCTTCAATATATCTTTAAATATGTCTTTCTATCCTCTAGTTTTTCATCTCAAAATCTGAAATTCAACTTCTGTTCTGTGGTAAACTTCCTTTTATAACTTTCCATAGTTATTTTTTTTTTGTCAACATCCTCTTTTAGTTTACATTTAACTGTTGTGCTTTTAATCCGCTTTTTATTTAACCTATTTTAGTTATTTATGGTTAAAGGTACAACAAAATGTATAAAAACGAACAAAATTCTAAAAACAGGAGACCCTTTTTTCGTAACAATTTTAAGTAGCTCTTGACTGTTTTTGTTGAAAGTTACATGAAAGGATGCTCTGAACACACTAAACTATCAACACAAAATAAATAAATAAATACAACGATTTTATATAAATATGAAAAGGTACAAGTATCCGAAGGAAGAAAGGTGGAATAAAAGACAAAGTTGTGAAAAAAAAGATAAAACTTGAGGTATAAAATACAATATATAGTCGTATATTTTTATAAAGAGCTTTAAACTGTAATATTTTGAGCGCTTTTGAATATACCCTTCAGTACAATAGATGGAATCTAATTTTAATAAAATCTTATGTAATCGGCTGCCTTTTAGTGTAGGCCCGGGAATAAATTATTGTAACAAATGTGCGTGAAAGTTTACATATAAAACTGAAATTTTTGCAAAACCATTATATAGTCATGTAGGGTACTATAAGACAACATTAAGTATATATTTAACTTCCAAAACAATAAGTTAAAAACAAAAAATGAAAAACTTTTAGAAATAAATATTTTTATATCACAATTTTCAAAAAAAATATTAATATAAAGCTTATTGGATCGATACACTTTCTTTATAAAGCTCTTTTTACTAACAACACTTTTATAGACTTGTCGTTTAATCGAAAAGTCAATATCGGTATTTTTGTATTCCATAGCCAAAGTTTTCTATAGAAAAAATAACGGGATAACTTTTCAACAGGGACCGAAAATAACTGTTATTTTTGAATTTTTGATTAAAAAAAGCAACCGCAAGAAAATGTCGGAGAATTAAACCATGTATACCATTTTAATAGTCTTAGACCAAATTTTCATAAAATGCAATGCTTTTTAAAAATCTCATTTTTATTTTTTAGAAAAAAAACTAACAGTTATTTTTCGATTTTTATTTTTTTAAGCAAAAATAACAGTTATTTATTAACTTTTATTTTTTTTCGAGCAAAAATAAAAGTTACTTTTTGACTTTTATTTTTTCGAGCAGAAATAAAAGTTATTTTTATGTTTCCAACCCCAATTATGATTACAAAGCTCAACTCCATTAATTTTTGAGCATATGTAAATTATTTTCACTGAAAAATTATATTTGTTTGAAAAAATTTTTCAATAAATGTATCATAATTTCAAACAAAAATAACTTTTATTTCTGATCAAAAAAATAAGAGTCAAAAAATAACTTTTATTTCTGCTCGAAAATATAAAAAAATAACTTTTATTCTTGCTTGAAAAAACAAAAGTCAAAAATAACTGTTATTTTTGCTAGAAAAAATAAAAGTTAAAAATAACTTTTATTTTTGCTTGAAAAAATAAAAGTAAAAAATAACTGTTATTTTTTATCGAAAAAAAAAAAAACAAAAAACAACTTTTATTTCTGCTCGAAAAAATAACTTTTATTTCCTGACTTTTACGATAATGATAGGAAGACAAGATTTCTATAGATAAGATGATGATAGAGAGATTTCAATAGAAAATTTGACGACAAAAAGAGATTTCTATACAAAACTTAACGATAGGAAGAGATCTCTATAGAAAAGTTGACGATATGAATCGATTTCTACAGAACAATAGACGATAGGAGAAGATTTCTATAGAAAAGTTGACAATAGTAAGAAATTTCTATAGAAAAGTTGAGGATAGGAAGACTTTTCTATAGAAAAGTTGACGACAGAAAGACATTTTTATAGAAAAGTTGACGATAGGAAGACATTTCTATAGAAAAGTTGACGATAGGAAGACATTTCTATAGAAAAGTTGACGATAGGAAGACATTTCTATAGAAAAGTTGACGATAGGAAGACATTTCTATAGAAAAGTTGACGATAGGAAGACATTTCTATAGAAAAGTTGACGATAGGAAGACATTTCTATAGAAAAGTTGACGATAGGAAGACATTTCTATAGAAAAGTTGACGATAGGAAGACATTTCTATAGAAAAGTTGACGATAGGAAGACATTTCTATAGAAAAGTTGACGATAGGAAGACATTTCTATAGAAAAGTTGACGATAGGAAGACATTTCTATAGAAAAGTTGACGATAGGAAGACATTTCTATAGAAAAGTTGACGATAGGAAGACATTTCTATAGAAAAGTTGACGATAGGAAGACATTTCTATAGAAAAGTTGACGATAGGAAGACATTTCTATAGAAAAGTTGACGATAGGAAGACATTTCTATAGAAAAGTTGAGGATAGGAAGACATTTGTATAGACAAGTTGAGGATAGGAAGACATTTCTATAGAAAAGTTGACGATAGGAAGACATTTCTATAGAAAAGTTGACGATAGGAAGATATTTCTATAGAAAAGTTGACGATAGGAAGACATTTCTATAGAAAAGTTGACGTTAGGAAGACATTTCTATACAAAAGTTGACGATAGGAAGACATTTCTATACAAAAGTTGACGATAGGAAGACATTTCTATAGAAAAGTTGACGATAGGAAGACATTTCTATAGAAAAGTTGACGATAGGAAGACATTTCTATAGAAAAGTTGACGATAGGAAGACATTTCTATAGAAAAGTTGACGATAGGAAGACATTTCTATAGAAAAGTTGACGATAGGAAGACATTTCTATAGAAAAGTTGAGGATAGGAAGACATTTGTATAGACAAGTTGAGGATAGGAAGACATTTCTATAGAAAAGTTGACGATAGGAAGACATTTCTATAGAAAAGTTGACGATAGGAAGATATTTCTATAGAAAAGTTGACGATAGGAAGACATTTCTATAGAAAAGTTGACGTTAGGAAGACATTTCTATACAAAAGTTGACGATAGGAAGACATTTCTATACAAAAGTTGACGATAGGAAGACATTTCTATAGAAAAGTTGACGATAGGAAGACATTTCTATAGAAAAGTTGACGATAGGAAGACATTTCTATAGAAAAGTTGACGATAGGAAGACATTTCTATAGAAAAGTTGACGATAGGAAGACATTTCTATAGAAAAGTTGACGATAGGAAGACATTTCTATAGAAAAGTTGACGATAGGAAGACATTTCTATAGAAAAGTTGACGATAGGAAGACATTTCTATAGAAAAGTTGACGATAGGAAGACATTTCTATAGAAAAGTTGACGATAGGAAGACATTTCTATAGAAAAGTTGACGATAGGAAGACATTTCTATAGAAAAGTTGACGATAGGAAGACATTTCTATAGAAAAGTTGAGGATAGGAAGACATTTGTATAGACAAGTTGAGGATAGGAAGACATTTCTATAGAAAAGTTGACGATAGGAAGACATTTCTATAGAAAAGTTGACGATAGGAAGATATTTCTATAGAAAAGTTGACGATAGGAAGACATTTCTATAGAAAAGTTGACGATAGGAAGACATTTCTATAGAAAAGTTGACGATAGGAAGATATTTCTATAGAAAAGTTGACGATAGGAAGACATTTCTATAGAAAAGTTGACGATAGGAAGACATTTCTATAGAAAAGTTGACGATAGGAAGACATTTCTATAGAAAAGTTGACGATAGGAAGACATTTCTATAGAAAAGTTGACGATAGGAAGACATTTCTATAGAAAAGTTGACGATAGGAAGACATTTCTATAGAAAAGTTGACGATAGGAAGACATTTCTATAGAAAAGTTGACGATAGGAAGACATTTCTATAGAAAAGTTGACGATAGGAAGACATTTCTATAGAAAAGTTGACGATAGGAAGACATTTCTATAGAAAAGTTGACGATAGGAAGAAATTTCTATAGAAAAGTTGACAATAGGAAGACATTTCTACAGAAAAGTTGACGATAGGAAGACATTTCTATGGAAAAGTTGTCGTCAGGATGACTTTTCTATAGAAAAGTTGTCGTTAGGATGACTTTTCTATAGAAAAGTTGATGTTAGGAAGACTTAATGCACCAGAGGCTTTCGAAAATTTAATGTGCTTTAAGTCAGGTATTCTTTGTTAACCTTTTGCTTGAGTTAATTAACAGTTAAACCACGTATACCACATTAAGTACACGTTGTTGATAAATATAACATGTTTCCTCATGTCCTTAGCAATTTCCAACACCTTTTGTGTGGAAAACTTTATTAGCGGTATTAAGGTACAAAGTATTAACACCAAAACCAAAACTGATCATAAAAGGTGTACAGTGGAGTGTAGGGAAGGAATTTTTCTTTTTGGGAACTTAAAAAGGAAAGTGGATTTGTTTAAAAAATTAATATGAAACAAATATCTTTATTTAACAAAAAATGTTTGTTTTAAAAACTTTTATTAAAAAATGTCTTTCAATTTAAAATTTTGCTGCACTTAAAATATGAATGTGAAATTTTGTAGCGCCATGTGGTTCTTTCAGGATATACGAGGTTTTTATTCGATAGACGAGAATTTTTTATTAAGATTTTAAAATTTGTTGTTAATAATTTTTAATGTTTCTGAGCTACTTATGATGTTTTTGAATGAACTTGAGCTTACTCGTAAGTATTAATAAAAGGGCATTTTTAAGGAAAAGATTTGACATAATAAGATTTTTCATGACTTAAAAATTAATTTTTTTAACGATACGACTGGCGAGTGACTTCTGATAAAAATAGATTTCTGAGTAAATATTTCTAATGCCATTTTTTTAAACGTCTACTAAACATACTTAAATAAAGGAGGAGGTGTGGTTAATGTGGTATACCTACTATTGTTTTTTGATTGTCAAATTTTTAGATTTTGTGCGATTTAAATTTATTTGACCAAAAAGCTAAAGCTACAAATTTCATTACGAGCTCTTCAAATTTGATTTCAACATTAAAAACCTATACCACATTACCACCACTTATTCTAATTCAGATTTCTATTAAACATTTATTTAAAAAATAACATTAATTTGAAACTTACATAAATTTTCTTTAAAATATCATTTACATTACAATGTCACTTGTTACATTGCTGCAGTTTTTCTGTCATTTTAGCTGCATTTTGTTATTTATCTACATTTCATTCCATTGTACTAACTTGTGCTTAGTCTTCTTTATTTATCACTAATATTTTGTGCTTTTTTGCAAAATATTTAAAAGCATGCATGTTCATGTTGTTCTTTCTAGAAGCATAAACTACATACAAGGAAGGTGATATGGAATAGAGCGGCAAGATCTACATAACTACATATCAAAATAGACCTAAAGGCAGAGCTTCGAAAGGCTTAATTAAATATTAGCTTAATTCCTAGGAATTCAAAAGTGATTTAACAGTACCTTAAGTTTAATTCCCATAAAACAATTCAAAAAAATGTGTTGATTTTTAATTCTTAGTGAATTGATTCACATGGGAATTTAAAATCAACTTGAATGAATAAAATGTTTCTTCATTCCTCTACTCCAATTTGAATTAACATTTTTTATTCTTAATTAAAACCAGTCCAAATTGAATTAAAATATTTTTCGGTAATTCATTTTGTGCAAATCATTAGGGTGGATATAAACTAAAGATATTTGATTTTAAATCAAAAACTTAAATTCTGACTTTTTCGAGGGAAAAGTTTTGAAAACTATACCACTCATTGAATAAAAGTATATCAAACCAAAAAACGAAAATTGAAGTTTTAATTTATAGGGTATTATTATATCAAGTGCGATATACATTGTTTGTAAAAACCCAAGATATAAAGTAGAACAAAATTTATCATAACCTATTAAAATATTCTTATGTTTTAACAGAAAGCATACACATTTAATAAAAGTATGCATGTATTCTTTAATGTTCGTTCAAGAAAACGGAACTACCCTAATGTGGCTATTTCACGGCAAACTTGTGTATATTTTGCATTTATTTGTTAAACTATAACTTTTAAAAGATATTTAGATATGCAGGAATATAGTAATATTAATGGTCTTTGGTTTATAACGACCTAATCTTTACCAGAAATTCAATCAATGAAGAAATCTGCTTAATTTACAATTTTTTCTAAAAAAAATTTATAAAAATAATTTATTTTTTATGGCATTAGTTTTTGTAAATACATACATGTAATATCTGCTGATATGTAAGAGTATATTATCTCTGGTTTTGTTGTGTTGCTGCGAAATAATGGATTTTATATGTTTTCGAATCTGGATGAGATTATAGATTATGTGTACAAAAACTCTTTAGTTTTATGTGTATCTATATTTTATTTTAAATAGTTTTTCTGATCTTATGACCAATAACAAAGAATTTTTTAATTTTTTTTTTAATTTCGCCTAAGTCAACTTAATAAGTTTTAGAATTTTTCCACAAAAATGTTATTTGTATATGCCCTACAGCTCTAAAAAACATCAGTCCCTTAGCAAGAAGATATATTACATAGCTGAGATAAACATACTTATGATGGAATTAGAATAGAATTACAAAATTCAGTACAATTAGAAAATCTATATATACATATGTATGTATGTCGATAATGAATAAATCACATATTAATCATACGACTTTTCATACATGTTTTTTAAATAAAGTGGACTTGGTTTTGTTAAAATCGAAAAGGAAATCATCTCAGCTTAAAACCCCTTTTTTAATACAATAACTTAAGAAAGAGTCATTTCTTTATCCTCTAAAATGGGGACTTTTTTTCATGGGTATTACATGATATTTAATCCCTAATGCAATCCTGAAACTTATTTTATGGTTAAGGACTTGTTTCGTTGAGATTTATTTTATTCCGCTCTTTTATAGGTATTATATATTTTTGAACTGTAGGGTTCGTTTGAATACATTTATTTTTGTATGCCTTTACAAAATGATTTGTTTATACATTTTTTAATTATTTTTGTATTAGATTAAGAATTGAAATAATTTAAATTAAATCTAACTGATTTTAAATTCCCTAAGAATTAATTCTTAAAAGTTAAGGCTTATGACTTGATTCAGGTGAATGTATTATCGGAATGATATAAAAACTAAAATGAATTTGATTTTAAAATATGGAATTAGGAATTGAGCCTATCGAACCTCTGCCTAAAGGTCAGCCAATAACACCGAAACTGGGTCGATTTTTCGGTACTATCTCAAAAAATGTCTCCTATTTTTATCTACGATCATTTTTAAAGCACTTAGGACCTGAGGAAAAAGGTTCTTTTGTAGTGTTAAAATCGCACAGTGCTATTTTTTTCATTTTATGCAAATTTTTAATATACCGCCCTACTAGGCTATACCACATTACCAGTACTAACTATATACATTTTATTGTAAAAAGATGTATGGTTTCTTTGCGAATTACAAAATTCCGAACTAGTCAAGATAAAAACCTACATGGTAACATTTTTGAGTTGTGACGGTCTAACCAAGATATACCATAATTTACATTCCATTTGCCCATTTTGTTCCCATTTTTCTTATGTATTTTGGTCTTTTATTTTTTTTAAGGAATATGAATTATTTTTGCATTATTTGTATTTTGCTCAGAAGAAAAGAACAGTAAAGGTATTAATTGTTGGAGAAATTTTACTCAAAATCAAAATGAAACCAAAAAAAATTTTAAATTCGACCAAAACCCGATTTTTTGAAAATTTTTATATGAAAATATAAAACTTCAATTTTCTTGGAAACTAGAAGAGATATAGCAATTTGGCAAAAATCTGTGATCACTAAAAAAAATTTCAAAATTCGTACCAAAACCCGATTTTTTGAAAATATTTATATGAAAATATAAAACTTCTATTTTCAATTGCTGTATCTCTTCTAGTTTTCAAGAAAATTGAAGTTTTATATTTTCATATAAAAATTTTCAAAAAATCGGGTTTTAGTACGAATTTTGAAATTTTTTTTAGTGATCACAGATTTTTGCTCAAATTGCTGTATCTCTTCTAGTTTTCAAGAAAATTGAAGTTTTATATTTTCATATAAAAATTTTCAAAAAATCGGGTTTTGGTACGAATTTTGAAATTTTTTTTAGTGATCACAGATTTTTGTCCTAATTGCTGTATCTCTTCTAGTTTTCAAAAAAATTGGTACGAATTGGTTTTGGTACGAATTTTGAAATTTTATTTAGTGATCAAAGATTCTTGCCCAAAATGCTGTATCTCTTCTAGTTTCCAAGAAAATTGAAGTTTTATATTTTGATATAAAAATTTTCAAAAAATCAGGTTTTGGCACTAAAAAAAATTTCAAAATTCGTACCAAAACTCGATTTTTTTTTTAATTTTTATATAAAAATATAAAACTTTAATTTTCTTAGAAACTAGAAGAGATACAGCAATTTGGGCAAAAATCTGTGAGAAAAAAAAAAATTTCAAAATTCGTACCAAAACTCGATTTTTTTTAAATTTTTATATAAAAATATAAAACTTCAATTTTCTTGGAAACTAGAAGAGATACAGCAATTTGGGCAAAAATTTGTGATCACTAAAAAAATTTTCAAAATTCGTACCAAAACAAGTTTTTTTGAAAATTTTTATATGAAAATATAAAACCTCAATTTTCTTGGAAACTAGAAGAGATACAGCAATTTGGGCAAAAATCTGTGATCACTAAAAAAAATTTTAAAACTCGTATCAAAACCAGATTTTTTGAAAATTTTTATATGAAAATATAAAACTTCAATTTTCTTGGAAACTAGAAGAGATACAGCAATTTGGGTAAAAATCTGTGATCACTAAAAAAAATTTCAAAATTCGTACCAAAACAAGATTTTTTGAAAATTTTTATATGAAAATATAAAACTTAAATTTTTTTGGAAACTAGAAGAGATACAGCAATTTGGGCAAAAATCTGTGATCACTAAAAAAAATTTCAAAATTCGTACCAAAACCCGATTTTTTTGAAAATTTTTATATAAAAATATAAAACTTTAATTTTCTTGGAAACTAGAAGAGATACAGCAATTTGGGCAAAAATTTGTGATCACTAAAAAAATTTTCAAAATTCGTACCAAAACAAGATTTTTTGAAAATTTTTATATGAAAATATAAAACTTAAATTTTCTTGGAAACTAGAAGAGATACAGCAATTTGGGCAAAAATCTGTGATCACTAAAAAAAATTTCAAAATTCGTACCAAAACCCGATTTTTTGAAAATTTTTATATGAAAATATAAAACTTCAATTTTCTTGGAAACTAGAAGAGATACAACAATTTGGGCAAAAATCTGTGATCACTAAAAAAATTTCAAAATTCGTACCAAAACCAGATTTTTTGAAAATTTTTATATGAAAATATAAAACTTAAATTTTCTTGGAAACTAGAAGAGATACAGCAATTTGGGCAAAAATCGGTGATCACTAAAAAAAAACTTCAAAATTCGTACCAAAACCCGATTTTTTGAAAATTTTTATATAAAAATATAAAACTTCAATTTTCTTGAAAACTAGAAGAGATACAGCAATTTGGGCAAAAATCTGTGATCACTAAAAAAAGTTTCAAAATTCGTAACAAAACCTGATTTTTTGAAAATTTTTATATGAAAAAAATTGTATGCTTACTTAGGCATCCACAGCTTATTTTAAGTTTTCGGTACTAAAAATCAAAATGATCCCAAAAATCAAGTATTTTCTCGATTGGAAACTACAGCCAATTTTAAGTTTTTGGTAAAAAAAATCAAAATGATCTCAAAAGCAAATATTTTCTCGATTGGACGTTTATTTAAGAAACTAGAGCCATTTTTAAGTTCAAAATGAGCACAAAATTTAATTATTTTCTCGATTGGACGCTTATTTAAGCATCTACAGCCAATTTTAAGTTTTCGGTACAAAAAATTAAAAATGTTTCCATATTTTTCGATAAAATAGTCTTCAATATGAAACGTATTAAAAAAAATTAAACTCTTTTTTTAGAAGTCTTGTCTATAGAAATAGGAATTTTGTAAAAATCCATTCCTTTCCTTATCTACCTAACACCCCAGCCAACATTAAGAAAAAAATCCATATCGATTCCTTAGAAGCGAAAAGATATTTGCCTGAAAAAGAATAAAAAAAATGTCAACACGCCACGAGTTGGAATTTCGATTAAGTTGGCATCATTTCCAAAAACCAAACTGGCAGTTTTTTGGCAGACGCTTAATGTTTGTTCGACACGTTAACATGAATTGACGGGAGCAAGATAGAAAAAAGTGGGCAAAGGGAAGGCATCTTAACGTAAGGAATAGTTAACAAAAGATGGGAACATAATTTTAATGAAAGTTTATATAGACTTTTAAAGTTAAATGGAGACTATAAGACATATAAAATATAAAATATGAAATACTGACAAAGTTAAGATGTAAAATGCATTGAAATGTATAAAAAATTAATTATTTACAAAAAAATAATTATATTTAAATACATATTCAATATAAAATGCCATAATTTGAAAAATGTTTAAGTTTGAGATACAATTTTGTAACTATATTCAATAATAGCCAATTTTTAAAAATCCTTTGACTTATTGTAATTAGTTGTTTAAAAAGCCTTTATTAACTTTGAAAAGCCTGATTAATTTTTAATATCAAAAGGCCAAAATACCATGTTAACTTTTACTTTTAGCACAATACTTTTATATATATATAAAAATTCCATACAATTAAACAGAAAAATGTCGGTCTATATAAAATGTGTCGACAATATGTATCCAACCAAACTTTACGCACACAATTTACACTTTTGGTTACTTTTACACGCTAAATATTCACTTATGACTAAGTGTATAACATTTTTTACACCCTACAAGAGAACTGCAAATATATATACATAAAGCTTTTATTTATATCTTGTTTTGAAAGCTGTTTTTATCGAGAAGATGTATTTTCAAACTTATTATACAAAAGTTTTTCATTCATAGCTTTCTATTAAAGCTTTCTGAAAAAAAGTTTTTAACCGAATGTTTTCTACAGAAAAGTCTTTCTATCGTCAACTTTTCTACCAAAATGACTTTCTATCATCAACTCTTTTACAGAAATGTCCTTCAATCGTTAACTTTTCTCTACAAATGTCATCCTAATGTTAACTTTTCTATCATCCTAAAGTCAACTTTTCTATAGAAATGTCTTCTAATTTTCTCTATAGAAATGTCTTTCAAACATCGCTATAGAAAAGTTTTCATAACATCCACTTTTCTATAAAAATGTCTTCCTAATGTCTACTTTTCTATAGAAAAGTCTTCCTAGCGTCAACTTTTCGCTAGAAAAGTCTTCCTAGCGTCAACTTTTCTCTAGAAAAGTCTTCCTAACGTCAACTTTTCTCTAGAAAAGTCTTCCTAACGTCAACTTTTCTCTAGAAAAGTCTTCCTAACGTCAACTTTTCTCTAGAAAAGTCTTCCTAACGTCAACTTTTCTCTAGAAAAGTCTTCCTAACGTCAACTTTTCTCTAGAAAAGTCTTCCTAACGTCAACTTTTCTCTAGAAAAGTCTTCCTAACGTCAACTTTTCTCTAGAAAAGTCTTCCTAACGTCAACTTTTCTCTAGAAAAGTCTTCCTAACGTCAATTTTTCTCTAGAAAAGTCTTCCTAACGTAAACTTTTCTATGGTAATGTCTTCCTAGCGTCAACTTTTCTACAGAAATGTCTTCCTAATGTCAACTTTTCTATAGAAATGTCTTCCTAACGTCAACTTTTCTATGGAAAAGTCTTCCTAACGTCTACTTTTCTAAAGAAATGTCTTTCTAACGTCAACTTTTCTATATAAATGTCTTTCTAACGTCAACTTTTCTATAGAAATGTCTTCCTAACGTCAACTTTTCTATAGAAATGTCTTCCTAACGTCAACTTTTCTATAGAAATGTCTTTCTAACGTCAACTTTTCTATAGAAATGTCTTCCTAACGTCAACTTTTCTATTGAAATGTCTTCCTAACGTCAACTTTTCTATAGAAATGTCTTCCTAACGTCAACTTTTCTATAGAAATGTCTTCCTAATGTCAACTTTTCTATAGAAATATCTTCCAAACGTCAACTTATCTATAGAAATGTCTTCTTAACGTCAAGTTTTCTATAGAAATGTCTTCCTATAGTCAACTTTTCTATAGAAATGTCTTCCTAACGTCA
Source organism: Stomorhina lunata (assembly GCA_933228675.1). NCBI lineage: Eukaryota > Metazoa > Arthropoda > Insecta > Diptera > Rhiniidae > Stomorhina > Stomorhina lunata. The sequence goes on from OW121742.1 coordinate 29,633,100, forward strand.
ACTTTTCTGAAGAAATGTCTTCCTAACGTCACTTTTGTAAAGAAATGTCTTCATAACGTCAACTTTTCTAAAGAAATGTCTTCCTAACGTCAACTTATCTATAGAAATGTCTTCTTAACGTCAACTTTTCTATAGAAATGTCTTCCTAACGTCAACTTTTCTATAGAAATGTCTTTCTAATGTCAAATTTTCTATAGAAATGTCTTCCTTACGTCAACTTTTCTAAAGAAATGTCTTCCTAATGTCAACTTCTCTATAGAAATGTCTTCCAAACGTTAACTTTTCTATAGAAATGTCTTCCTAACGTCAACTTTTCTATAGAAATGTCTTCCTAACGTCAACTTTTCTATAGAAATGTCTTCCTAACGTCAACTTTTCTATAGAAATGTGTTCCTAACGTCAACTTCTCTATAGAAATGTCTTCCTAACGTCTACTTTTCTATAGAAATGTCTTCCTAACGTCAACTTTTCTATAGAAATGACTTCCTAACGTCAACTTTTCTATAGAAATGTCTTCCTAACGTCAACTTTTTTATAGAAATGTCTTCCTAACGTCAACTTTTCTATAGAAATGTCTTCCTAACGTCAACTTTTCTATAGAAATGTCTTCCTAACGTCAACTTTTCTATAGAAATGTCTTCCTAACGTCAACTTTTCTATAGAAATGTCTTCCTAACGTCAACTTTTCTATAGAAATGGCTTCCTAACGTCAACTTTTCTATAGAAATGTCTTCCTAACGTCAATTTTTCTATAGAAATGTCTTCCTAACTTCAACTTTTCTGTAGAAATGTCTTCCTATAGTCAACTTTTCTATAGAAATGTCTTCCTATAGTCAACTTTTCTATAGAAATGTCTTCCTAACGTCAACTTTTCTATAGAAATGTCTTCCTAACGTCAACTTTTCTATAAAAATGTCTTCCTAACGTCAACTTTTCTATAGAAATGTCTTCCTAAAGTCAACTTTTCTATAAAAATGTTGTCCTATCGTCAACTTTTCTACAGATATGTTATCCTATCGTCAACTTTTCTATAGAAATGTTGTCCTGTTGTCAAATTTCTATAGAAATGTTGCCCTATTGTCAACTTTTCTATAGAAATGTTGCCCTATTGTCAACTTTTCTATGGAAATGTTGTCCTATCGTCAACTTTTCTATAGAAATGATGTCCTATCGTCAACTTTTCTGTAGAAATGTTGTCCTATCGTCAACTTTTCTATAAAAATATTGTCCTATCGTTAACGTTTCTATACATATGTCTTCCTGTCGCCAAATTTTCTTTGTATTAATACATAACTAACTGCTTCAGGGTATTATATGGCCGGACTTGGCCATCTTTCATTCCTTATATGTTTTTCCCTTTGTCGTAGTTATTAAATGATAAAAGGTTTAAACATCAAATATTTAAATGCGTATAGATTTCAATAAAGTTCATGCATATATTGCATGAGGACAGCATGTGTGTAAAGTGACTGATTGAATAAATTTCAATTTTCTTCTCATCATACAAATACTTATACATTTTTATATATAAACAGCTAAAACGTAAAGGGGTTTTGTATGTATTTTTTATACATTTCAGTTATAATGTGTTTGAGAACACTATAAAGGTCAACAGTTTCAAGATTAGTTTTTTTTGTCACTTAAGCCCTTTTTTATTTCGCCTCAATATAATAAAAGTAACTTTAAGTCCTTTTTGTATGTAACTCAGAAAAGGGTTATGATATTTAAATACCAATCATCAATATCAATGTTGACAGATTTTTATATAGAATGAAATTTAATATTTTATATATATTTACAAAGTTTTTTTTTGTTTTGTTATTTTGTTTAAAGGTATTCAAATAAATAATTTACGATAAATTTTATTGACTTTTTTATGACAAAGAGCAAGTGTTAAAAGATAAAAAAAATTAAATTTTTATAAAAGGGAATGAAAGTGAAAAATGTGTTAAAAAATGTTTAATAAAAAAAATTTATAAGGAAAACTTTTTAATTATAATAAATTAAAATTGAACAAAAATGTATGGAAACGTTTTTATTAAAAAGAAAATTAATGCAAACATTTTACAACAATGACAATTTAAAAAAATCCTTCTGTTAAATTTTTTAATCAAAATCTGAATTCTTTGAGATATTTTGCATGAAAATGTCTTCCTATCGTCGACTTTTCTATAGAAATGTCTTCCTATCGTCGACTTTTGTATAGAAATGTCTTCCTATCGTCGACTTTTCTATAGAAATGTCTTAATATCGTCGACTTTTCTATAGAAATGTCTTCCTATCGTCGACTTTTCTATAGAAATGTCTTCCTATCGTCGACTTTTCTATAGAAATGTCTTCCTATCGTCGACTTTTCTATAGAAATGTCTTCCTATCGTCGACTTTTCTATAGAAATGTCTTCCTATCGTCGACTTTTCTATAGAAATGTCTTCCTATCGTCGACTTTTCTATAGAAATGTCTTCCTATCGTAAACTTTTCTATAGAAATGTCTTCCTATCGTCGACTTTTCTATAAAAATGTCTTCCTATCATCGACTTTTCTATAGAAATGTCTTCCTATCGTCGACTTTTCTATAGAAATGTCTTCCTATCATCGACTTTTCTATAGAAATGTCTTATTATCGTCGACTTTTCTATAGAAATGTCTTCCTATCGTCGACTTTTCTATAGAAATGTCTTCCTATCGTCGGCTTTTCTATAGAAATGTCTTCCTGTCGTCGACTTTTCTATAGAAATGTCTTCCTATCGTCGACTTTTCTATAGAAATGTCTTCCTATCGTCGACTTTTCTATAGAAATGTCTTCCTATCGTCGACTTTTCTATAGAAATGTCTTAATATCGTCGACTTTTCTATAGAAATGTCTTAATATCGTCGACTTTTCTATAGAAATGTCTTAATATCGTCGACTTTTCTATAGAAATGTCTTCCTATCGTCGGCTTTTCTATAGAAATGTCTTCCTATCGTCGACTTTTCGATAGAAATGTCTTCCTATCGTCGACTTTTCGATAGAAATGTCTTCCTATCGTCGACTTTTCTATAGAAATGTCTTCCTATCGTCGACTTTTCTATAGAAATGTCTTCCTATCGTCGACTTTTCTATAGAAATGTCTTAATATCGTCGACTTTTCTATAGAAATGTCTTCCTATCGTCGACTTTTCTCTAGAAATGTCTTCCTATCGTCGACTTTTCTCTAGAAATGTCTTCCTATCGTCGACTTTTCTATAGAAATGTCTTCCTATCGTCGACTTTTCTATACAAATATCTTCCTATCGTCGACTTTTCTATACAAATGCCTTCCTATCGTCAACTTTTCTATAGAAATGTCTTCCTATCGTCGACTTTTCTATACAAATGTCTTCCTATCGTCGACTTTTCTATACAAATGCCTTCCTATCGTCAACTTTTCTATAGAAATGTCTTCCTATCATCAACTTTTCTATAGAAATGTCTTCCTATCGTCAACTTTTCTATAGAAATGTCTTCCTATCGTCGACTTTTCTATACAAATGCCTTCCTATCGTCAACTTTTCTATAGAAATGTCTTCCTATCATCAACTTTTCTATAGAAATGTCTTCCTATCGTCAACTTTTCTATAGAAATGTCTTCCTATCGTCGACTTTTCTATACAAATATCTTCCTATCGTCGACTTTTCTATACAAATGCCTTCCTATCGTCAACTTTTCTATAGAAATGTCTTCCTATCGTCGACTTTTCTATACAAATGTCTTCCTATCGTCGACTTTTCTATACAAATGCCTTCCTATCGTCAACTTTTCTATAGAAATGTCTTCCTATCATCAACTTTTCTATAGAAATGTCTTCCTATCGTCGACTTTTCTATAGAAATGTCTTCCTATCGTCGACTTTTCTATAGAAATGTCTTCCTATCGTCGACTTTTCTATACAAATATCTTCCTATCGTCGACTTTTCTATACAAATGCCTTCCTATCGTCAACTTTTCTATAGAAATGTCTTCCTATCGTCGACTTTTCTATACAAATGTCTTCCTATCGTCGACTTTTCTATACAAATGCCTTCCTATCGTCAACTTTTCTATAGAAATGTCTTCCTATCATCAACTTTTCTATAGAAATGTCTTCCTATCGTCAACTTTTCTATAGAAATGTCTTCCTATCGTCGACTTTTCTATAGAAAGGTCTTCCTATCGTCAACTTTTCTATAGAAATGTCTTCCTATCGTCAACTTTTCTATAGAAATGTCTTCCTATGGTCAACTTTTCTTTAGAAATATCTTCCTATCGTTCACTCTTCTATAGAAATGTCTTCCGCTGCAATAAAATATATAAAATTTCTTTTTGTTATATTTTTTGCTTCACAGTTTAATTCACAATTTGTTAAAATCCATCCAAATCGACACAATTATTCAAAATTGCATATTAATGATGCATAATTGATTAATTTTAATTGGTTAAATAAATCAGCTAAATTGGAAAAATTGAATCAAACTTAAGGATAAAATTAAAGTCAAAAAGAATTTATATGAAAAAGACTATTGCCAAAAACAAGAAAATTAAATATAACCTTAAAGCAATAAAATTTCAAAGATTTCAAAAATTTATAATCCAATTAAATTCAATAAATTCCTTCCTTTTATTTTGGTAGGAAACAAAAAATTTCGATAAATTACAAAATTTTGTAAAACATTAATTTTATTTATAGATTTTCCGTTGCCTTTGGTCTTTCATTGGCAAGGGTTGATTTACCATAGAAAAGAAAATAAATTGATTAAAATATCTCCCCTGCATAGGGCAAAACGCATTAAATTTTGTAAAAATCCAATTTCTCGAAACAGATTTTTTTTAGACAACAAAAATACACATATCAATCACTTACACTTGAAGTTCACTTATTCAAAAGTCACTAACTCACACAAACACTTACCAGGCAGTCAGTCAACATATTCATTCCTTCAATCATTTACTTAGTTATTCAGTCATCCAACAATAAAGTGGAGTTCCATCCATTCGTCCAACCAGACAAACAAACAAAACAACAATCCAACAAAATCAGCCTCGACCAACCACTGTGTCATGTACCAATTTAAGGACAATAAAAGAAAAATTTGTTAAAGACACTCCAATCTTCCAGCTACAACATTCCATCACTCTATATACGTATGTTCAACCATTATGGAAGTCATCATCCTCATCCCATCATCATCATTTCCGATGCCATGTTATACATCACCAATCATTTACGCAATTCAATTTTCAATTCATACAACAAATTTCTTTCTTTATTTTTCTTTCTTCCTTTTGCTCCTGTTCATTCTATCGGCAGAATTCTGCATTTTCTTTATTTTTCCAATTTTTTTCTACGTTCGTCAATTTGTTTGTGATAAATATCTGGACTTTATCTCTGGCTTTGCTTTTGGATATCAGCATTCAATAATCATCGTGTATTTGGAAAAGCGTTTTTGTGGGTGTCGTCTTTCATTTGTTCGGATAGGCGTTTAAGGGGCAGAAAGAAGGCTGGTGCGGGACAACAAAGTAATGTTTTATACCACAAAATTAAACATAAACGAGGGTGATATGAAAAGTATGAACAAAAAATCCTATTCAACAATAAGATATTTTTCAAAAATTTAAAATATTCTTAGAAAATTTTTCAAAAATTCAATCTTTTTACCGATAATTCTTCAAAAATGTTTATTTATATCGGAAATTTATCAAAAATTTTACTATTTTTATAGGAAATTTTTCTAAAAATTTTATAATTTTATAGGAAATTTTTCAAAAATTTATTATTTTATAGGAACTTTTTCAAAAATTTACTATTTTCATAGGAAATTTTTAAAAACTTTTCTATATTTATAGGAAATTTTCAAAAATTTCCTATTTTTATAGGAAATTTTTCAAAAATTTACTATTTTTATAGGAAATTTTTCAAAAAATTTCCTATTTTTATAGGAAATTTTTCAAAAAATTTCCTATTTTTATAGGAAATTTTTCAAAAAATTTCCTATTTTTATAGGAAATTTTTCAAAAAATTTCCTATTTTTATAGGAAATTTTTCAAAAAATTTCCTATTTTTATAGGAAATTTTTCAAAAAATTTCCTATTTTTACAGGAAATTTTTCAAAACATTTCCTATTTTTATAGGAATTTTTTTTTTAAATTTCTTTTCAAAAAATTTCCTATTTTTATAGGAAATTTTGAAAAATTTCCTATAAAAATAAGTTTCTGAAAAATTTCCTACAAAATATAAAATTTCCTGTATAATAGGAAATTTTTTAAAAATTTCGTATAAAATAGAAAATATTTGAAAAATTTCCTATAAAATAGGATTTTTTTTTAAATTTAAAAAATAAAAAAGAAAATTTTTGAAAAATTTCCTGTAAAAATAGGAAATTTTTAAAAATGTTTCTATAAAAATAGGAAAGTTTCCTATAAAAATAAGACATTTTTAAAAAGTTTTCTATCAAAATAGAAAACTTTTGAAAAATATCCTATTAAAATTTTTTAAAAATTCCTATAAAAATATAAAATTTTTGAAAAATTTTCTATTAAAATATATTTTTAAAAAATTTTCTATAAAAATAAATTTTTTTAAAATTTCCTATAAAAATAAGAAATTTTTGAAAAATTTTCTATAAAATAGGAAACTTCTGAAAAATTTCTATAAAATAGGAAATTTTTGAAAAATTTTCTAAAAAATAGGAAATTTTTGAAAATTTTTTTATAAGAATAGGAAAGTTTCCTATAAAAATAGAAAATTTTTGAAAAATTTTCTATAAAAATACATTTTTCAAAAATTTACTATAAAACTGAATTTTTGAAAAATTTCCTATAAAAATAGGAAATTTTTGAAAAATTTCCTATAAAAATAGGAAATTTTTGAAAAATTTCCTATAAAAATAGGAAATTTTTGAAAAATTTCCTATAAAAATAGGAAATTTTTGAAAAATTTCCTATAAAAATAGGAAATTTTTGAAAAATTTCCTATAAAAATAGGAAATTTTTGAAAAGTTGCCTATAAAAATAGAAAATTTTTGAAAAATATCCTATAGAAATTTTAAATTTTTGAAAAATTCCTATAAAAATAGAAAATTTTTGAAAAATTTTCTATAAAAATTAATTTTTGAAAAATTTCCTTTAAAAATAAATTTTAGAAAATTTTCCTATAAAAATTGGAAATTTTTTAAAAATTTCATATAAAAATAGGAAATAAAATTTCCTGTTTTTAAAGAAAATGTGAACCTTCCTCGTTGTTAAATCAAAATTTTAAATAAAAAAAAAACTATCATAAAAAAAAGTCATCTGTCACGTAAAAATCGAAAAGCCATGAATGAACATCAAAATAAAAGAAAAATAGAATAACTCCAAAAAAACGAATAGAAGAATCTAGAGAAAAATAAAATTTTTGCCATCAAAATTTTTCAAGTATTTTACGTTTTTGAAATTGATGTATGTGGGAATTTGGATGATAAATGTTTTGGAATATTATGTGCCAGTAATTGATTTAAAATATTCTCAAATAAAACAGGGTAAAACAAAGAATACTCCCATATAAAAATGACATAGTCAATCAATTCTTCTTATACTATAAATCGAAGGCAACTCATTTTAATCCTTAAAGAAAAGATGGATGATCCTACTCCTGCAGCCATTAAAGAAAGTACGGCCAGATAAATAAATAGTCAATCAAAAACTAAATTTATTTTTAAACATGATGATGGTGGTTAGTTAATAAAATGGCTATAATTAACTTGAGGTTTAGCTTGATGATAGATTTTGGGGAATGGCTGATAAATGAGGAGGAAGTTTTTAAAAGCCTTTTTTTAGTTTGATACTTAAATGATGTCCTAGGGGCTTTCTAAGATTAATTTACTCTTTAATTTTCGTAGTAAATTAACAGCTCTACCCCCATTTTATCATAATTTAATTTCACTCTAATTTGTTTTGTCATCTTTGACATTATAGGCGGTAGCGTCGGCATCACTTGAAGCGAATTTGTTTTTATTTGTTGAAAATTTTCGGCCAAACAAAAAATTAATTAAGCGTAAATTGTATAAATACCAACCAAATATGTACGAGGAGTACAAGAGCAAATGTTTTTTTTTTTTTTTAATATATTTTTTTTTTTTTAATAAAACATAAACTTTCTTCGTTTTGAAATATAAATTCTGAACATTAAAATGCCAAATGTTGTGTCTGTGTGTGAGTGAAGAGTATCGTTGTATGTGCTTGTAGAGTGGTTGGTTGTGGGTGTATGTTTGAGTGTATGTGTGTGTGTGTGGGTAGAAGTTAAATAATTGCAGGCAAAATTGAAATGAAAAATAATTGGTTTTCTGGATTTATAGCGAATAAATAAGTACTCTATTTTTAATTATTTATTCTTTAAACAAAAAATTTTATGATTTTGTACTCACAGAATTGATTTGGGATTAAAAAACCGATTTAATAGGACAAATGTTTGATGGCCGATTTTAAAATGGTTTTATTAATTGCCCGCCAAGAAGCTGTGTTTTTACATCGTTAGACTATTTTCTTTGGGGTGCCTTTACATATGCCAAAAAATCAAAGAAAGCCAACACTCGTGATGCCTATGCCGAGATACGACCACATACACTCGAAGTTCTCGAAAACTTCCATTATTAACCGAAAAAAAATTAATTTGAAAAATTTAAATTTTATTGCATTTTCAAATTTAAACCATTAAATGACTTACCCTACATTAGATAAAGTTATAGGGTGCATGAAAAACCACTGCATTTTAGACCTAACAGCAAAAACGTTTTTGCAAAAAAATGCAACAGACATTTAATACGAGCCTGAACCAGATATAAAAAATTAAAAAAAAAACTTAAGGAAAAGTTAAAGAATTTTTTTCGTAGGCAACTACAAAAATGATACGAGCACGAAAATACTTAAATGTATGTATAAGTGAAAATATCATGTAGCATAAAATCCCAGCAGTTTTATAGGAAATATTTCAAAAATTTCCTATTTTTATAGGAAATTTTTCAAAAATTTCCTATTTTTATAGGAAATTTTTCAAAAATTTCCTATTTTTATAGGAAATTTTTCAAAAATTTCCTATTTTTATAGGAAATTTTTCAAAAATTTCCTATTTTTATAGGAAATTTTTCAAAAATTTCCTATTTTTATAGGAAATTTTTCAAAAATTTCCTATTTTTATAGGAAATTTTTCAAAAATTTCCTATTTTTATAGGAAATTTTTCAAAAATTTCCTATTTTGATAGGAAATTTTTCAAAAATTTCCTATTTTTATATAGGAAATTTTTCAAAAATTTCCTATTTTTATATAGGAAATTTTTCAAAAATTTCCTATTTTTATATAGGAAATTTTTCAAAAATTTCCTATTTTTATATAGGAAATTTTTCAAAAATTTCCTATTTTTATATAGGAAATTTTTCAAAAATTTCCTATTTTTATATAGGAAATTTTTCAAAAATTTCCTATTTTTATATAGGAAATTTTTCAAAAATTTCCTATTTTTATAGGAAATTTTTCAAAAATTTCCTATTTTTATAGGAAATTTTTCAAAAATTTCCTATTTGTATAGGAAATTTTTCAAAAATTTCCAATTTTTATAGGAAATTTTTCAAAAATTTCCTATTTTTATAGGAAATTTTTCACAAATTTCCTATTTTTATAGGAAATTTTTCACAAATTTCCTATTTTTATAGGAAATTTTTCACAAATTTCCTATTTTTATAGGAAATTTTTCACAAATTTCCTATTTTTATAGGAAATTTTTCACAAATTTCCTATTTTTATAGGAAATTTTTCACAAATTTCCTATTTTTATAGGAAATTTTTCACAAATTTCCTATTTTTATAGGAAATTTTTCACAAATTTCCTATTTTTATAGGAAATTTTTCACAAATTTCCTATTTTTATAGGAAATTTTTCACAAATTTCCTATTTTTATAGGAAATTTTTCACAAATTTCCTATTTTTATAGGAAATTTTTCACAAATTTCCTATTTTTATAGGAAATTTTTCACAAATTTCCTATTTTTATAGGAAATTTTTCACAAATTTCCTATTTTTATAGGAAATTTTTCAAAAATTTCCTATTTTTATAAGAAATTTTTCAAAAATTTCCTATTTTTATAGGAAATTTTTCAAAAATTTCCTATTTTTATAGGAAATTTTTCAAAAATTTCCTATTTTTATAGGAAATTTTTCAAAAATTTCCTATTTTTATAGGAAATTTTTCAAAAATTTCCTATTTTTATAGGAAATTTTTCAAAAATTTCCTATTTTTATAGGAAATTTTTCAAAAATTTCCTATTTTTATAGGAAATTTTTCAAAAATTTCCTATTTTTATAGGAAATTTTTCAAAAATTTCCTATTTTTATAGGAAATTTTTCAAAAATTTCCTATTTTTATAGGAAATTTTTCAAAAATTTCCTATTTTTATAGGAAATTTTTCAAAAATTTCCTATTTTTATAGGAAATTTTTCAAAAATTTCCTATTTTTATAGGAAATTTTTCAAAAATTTCCTATTTTTATAGGAAATTTTTCAAAAATTTCCTATTTTTATAGGAAATTTTTCAAAAATTTCCTATTTTTATAGGAAATTTTTCAAAAATTTCCTATTTTTATAGGAAATTTTTCAAAAATTTCCTATTTTTATAGGAAATTTTTCAAAAATTTCCTATTTTTATAGGAAATTTTTCAAAAATTTCCTATTTTTATAGGAAATTTTTCAAAAATTTCCTATTTTTATAGGAAATTTTTCAAAAATTTCCTATTTTTATAGGTAATTTTTCAAAAATTTCCTATTTTTATAGGAAATTTTTCAAAAATTTCCTATTTTTATAGGAAATTTTTCAAAAATTTCCTATTTTTATAGGAAATTTTTCAAAAATTTCCTATTTTTATAGGAAATTTTTCAAAAATTTCCTATTTTTATAGGAAATTTTTCAAAAATTTCCTATTTTTATAGGAAATTTTTCAAAAATTTCCTATTTTTATAGGAAATTTTTCAAAAATTTCCTTTTTTTATAGGAAATTTTTCAAAAATTTTCTTTTTTCATAGGAAATTTTTCAAAAATTTTCTTTTTTATAGGAAATTTTTCAAAAATTTCCCTTTTTTATAGGAAATTTTTCTAAAATTTCCCTTTTTTATAGGAAATTTTTCAAAAATTTCCTTTTGTATAGGAAATTTTTCAAAAATTTCCTTTTTTTATAGGAAATTTTTCAAAAATTTCCTTTTTTTTATGGGAAATTTTTCAAAATTTTCTTTTTTTTATAGGAAATTTTTCAAAAATTTCCTTTTGTATAGGAAATTTTTCAAAAATTTCCTTTTTTATAGGAAATTTTTCAAAAATTTCCTTTTTTTATAGGAAATTTTTCAAAAATTTCCTTTTTTTATAGGAAATTTTTCAAAAATTTCCTTTTTTATAGGAAATTTTTCAAAAATTTCCTTTGTTTTATAGGAAATTTTTCAAAAATTTTCTTTTTTTATAGGAAATTTTTTCAAAAATTTTCTTTTTTTATAGGAAATTTTTTCAAAAATGTCCTTTTTTATAGGAAATTTTTCAAAAATTTCCTTTTTTTATAGGAAATTTTTCAAAAATTTCCTTTTTTTATAGGAAATTTTTCAAAAATTTCCTTTTTTTATAGGAAATTTTTCAAAAATTTCCTTTTTTATAGGAAATTTTTCAAAAATTTCCTTTTTTATAGGAAATTTTTCAAAAATTTCCTTTTTTTATAGGAAATTTTTCAAAAATTTCCTTTTTTTATAGGAAATTTTTCAAAAATTTCCTTTTTTTATAGGAAATTTTTAAAAAATTTCCTTTTTTTATAGGAAATTAAACTACAAGGCTAAGATTCCCCAATGTATGTATGTACGATTACCATGTTCCAGTAGTTGCATGTATTTAACAGTATTAGTGGGTGTGAGTATTAACATTTGCCCTTTTATGGTTGAGATTTAATTTATTGCCAGCATCCATAAAAAAAACCTCCAACCGAACAGAATATACATATATAGAAAGAAAAAAGAAACAACTCATGTAAAAGAGGAAAGGAAATAAAGCCTAAAGCAATGGGAAAAAAACTAACAGGATGCGTTTAAAGGGCAGGCGTTTGAGTGTCTAAAAAAATCTCATGTTATTATATATGAACTATTTTACATTATTACAATTTTCATTTTCTTTTATTTTCAACATGATTTTCTCGTTTTTTGGCTTATGAACACTTTGAGATTTCATTTTGTTATTACCCTACTTATACATTATAACCATCAGGCAAACATAAAAATATCTCAAAACTTACACACTGACAGGCAGACAGACAGACAGACGGAGAGACAGACATTAACAAAAAAAATTTGGCAGTCCTGATTTAAAGAAGAAGTTTGCAACTAAAAAAAAAAACATAAAAGTACCAGAGCCTTTAGTTGTAGTAGTGGTAGGCGTTTATTGAAAAAAGCTTAAATATGATGAGAAAAATGAACAGCAACAACAACAATAGCAACAAACAAAAAACAAACATGAACATGAAAATAAAGCAACAACAACAGCAGAAGAATATCAACAAAAATATCCTTTTTTGTATTCAGGTCATATAAAATATATTTATTTTAATACCAAGAGTTTGTTCACTAAAAAAAATTCTTTATTTTTTTATTCACAAGAATTTTTCTGTATGTGCAAGTGTTTTTTTTTTTTTTGTGTTTGAGCAAAAAATATATATTAAAATATTGAAAATTTATTATAAAAAAGTCAAACAAGAGAGAAGAACAAGAATATTTATTATCGGTCAAGATTGACAATACTTAAGTTTATGGGAGGAAAGTTTTAATGTTTATGCAAGAAAAAAAACTATTTTAATTAAATAGCTTTTTTTTCCTTGATTTCTTAAAAATTTAAAAGTAGCTTTAAACTTGAGTGCCGATGGAACATTAAGTACTAAATCAGAGTGTTAGTAAATACTATTACAACTTTAAAGTAAATTTGAAGCTGTGTTACTAAATTAGAGCTTTAGTTATATATAAGAAATCAAGTACAAAACAATAACTTTAGCAACAAAATATAGTTTCAATACAAAAGCAAAGTTTAGGTACTAAACAAGAATTTTGGTACTAAATTATAGTCAAGTACTGTTTTTGTAGCAAAGAAGAGATTTGACAAAAACTAGAATTTAAATACTAAAACAAAGCAGAAGCAACATATAAGAGACTTGGTACTAAAAAACAGTTTAAGTGCTTTATCATAGTTTAAGTACTAAATCAAATCTTAAGTAACTAATCAAAGTTTTTCTACTTAACCAAAACTTGAGTACTTAATCAAAGTTTTAGTACTAAACAAGAGTTTTATAAAAGAAAATATCTAACCAGATTTTTAGTTCTAAACTACAGATTAGTACAAAATAAGGTTTTCAGTAAAAAAAACATGGAATTAGTACAAAAAGGAGCTTTAGTAGAAATTTTATTAGTAGACTATACCAAAGTTTTAGTACTAAACTTAAATTTTAGTAACCGTTTGCAACGGATTCGTAGTACGAAATAAGGGTTTTAGTACAAATACAGTTTCACTACTACATCGGAATTTTAGAACATAATAAGAACTTTAATACTAAACTAGAGTTTGAATACTCTACTGGAGTTTTAATACTAAACTAAAGTTTTTGTACTAAGCAGAAGTTTTATTATCAAACTAGACTTTTATATTTAAAAAATTATCAGATAAAGCATTAGTACTTAACAATTGTAAGACCAAACTAGAGTTTTAGGACTAAACCTGAGTTTAGTATAAAACTAGAGTTTAAGTACTACACAAATATTTTAGATTTTTAGTACTAAGCCAAATTTTGGTAACAGAGGTTTAATACTTAATCTGGCCTGTAAGAGTAAAGCAGAGTTCTATTAAAAAGCCCTAGATTTAGTATAAGAGTATAAGTACTAAACCAGACTTTTAGCACTTAACCGGAGTAATTGTACTAAAAACTGTACAATTAACAAAACTGTGCTTTAGCATTTAATCAGCGAATCAGAACTTCACCAGAGTTTTAGTACTTAACTAGCATTTCAGTTATATACCAGGGTTTTTTAGTTACCAAAGTTTTAGTACCAACCAAAGTTATATTACCATAACACCCTTTTAGGAATTAAACAAAGTTTTATGGCTAAATGAAAATTTTAATATCTTGGTACATTTTTATTACTTAAGAGTTATTACTTATAGAGTTTTCGTACTAATTAAGATAATGTATTGGTGCTAAACTAGAGTGTTAGTACTAAACTTGCGTTTTTGTACTGAATCGTTGTTTTAGTTAGAATTTTAGCGAAAAATTAAAGTTAAAGGGTTTTCCAAACGTCAAACATTTATTAAAAAGTTTTACTGTAGTGTATTGCTCTAAGATCCCAATTTATTACAATTATTTATTATTGTAATAAATAATCTTTTGATAAAATGTTGGTGGGGAAACAAAGCAAGAACAAAAGTGTGGGAAATAATGAAAAGATAAAACTGAAAAATGTGTGTGTGTTTCTGTTCAGATGATAATCTTCGCTTTATGTTGATATTTGTTGGACACAATAATAATTCGTATTTATTCTGTCCCCCAATATAAGATATAATATGAGGTCTGTCTAGAATTAGGGATAATCCTCCTCGAGGAAAGGTTTCCCCACCAACATTTTTTGGTTTTATCAAAAAAACTATTTATTGCAATAATATATAATTGTAATAAATTGGGAGTTTAGTGCAATACACTACAGTAAAAAGTTAAAGAATTTAAATTTAGATTTTAATTTTTTTAGTACTATAGTCGGTCAAGACTGACTTTATGATACTCAACACGACCTAGACCAAACATGGACCAATTGTCTATATATTTTTTTGACATTCAAAAAAATTCAAATTTCTGATACGAATATGTTCTTAAGAATTTTATAATTTTTAGACCAATTTCCAAAAAATTTAGTACATGTTTATATCGGGTGTTTTTTTAGAGTGTCGCAAATTTGAGTTGATATCACTGCTTTATTTAACCATCCATTTAACAACTGATAGTTGCTTTTTGTTTTGCAGGCCTCGAAATTTCATTATGAAATTTTATTATGAATCGACTACAGCAGCATCGCCAATACGTCAAATGGGCTGAACGACAAATTGATATGGATTTTGAATTTTCATTCAAAGTTTTATTTTCCGATAAAGTCCAATTCTGGGCTTTTATCGAAACACCATTACATCCATAGAAAATTACTGTTTGGTGGGCTTTATGGGCTGTCCTTAAAGATTGTCATAATGTTACTGTCAATGATGAACGGTAACACGATTCGAAGTTTTTGTGTACCTCTATTACGTGGCATTAATCTTTCTGATATATACAGTGGGCGTTACAATTGACTTACAAAAAAAAAAAAAACATTTTATAAGAAACAAATTTTATCTAATGACCCATTTAATTAGCTACCAAGATCGTGTGATTTAATCCCATTGGATTATTATACCCTTCACCACCATAGGTGGAAAGGGTATATTGAGTTTGAGCTGATGGTTGTAACGCATAGAAATATTGGTCTGAGACCCACCTTTTAGTATACCAATCGACTTATAATCACTTTCTGAATTGTTTTAACGATGTCCGTCCGGCTGGCTGGCTGGACAGGTCGTAACTTTAAAGATAATTTGATGAAATTTGACACATGCTCATGTTTTGGTCGATCTTTATACTTTTTGAGCGATATCGGATTACTATTTCGGGTACCTCCTATAGGTATGCCTTCCCGGAATAGAGTTTTTGGTAATCTACAGGTACAAATTTAGTTGTATTTTAATAGTATTCAGCACAAATATTAATTATCATAACCTTAATCAGTGTACCTAATTTTGTAGAAATCGGCCCATATTTGACCATACCTCCCATACAAGACACATTTTCAAAAGACGTTTTTATATACATAAAAGCACAAAAACGTTAATAACTCTAAAGATAAATGCATTTGATTTTTTAAATTTTGCACAGATAAATATTTTGTAAATATAAACCAATAACCAAAATTTTGTAATAATCGGTCCAAAATTGAACCTAGCTCCCATATAAGGCCCTTAGTCAGATATGACATAAATCTCGAAATTTTGAAAAAATAGCACATAGTATATGTATGTACGTCTCTCATACTTAAGGAAAACTCGTTTAATTTTAGGTCCATATTTGACCTTAGTAGTGAAGGCTATGATATAGTCGGGCTTGACCGATTATAGCTTTTCTTACTTGTTTTATTTGGAGTTATGTAATGTCACTTGTCTGCGTCGATATCTACAAACAATAGAACACCCGGAAATCAATATTCTAAAAGTTATCGCTGCGTGGCAGCCACATAGCAGAAATCATATTTAAACATTTATTTCATGAAATTTCCTTTCCAATAAACACCTTGTTCTATTATGATTTAAAGTTGTCACTCTATAAAAAAAAAACACCCGATACAAGCAAAATATCGGCCTAATTTCATTAATATACAATTAAGGTTATAACTGTGGAATTACCTCTTCCAGGGGGGTTACTGCGTATCTCGATTCGAAAATAAAACTGTTCGAATTTGTATGCTTAAAGCATTGTATTTCGAAAATAATTTTTTTCGAATCGAAATACGCAGTAACCCCCCAGAAGATAAATTCTACGATAAACGATACCAGAAATAATGGACTCATTTTAGACATTTATACCAAAAAAATATTTAGGGATAAGAGAAAAACTTACGAACGCACATTTTTATAAAGGCTCAGAAGTGATGCTTGGTCGATAGGTATTCTTCAACTATTTCGACTCAAAGTTTTTTTGCATTAAAAATATTAACATAAAAACAAAGACCAAGCCTAACTATAGTAGTGTTAGTACTAAATGAAGGCTCCTAAAGAAGATCTTCTAGTACATCACGATTTCAAAATTTTTATTTCCTCTTATGCTTATAAAAATGTCCCCTTTACTGCTTAACTACAGACACATATATTTCCGGTTTAAAAGGTATTCTTTAAAAACGAAAAAGAAAAAAACCATAAGACCGGAAATATTGGATTACATTACAGACACAAATAAAAATGCAGCTACAAACACTAGAAATTGGCAAATTGTAACAGATTTACATGTAAAGACATACGAACAATAAATTAAAATAATCTACAATTGAAAAATTATATTCTTAAAATCTTTTCTATACAAATAAAAGTAAAAAATGTTAAAAAAAAACAAGAAAATTGAATACAATAGAAAAACCTTGAATAAATAATTTTCTTTAATGCATCAAAATGCCTTAAAGTAATTTGTCATTTTCATTTGCATTTGAATTACAATGTAAATAGACAAAAAAAAATATAGGAATATACATATAAATAACAATTCTTATAGAATTTAATTCTAATTCATTATAAACATTTATACAAAAACAATTTTCAAATATACTAAAAACTGTTGTTGTTGAAATACTAGCAAAACTGACCAAATTGAGAATAATTTAATTTGTAGGATTGTTTTAGTGTGCGTTCGTGTGTGTGTGTATGTGTAAAATCTTTAAATTTTTCATAGTGGCCATATGAGCATTTAAATTTGATTATATGGGTTTTAATTTTCATTGTTTTCAATAATATTTTAGTTTTTCTTTTTTTGTATCACATTTGTAGTTATTTTTATAAATTTATGTATATGCTCCAAAAAGGTGGACATCCTTAACAAAACTAAATACGAGGTATATTAAAAATGTTTTAGGTTTTCATTTTCCTATGAAAAGATATGAAATTTTTCATAGAAAAAAATATGAAATTTTTCATAGAAAAATATGAAATTTTTCATAGAAAAATATCAAATTTTTCATAGAAAAATATGAAATTTTACATAGAAAAATATCAAATTTTTCATAGAAAAATATGAAATTTTTCATAGAAAAATATGAAATTTTTCATAGAAAAATGTGAACTTTTTCATAGAAAAATATAAAATTTTTCATAGAAAAATATAAAATTTTTCATAGAAAAATATAAAATTTTTCATAGAAAAATATGAAACTTTTCATAGAAAAATATGAAATTTTTCATAGAAAAATGTGAACTTTTTCATAGAAAAATATGAAATTTTTCATAGAAAAATGTGAACTTTTTCATAGAAAAATATGAAATTTTTCATAGAAAAATATGAAATTTTTCATAGAAAAATATGAAATTTTTCATAGAAAAATATGAAATTTTTCATAGAAAAATATGAAATTTTTCATAGAAAAATATGAAATTTTTCATAGAAAAATATGAAATTTTTCATAGAAAAATCTGAAATTTTTCATAGAAAAATATGAAATTTTTCATAGAAAAATATAAAATTTTTTCATAGAAAAATATAAAATTTTTCGTAATAAACTATGAAATTTTTGATAGAAAAATATAAAATTTTTTCATAGAAAAATATAAAACTTTTTCATAGATATATAAGAAATTTTTGATAGAAACATTCTTGGCCACCCCTCGTTTATTCAGTGTTAATTTGCTTATTTATGAGTGTGTGTGTGTGTGTGTGTGTGTATGTCTTTCTGTGTGACTTTATATATTTTTAATTTCATTTTCGTATTAATAAATTTTGTTGTAGTTCTCGAGTAAAATGCAATAATTTACTTATTTTTCTGTGTATCTACGAGTGAGTATGAGATTTTATTTTATTATTCCATTGAAATTGAATAATGGAATTTATAATAAAATTTATCTTTTTTTTGTTAATTTTACATTTCAACTAACACTTGCATACATGCATGTAAATGCAAATGTGTACATGTGTAAATCTGCTTTTAAGTTATTTCATGGTTGTTATATGTGTATGTGTGTGTGATCATCAGGATAATTTAACTTATAGCAAAAATTACATTTATTCAGAGGAACAAAAGTAAATCTGAAATGCAAATGGAGGAATAAAAAAAACAATTTTGTAATAAGTTAAAAGATTTTAATTTATAAAGGAAATTTTTTGGTTAATGCAGATCTTGAAAGTATATAAATTTTGAGCTTATACGCGATACAGTAAAGCTCAAATAATAGCCCCAGTGAAAATTCTAAGAATACGAAATAAATAAGTAAAATGTTATTTCCTGTCAATATAACTTAAGTCATTGGAAACTAACAAAATCGGAGCAGTTTTGAATGAAATCTCCACTAACTTGACCCTATTTTGTTAAATTTTATTTAAAAACTATAAAATTTATATGAAAATATTTTTTTCTTTCTTTTGTCCCAATTTAATTATTATTCACCTGCATAAACAAGTGACTCTAAATACATCATTTATGTTATATTTCATTTTATAAATATTTTATGTGAATTAAATATTAATATTTCATTTATTTATGCTAATTACAAAATTTCAGTTTGATGTGAGTTGTTTTAGTATTTTCTAATATTATAAAAATATTTCATTCATTTAATTACTATAAAATATTCATCCGTAAGTATAAATGGGTATGTATTCATGAATGTAAAAGTTCATTTATGCATCGATTTAAAAGTTTTGCAAAATTATTAAAATTCATTTTAAATGTTTTAAATCTCTTTATCCTTTTCTAAATGGTATGATAAAATTTCATATAAATGAAACCCAAATTCATTAAAATGTATTAAATTATTTAAATGAATGAAATTTGAAGGAAAAAAACTATTAATATATTATGAAAACTGATATTTGACAGTTGCCATAACTTTAATTAGGCTAAACATGATGCACAAATTATGTAATTTAATAATTACAAAATAATTTATTAATGAAGTGTAAAGGCAATAATTGAAACCATATTTATACTGTTTAAAATTAGAAGAAAATATGATATTCATAAATTTTTCAGAGACAAATTTTTAAAAAAATATTTATAAAAATTTTAAACTATAAATTTTAATACTTAATATTTTTCTATAAAAAAATTTATATTTTTTTTTTTTAAATTTTATATTTTTCTATAAAAAATTTCATATTTTTCTATGAAAAATTTCATATTTTTCGATGAAAAATTTCATATTTTTCTATGAAAAATTTCATATTTTTCTATAAAAAATTTCATATTTTTCTATGAAAAATTTCATATTTTTCTATGAAAAATTTCATATTTTTCTATGAAAAATTTCATATTTTTCTATGAAAAATTTCATATTTTTCTATGAAAAATTTCATATTTTTCTATGAAAAATTTCATATTTTTCTATGAAAAATTTCATAATTTTCTATGAAAAATTTCATAATTTTCTATGAAAAATTTCATAATTTTCTATGAAAATTTTCATAATTTTCTATGAAAAATTTCATAATTTTCAATGAAAATTTCATAATTTTCTATGAAAAATTTCATAATTTTCTATGAAAAATTCCATAATTTTCTATGAAAAATTTCTATGAGAAAAATTCAAATTTTCTATGAGAAAAATTCAAATTTTCTATAGTAAAATTCAAATTTCCTATAGAAAAATTCAAATATTCTATAGAACAATTCAAATTTTCTATAGAACAATTCAAATTTTCTATAGAAAAATTCAAATTTTCTATAGAAAAATTCAAATTTTCTATAGAAAAATTCAAATTTTCTATAGAAAAATTCAAATTTTCTATAGAAAAATTCAAATTTTCTATAGAAAAATTCAAATTTTCTATAGAAAAATTCAAATTTTCTATAGAAAAATTCAAATTTTCTATAGAAAAATTCAAATTTTCTATAGAAAAATTCAAATTTTCTATAGAAAAATTCAAATTTTCTATAGAAAAATTCAAATTTTCTATAGAAAAATTCAAATTTTCTATAGAAAAATTCAAATTTTCTATAGAAAAATTCAAATTTTCTATAGAAAAATTCAAATTTTCTATAGAAAAATTCAAATTTTCTATAGAAAAATTCAAATTTTCTATAGAAAAATTCAAATTTTCTATAGAAAAATTCAAATTTTCTATAGAAAAATTCAAATTTTCTATAGAAAAATTCAAATTTTCTATAGAAAAATTCAAATTTTCTATAGAAAAATTCAAATTTTCTATAGAAAAATTCAAATTTTCTATAGAAAAATTCAAATTTTCTATAGAAAAATTCAAATTTTATATAGAAAAATTCAAATTTTCTATAGAAAAATTCAAATTTTCTATAGAAAAATTCAAATTTTCTATAGAAAAATTCAAATTTTCTATAGAAAAATTCAAATTTTCTATAGAAAAATTCAAATTTTCTATAGAAAAATTCAAATTTTCTATAGAAAAATTCAAATTTTCTATAGAAAAATTCAAATTTTCTATAGAAAAATTCAAATTTTCTATAGAAAAATTCAAATTTTCTATAGAAAAATTCAAATTTTCTATAGAAAAATTCAAATTTTCTATAGAAAAATTCAAATTTTCTATAGAAAAATTCAAATTTTCTATAGAAAAATTCAAATTCTCTATAGAAAAATTCAAATTCTCTATAGAAAAATTCAAATTTTCTATAGAAAAATTCAAATTTTCTATAGAAAAATTCAAATTTTCTATAGAAAAATTCAAATTTTCTATAGAAAAATTCAAATTTTCTATAGAAAAATTCAAATTTTCTATAGAAAAATTCAAATTTTCTATAGAAAAATTTAAATTTTCTATAGAAAAATTCAAATTTTCTATAGAAAAATTCAAATTTTCTATAGAAAAATTCAAATTTTCTATAGAAAAATTCAAATTTTCTATAGAAAAATTCAAATTTTCTATAGAAAAATTCAAATTTTCTATAGAAAAATTCAAATTTTCTATAGAAAAATTCAAATTTTCTATAGAAAAATTCAAATTTTCTATAGAAAAATTCAAATTTTCTATAGAAAAATTCAAATTTTCTATAGAAAAATTCAAATTTTCTATAGAAAAATTCAAATTTTCTATAGAAAAATTCAAATTTTCTATAGAAAAATTCAAATTTTCTATAGAAAAATTCAAATTTTCTATAGAAAAATTCAAATTTTCTATAGAAAAATTCAAATTTTCTATAGAAAAATTCAAATTTTCTATAGAAAAATTCAAATTTTCTATAGAAAAATTCAAATTTTCTATAGAAAAATTCAAATTTTCTATAGAAAAATTCAAATTTTCTATAGAAAAATTCAAATTTTCTATAGAAAAATTCAAATTTTCTATAGAAAAATTCAAATTTTCTATAGAAAAATTCAAATTTTCTATAGAAAAATTCAAATTTTCTATAGAAAAATTCAAATTTTCTATAGAAAAATTCAAATTTTCTATAGAAAAATTCAAATTTTCTATAGAAAAATTCAAATTTTCTATAGAAAAATTCAAATTTTCTATAGAAAAATTCAAATTTTCTATAGAAAAATTCAAATTTTCTATAGAAAAATTCAAATTTTCTATAGAAAAATTCAAATTTTCTATAGAAAAATTCAAATTTTCTATAGAAAAATTCAAATTTTCTATAGAAAAATTCAAATTTTCTATAGAAAAATTCAAATTTTCTATAGAAAAATTCAAATTTTCTATAGAAAAATTCAAATTTTCTATAGAAAAATTCAAATTTTCTATAGAAAAATTCAAATTTTCTATAGAAAAATTCAAATTTTCTATAGAAAAATTCAAATTTTCTATAGAAAAATTCAAATTTTCTATAGAAAAATTCAAATTTTCTATAGAAAAATTTAAATTTTCTATAGAAAAATTCAAATTTTCTATAGAAAAATTCAAATTTTCTATAGGAAAATTCAAATTTTCTATAGAAAAATTCAAATTTTCTATAGAAAAATTCAAATTTTCTATAGAAAAATTCAAATTTTCTATAGAAAAATTCAAATTTTCTATAGAGAAATTCAAATTTTCTATAGAAAAATTCAAACTTTCTATAGAAAAATTCAAATTTTCTATAGAAAAATTCCAATTTTCTATAGAAAAATTCCAATTTTCTATAGAAAAATTCCAATTTTCTATAGAAAAATTCAAATTTTCTATAGAAAAATTCAAATTTTCTATAGAAAAATTCAAATTTTCTATAGAAAAATTCAAATTTTCTATAGAAAAATTCAAATTTTCTATAGAAAAATTCAAATTTTCTATAGAAAAATTCAAATTTTCTATAGAAAAATTCAAACTTTCTATAGAAAAATTCAAATTTTCTATAGAGAAATTCAAATTTTCTATAGAAAAATTCAAACTTTCTATAGAAAAATTCAAATTTTCTATAGAAAAATTCAAATTTTTTATAGAAAAATTCAAATTTTCTATAGAAAAATTCAAATTTTCTATAGAAAAATTCAAATTTTCTATAGAAAAATTCAAATTTTCTATAGAAAAATTCAAATTTTCTATAGAAAAATTCAAATTTTCTATAGAAAAATTCAAATTTTCTATAGAAATTTAAATTTTCATAGAAATTTTTTTTCATAATTTCCTAATTTTTGGGACCATTGTGCATACAAAAATTTCTAATTAAATTCCATTTGTAATTCAAAACAATTTCCTTAACTGTTTTCCCTCTACACATGGTTTCATTTGGAATTCACATTCGAATGTTTAATTTAAAATTTATTTTCAGTTGTTGTTTTTTTTTCAAGTTTTACTTGTAAGTTTATTGTAGTTTATTTGTGGATTTTAAAGGTAATTAATACTTTTCCCTTTTTGTTATTTGTCGGTTTAATTTTATAGTAAAATGTTGTTGTTATTTATATATATATGTTTTTTTTTTTGTTAATTCTCTATTTAATTCACTTACCTTTCCTTTAATTGGTGTAGTACTACAAATTGGATTTGTATTTGGCAGAAAACCAGCAGCATTTGTAGCAATAGAACTAGAACCAGCAGATTCAATGCCACTAACACTAATACCACCAACACCGACACCAACACCACTACCCGTTACCGAACCGGAAACACCACCACCTCCACCATTACCCGAGCCAGCAGTTGCAGTTGTTGGAGTTGTACTGCCACCATTATTAACAAACCAAGCTGGTTGCTGTTGTTGATGATGATGTTGTTGCTGTGGATGTTGCTGCTGCATTAGATGCGGCTGCTGATGTTGTTGTTGCTGTTGATGATGTGGATGTTGCTGATGATGTTGATGTGAAAGATGAGGAGAAAGATGATGATGTTGCTGCTGCTGTTGATGTTGCATTGTATGTAATGGTGGTCCATTATATCTAAATGGAGGTGGTTGTTGTTGTGTAGGACCCATAAACTGAACACTCTGCATATTCATGGCTCTTAATGTAGGGTGTACAACTGACTGACTAACTGATTATATGTGTGTGTGTGTGAGTTGAAGTGCGATGAATATGAATGTGAGATGAGATGAGATGTGCTGAGATGAGATCTTTTGTATATATGAAGATGGCAGTAGTTATTATTGTTGTTGTTGTTGAAGTTAATGATACAAACACATACAACACAGCTGGCTGGTAGATTTCACAAAAATCCTAATGATTTTTCTTTCCCTTTTTTTTGCTTTGTTTTTGTATTACTTGTAGTTGTAGGGGGTGCTGGGGTGGTGCTCGAAACAGACACTTAGAAGCAGTTACAGACAGACACACATATACAACACACACACATACAGAGAAACAATTTGTACACAATTAGGAATTAGAAAAATCTAAAAAACATGTAAAAAAGAAGAAAAAAATAAAAACAGAATTTCAAAATTAAATAGAAAATGGAAATAAAATGAAAATAAAATTAATTTTAAAAACAAATTTTTTATATAAATTAAATAACTTGGAATGTTTTCAAATGGTGACGAAGGATTAAACGAATTGTGATATACTCTATAGTTCGTTTTATAGCTTTTAACATAAGGCCTACAAAAACTTATTTAAGGTTTATTCGGATATTTTCGTCTGATCTGCTGTCTTTTATAAGAAATTTTATAATTTTAATTTTTTACAAACTATCTCCTGAATAATTTCTAATGTATCTGAGTGGTTTCCCTAATATTTACTTTAATCGGGCACAGTTTAATATTAATAATTTGTTTCTTTAGAAAAATTTTAAATTTTCTATAGAAAAATTTGAAATTTTCTATAGAAAAATTTGAAATTTTCTATAGAAAAATTTGAAATTTTCTATAGAAAAATTTTAAATTTTCTATAGAAAAATTTGAAATTTTCTATAGAAAAATTTGAAATTTTCTATAGAAAAATTTTAAATTTTCTATAGAAAAATTTGAAATTTTCTATAGAAAAATTTGAAATTTTCTATAGAAAAATTCGAAATTTTCTATAGAAAAATTGTAAAATTTTCAATAGAAAAATTTTAAAATTTTCTATAGAAAAATTTTCTATAGAAAAATTTGAAATTTTCTATAGAAAAATTTGAAATTTTCTATAGAAAAATTTGAAATTTTCTATAGAAAAATTTGAAATTTTCTATAGAAAAATTTGAAATTTTCTATAGAAAAATTTGAAATTTTCTATAGAAAAATTTGAAATTTTCTATAGAAAAATTTGAAATTTTCTATAGAAAAATTTGAAATTTTCTATAGAAAAATTTGAAATTTTCTATAGAAAAATTTGAAATTTTCTATAGAAAAATTTGAAATTTTCTATAGAAAAATTTGAAATTTTCTATAGAAAAATTTGAAATTTTCTATAGAAAAATTTGAAATTTTCTATAGAAAAATTTGAAATTTTCTATAGAAAAATTTGAAATTTTCTATAGAAAAATTTGAAATTTTCTATAGAAAAATTTGAAATTTTCTATAGAAAAATTGTAAAATTTTCTATACAAAAATTGTAAAATTTTCAATAGAAAAATTTTAAAATTTTCTATAGAAAAATTTTAAAATTTTCTATAGAAAAATTTGAAATTTTCTATAGAAAAATTTGAAATTTTCTATAGAAAAATTTGAAATTTTCTATAGAAAAATTTGAAATTTTCTATAGAAAAATTTGAAATTTTCTATAGAAAAATTTGAAATTTTCTACAGAAAAATTTGAAATTTTCTTTAGAAAAATTTGAAATTTTCTATAGAAAAATTTGAAATTTTCTATAGAAAAATTTGAAATTTTCTATAGAAAAATTTGAAATTTTCTATAGAAAAATTTTAAATTTTTATAGAAAAATTCAAATTTTCTATATCAATAGCAAGCTTTATAAATGCCTTCCTTAAGGTAGCGTACAACAAGTACATTTTGTACATAAATATTTTGTAGCTGATGTTTTTGCTTTAAATTTATTAAATAAATAAATTAAAAAATGTTTAAATTAAAACTAAACTTTAACCTTATGTAGATACAAACAGAATTCAGAGATTCTACAAATGCAGCAAAAATTGTACAGCAAAAGGCAAGAAAAGGTGCCCCTAAGTGTGATAAGGCTCAAGGGGTTGGAGGGGTGTTGAAGTGAAAAAGCAAATTAAAGATAAACAAGATTTTGTGTTGTAAACTTTTGACCTGTTTAAAATTAAAGGTTTCATCTTCTTGTTTAGTTACAGTTTTGTGCAAGAAGGCTTACAAAAAAATATACATATACATGTAGAACATACACGAGTACAAATTTTAAGATCTTACAATAGAAATATGTGCTAGATAGAGCTGCATAAATATATAAGTAAATACGCACGTTTCACATGTATTTAGAAAGTAGAATGTAGCCAACATTAAATATTAAAAAAAAACGGAAGTAGGGTGACCGATTAGAAAAATTTAAGAATTTGGTACTTTTCAAAATTTTTTCATAATTGATCTTTATCCTTTTTTCTGTATATTAATGTTTTTATTAAACTTTAAATTAAATTGATTTGTAAATTTCTACTTTGTTTTATATTTTTACAAATTTCCGAAATCTCTTTTTTCTGAAAGCCCTTTGTCGAAATTTGTATTACACATGAGTAAGTAATAAAAGCCCAAAATGCATTCGCTGTAAAATACTAAAATTAAAATTTGAGCAAATGCATGTGTCTATATGTGTGAGTGTTTAAGTGTGTGCGTGTGTAATTGTAAATGTATGAAATTTTAAAATTTAACACTAGTCATTAATTTATATTTATGTAACATTAAGCATCTGACTAAATATAATGGCTATTTATAATTTAGTGGCTGTTCTAAGCAAAACAAATAATATAATTTTGGAAGGGTGTAACCTGAACCTATAAATTAAATACCTGGGTATGACGACAAGTCATTGTGGATCGAAGAACCACAGAATGAGATAATTATACCAATTAGTAGCTCGATTTACTTAAAATATATCCATCTAATAGAAGATTCGATGTTCTAAATATACAACAAATTTTCGAAAAAAAATTTATTTAAATTTTAGAATATCTCTGTAACCACTGAGTGGAGTAAAAATATTGTTAGTACAACTTAAAGAGAATAATGTTGCTTAATTGTCGTCTTTTTTATACCCACCATCAAAAAGAATAAGGGGTTGAAGTATATTCTGAATACTTATGAAATTCTAAGACGAATAAGCGATGTCCGTCTGTCTGTCTGCCTGTTGTCGGCACGATAAAACCTTAAAGAAAGGATATAGGTCACTAAAATTTGGCATAAATATTCTTCATTTCATGGAAAATTTTGGTATTGAAATCGGGCAAAATCGGTTCACATTTGATCATAGCTCCCGTATAACCTCGTCTTGGCTAATTGCTTATTTGCAAATAAATGACAAATTATAATAGCTATGATGATAAAATTTTATATAAAGAAGCTTTACATAAGTACTAGGCAGCATATACAATTTCATCCAAATCAGTTCACATTTAACCATAGCTCCTATACAAAAAACTTACGGAAACAGCCCAAATTCCACCTAAAATACACTTAAATGCCAATAAATGTTAAACTATAATAGCTTTGGTCACTAAATTTAGCACAAGTAAGTCTTATTTCAATGCCAGCCAGTGTGCAAAATTTAGTCATAATCGGACACCATTTAAACATAGCTCACATATAGAAAAACTTAAGGAAATACAAAAAGAAAAGGGGGTTTATGTCCGTCTGTCCGTTAGATAAAAGCGCGATAGTGCCTTAACGAAAAAAGCTAGAATGACAAAATTTTACAAAAGTATTTTTAATATCTTGAGAAAGTTGTGTATTGAAAATGGACAAAATCGGTTCACATTTAGTTAGATCTCCCACATAACCCCGCCCCGGGAAACACATTAATGCTGATAAATTGAATACAATTGTAATAGATATAACGACTTTATTTAGAATAGGGAAGTTTTATGAAACTATTGGTCAGTATATCAAATTTACTAGGAATCGGTTCATATTTGACTATAGCTTTTATATGAAAAAACACTCTCGAAAACAAAAAAAAAAAATGTAACAAAAGCCAGTTAAAAGCTATTAAATTAGAAATTATGACCACTTAATTTTGCAGGAATAAGCTCTATATAAATACCAGCCAGTGTGTAAAATTTTGATACAATCGGTCAACATTTGGCTATAATTCTTATATATATAACATCCCCTTCATCACTAAGGTCAAAGGTGTTCTTTTTCTTGTATAAAGACAAATATTTGCTAAATTTCGCCATAATATAAACATTTTCTCAAAACTTATTTATTTAAGCTGTTTCTGTCATTTGGACTTATATGAGAGCTATAGTCAAATTTGGACCGATTATCTCGAAATTTGGCAAATTGATTACAGTTTTTACAAAAAATATGTATGCAGTAAATAAACTCAAAATTCTCATTATCATCAGATTTACGAGCGTTTTAGAGATTTTTGTCTCATATAGTGCGTTTTAACTGAAGAGTTTGTATGGGAGCTATGGTCAAATGTAGACCACGGTAAAATTTTGGTACATTGATTTTGATTTACATAAGCAGTATTTGTTAAAAATTTCATGAAAAAATATTGAATATTAAAAGTGGGAGCTATGGGAGGTACTACAAATAATGGGCCGATTTTGACGAATTTTAATAGCCATGGTCCCATTTGATCTAATACATCTAATTCTGATGTACTTTTTTATTAGTTTTCTTAAATGTCAAAATATAAAACGCAACCCTCTCATAAGCCAAACATTTTTAGAACAATAGTATTTTCGAGTTGTTTTAGTCTGGCTAAACACCAATGAATAGGAATTAAAAGTCAAGTGGAATTTTTAATAGTTCTCCGACTGCATTTACAATTGAACAGACAGAAGGACAGCCACTCATACTGCATCCATGCATGCATGTTTACAGCTTTTTCATCATTCATTTATGAATAATAATAAAAAAAATAATAATTTCCTGTCAGAAATGGCCTGAAGTAATCTGTGATATTAGAGCTATGTTAAAAATTTAAATTTGAGAGTTATTATACAGCCAGAAATATATAAATCCTATTAAGGGATAACATTTGTAAACATAGTATAATATAGTACAATACAGGTATATAAGGGAATACAAATATTTTTACATGAAAAATGTCTAAAGCAAATTGTTTATATAAAACATTTCTATGGAAAATTTCTTATTTGCAAAATTTCTATAGAAAATTTGTTATATAGAAAAATTTCATTAAAAACTTTTTAAATAAAAAAATTCATTAGAAAATTTTGTACTCGTATATAGCAATATTTCTATAGAAAATTTTGTATATGAAAAATTTCCATAGAAAATTTTTTATATGAAAAATTTCTATTAAAAATTTTTACATAAAAAATTTTTATACAAAATTTTTTTATATGAAAAATTTCTATACAAAATTTTTTATATGAAAAATTTCAATATAAAAAATTTCTATAGAAAATTTTTTATAAAAAAATTTTTTATATGAAAAATTTCTGTTGAAAATTTTTTATATGAAAAATTTCAATAGAAAATTTTTTATATGAAAAATTTCCATAGAAAATTTTTTATATAAAAAATTTCTATAGAAAATTTTTTATATGAAAATTTTTTATAAACTAATTTTTTATATGAAAAATCTCTGTTGAAAATTTTTATATGAAAAATTTCTATAAAAAATTTTTTATATAAAAAACTTTTTTATGAAAAATTTCTATAGAATATTTTTTAAATGAAATATTTCTATAGAAATTTTTTTATATAAAAAATTTCTATAGAAAATTTTTTATATGAAAAATTTTTATAGAAAATTTTTTATATGAAAAATGTCTATAGAAAATTTTTTATATGAAAAATTTCAATGAAGTTTTCTATATTATAAATTTCAATGAAAAATTTTTTATATGTAAAATTTCTATAGAAAATTTTTTATATGAAAAATTTCTATAGAAAAAAGTTTTTGTTGAAAATTTTTTATATGAAAATTTCTATAAATAGAAAATTTTTTATATGAAAAATTTCTATAGAAAAATTTTTACCTGTAAAATTTCTATACAAAATTTTTATATAGAAAATTTCTACAGAAAAATTTTTCTTTGAAAAATTTCTATAAAAAGTTTTTTAGATGAAAAATTTCATTAAAAAAATGTTTATATGAAAAATTCCTATGAAAAAAATTTTTATATAAAAAATTTCTATTAAAAATTTTTTATGTGAAAAATTTCCATAGAAAATTTTATATATGAAAAAAATTCTAAAGAAAATTACTTTAGGAAATTTTTCATATGAAAAATTTCTATAGAAAATTTTTTATATGAAAAATTTCAATGAAGTTTTCTATATTATAAATTTCAATGAAAAATTTTTTATATGAAAAATTTCTATAGAAAATTTTTTATATGAAAAATTTCTATAGAAAATTTTTTATATGAAAAATTTCTATAGAAAATTTTTTATATGAAAAATTTCTATAGAAAATTTTTTATTTGAAAAATTTCTACAGAAAATTTTTTATATGAAAAATTTCTATAGAAAATTTTTTGTATGAAAAATTTCTATAGAAAATTTTTTATATGAAAAATTTCTATAGAAAATTTTTTATATGAAAAATTTCTATAAAAAAAATTTTTATACGAAAAATTTCTATAGAAAATTTTTTATTTGAAAAATTTCTATAGAAAATTTTTTATATGAAAAATGTTTATAGAACAGTTTTTATATAAAAAATTTCTATAAAAAATTTTTTATAATTTCTATAGAAAATTTTTTATATGAAAAATTTCGATAGATAATTTTTTTATATGAAATATTTCTATAGAAAATTTTTTATATGAAAATTTTTCATGTGAAAAGTTTCTATAGAAAATTTTTTTCTATGAAAAATTTCTATTGAAAATTGTTTATATAGAAAATTAACTACAGAAAAGTTTCAAAATGGAAAATTTCACAAAAAAAAATTTTAAAATAATTTCTGTAGAAAATTTTGAAAATTAAAAATTTTGATAGAACATTTTCTATATTAAAATTTTATATAAAAAATTTCTATTGAAAATTTTTTATATAAAAAATTTCTATTGAAAATTTTTTATATAAAAAATTTCTATTGAAAATTTTTTATATAAAAAATTTTTATTGAAAATTTTTTATATAAAAAATTTCTATTGAAAATTTTTTATATAAAAAATTTCTATTGAAAATTTTTTATATAAAAAATTTCTATTGAAAATTTTTTATATAAAAAATTTCTATTGAAAAATTTTTTTTTATATAAAAAATTTCTTAAAAAGTTTTACTGTAGTGTATTGCACTAAGAATCCCAATTTATTACAATTATTTATTATTGTAATAAATAGTGTTTTGATAAAACCAAACCAATTTCTATTGAAAATTTCTTATATAAAAAATTTCTGTTGAAATTTTTTTATATGAAAAATTTCTATAGAAAATTTTTTGTATGGAAAATTTCTATAGTAAATTTTTTACATGAAAAATTTCTATAGAAAATCTTTTATATGAAAAATTTCTATAGAAAAGTTTTTATATGAAAATTTCTATAGGAACATTTTTATTTGAAAAAAATTTTTATACAAAATTTTTTAAATGTAAAATTTCCATTAAAAATTTTTTACACTAAAAATTTCTTTAGAATATTTATTATATAGAAACATTTTTTGTATACAAGAATTTTTTAAATAAAAAATTTCTATAGAAGAATTTTTTGAATAAAAAATTTCTATAGAAAATTTTTTATATAAAAAATTTCTATAAAAAATTTACCATAAAAAAGTTTCAATACAAAAAATATCTATAGAAAATTTTTTATAAAAAAAATGTATAAAAAATTTCTACAGAAACTTTTTTTTATAGAAAAATTTTTATAGGTAATTTTTTATATAGAAAAATTTCCACAAAAAAAATTTTATTAAAAAATTTGTCGATTTTAAGTTATTTAATCTGTTTCCTTTAGTACAATGAATATATTAAAAATTGCTCCTTGTATCCTTTAATACCACATCAATCATTATGTGTGTATATGTGTGTATGAAGAGAAAGAACAATAAAGTCCAATAACACATGACACAAGAGAATTTTGTGCTGATTAATTTCCGTTTTTATTTTTCTGCTAAAAATCTTCCCATTTTCCTTTTTTATTCATCCTTTCATTTAAATTGCCAATAAAACAAATATCAAAACTCACACAATATTTGAATGTAAAATAACATATAAAGCAAATGTTTTTTTATTTAGTCAAATTCCCAAATGTTGATGAACTACTTTCCTTAAAAAGAGATAAATTTAATAAAATGAAATTTATTTAGTTTTTTTCCTTTTCCACGAGACTCGATTTTCTAAATGTTTTTCAAATGGCAGCAGCTGACTAACATCTGTTGAAACATCAGTCAAATACATACATATGTATGTATGTACGTCATGACAATTGTCATATCTCCTCTCATATTGGGAAATTCACATGAAACAATTGAAATTGAACAAATTTCGTTAAATGAATTTTTATTCGTTCAAATGTTTAAATTTCGTTTTGTATTTGCATTTGATAGTTTTATCCATATTTTTGCTGCAGCAGTTGAAGTTTTTCTGGCTGCTAAAACACCTGCTTAAATATGAAAAATAAAATTATATTTCCTTTTACTCTACTTTAGACAGGCTTCACAGTTGATTAATTGATGTATGGTTGGAAGGGCGGATGGATGAATGGATAGATGCATGGACAAATATTTTGGTAAAATTTTGCTGAATTCATGTGACTATTTAATGCTGGGTAAAAAATGTGGACTTACGTCAGCTTTCACATGGCTAATAATAATTTTTGACATCAATTCTAAACCATATAAAACAAGAGATACAAAATTAACTATAATACGAAACCAAAAATAGTTCTTCAAACCGATTGAACAAATATGCAATTTTTTTGAAGTTTTTCTATAAAAATTTTTCATTTGTATAAAAAATTTTTCATATAAAAAATTTTTCTATATAAATTTTTCATATAAAAAATTTTCGATAGAAATTTTTCATACCAAAAATGTTCTATAAAAAATGTTATAGAAATTTTCCATAGAAAAAAATTTTCTATAGAAATTTTTCATATAAAAATTTACTATATAAATTTTTTAATTAACAAAATTTTCTAAATTTTTTTTTTATAAATTTTTTTTTTTTTATAAAAATTTTTTTATGAATTTTTTATATAAAAAATTTTCTATAAAAATTGTTCATATAAAAAATTTTCTATAGAAATTTTTCATATACAAAATTTTCTATAGAAATTTTTCATATAAAAAATTTTCTATAGAAATTTTTCATATAAAAAATTTTCTATAGAAATTTTTCATATAAAAAATTTTCTATAGAAATTTTTCATATAAAAAATTTTCTATAGAAATTTTTCATATAAAAAATTTTCTATAGAAATTTTTCATATAAAAAATTTTCCATAGAAATTTTTCATATAAACAATTTTCTATAGAAATTTTTCATATAAAAAATTTTCTATAGAAATTTTTCATATAAAAAATTTTCTATAGAAATTTTTCATATAAAAAATTTTCTATAGAAATTTTTTATATAAAAAATTTTCTATACAAATTTTTCATATAAAAATTTTCTATAGAAATTTTTCATATAAAAAATTTTCGATAGAAATTTTTCATATAAAAAATTTACTATAGAAATTTTTTATATAAAAAATTTTCTATAGAAATTTTTTATATATTTACAAAACAAGATATACCGAGTCTAATGTTCGATTAAAAAAAAAATTAATTTCGATTAATTTAAAAAATTTTTGGCTAGTAGACTGTTTTGGGGACTTGCCCATATGGAAAATTTTGTGTATGAAAAATTTCTTTTCAAAAAATTTTATATAACAAATTTCTATAGAAAATTTTTTATATAAAAAATTTCTATAGAAATTCTTTATATAAACAATTTTCAAAAGAAATTTTTCATATAAAAAATTTGCTATAGAGATTTTTCATAGAAAAAATTTTCTATAGAGATTATTCATATAAAAATTTTCTGTAGAAATTTTTCATATACAAATTTTCTATAGAAATTTGTCAAATAAAAAATTTTCAATAGAATTTTTTGAAAAAAAATATTTTCAAAGAAATTTTTC
Source organism: Stomorhina lunata (assembly GCA_933228675.1). Taxonomy (NCBI): domain Eukaryota; kingdom Metazoa; phylum Arthropoda; class Insecta; order Diptera; family Rhiniidae; genus Stomorhina; species Stomorhina lunata. The sequence goes on from OW121742.1 coordinate 29,667,453, forward strand.
ATATAAAAATGTTTCCAAATAAATTTTTCATATACAAAATTTTCTATTGAAATTTTTAATATAAAAAATTTTCTATATAAATTTTAATATATAAAAAAAAATTCTAAAGAAATTTTTTCATCTGAAAATTTTTCTAAAGAAATTTTTTCATCTGAAAATTTTTCTAAAAAAATTTTTTCGTCTAAAAAATTGTCGAAAGAATTTTTCATTGAAAATTTTTGTTTTTAATTTTCTAAAGAAATTTTTTTCAGAAAAAAAAATTTCTAAAGAATTTTTTTTTCTAATTTTCTATAGAACTGAAAAATAAGTTTGTTCATCAGAAAAATTTTTCAGAGAAATTTGTTAATATAAACAATTTAAATTTTTTAAGAAGATAAAATTTTTATGTAAAACTTGTGTATCTAATTTTCTTTCATTTTTATGCCTTTCGATACTTCATTTTTTCGCTCAAGTCAGCAAAATTCCAGAAGAGCCTTAAGTTTCGATTTTTACGCATATGCAAATTAAGAAAACTCTTGTATTTATGGCAAAGTTATGCGAAACTATTTAAATAAATAAATAGTTAACTAGTGAATATCAATGAGAAGGCTACACCCATCAATATTATAGACCAAAATCTAAAAATTTATAAACTAAAACAGAAAATATTCAGAAAAATCAAGAAAAATCAAGTAAAGCATGAAAAACTGTCTCTTAAATCAAAGGCGTCATTCCTTCATTCATTCAATCAATATTGGAAAAACATAAGAAAAAGGATATGTAAATTTTAATGATAAAACCAAATCAAGATCTGATACAAGATAGAAAAGGAATCCAAAGGCAAATAACTATAAATATTTATATTCAAATCAACCTTAAAACATGTTTTAACATTTATTACACAAAAAACCCGAAACATTTTTGAATTTAAATAAAAGGAGCGAGAAAAAACCCTCACACAGACCCGACATACCGCAAAAGATTAAAAACTTTTAATTTAAAATAAAACTTTTTTTTTTGGTATTTCCGTTTTTTTATTAAAAAAGAAAATTCCAAGATTCTAGACATGATTTGTGTTCGAAACGCCTTAATGTCTGTTTTATTCAAATAAAGTGGGTTGAAGTTGAATTGGAAATTTGTTTTATTTTATTTTTAGTTTGGGATTAATAAATATGTAAAGGATTCGAGATAAGAATCAGATGAAGAGTAAATTTCAGGAATTAAAGGGTCAGTGGACGTCTTGTGTTTGTTTGTTTTAAAAATTTCTAAGAATTTCAAATCAATATCGATATTAAATTCATAATTTTATGAAAAGGTTAGAAGTTATTGCAAAAAATTAATTCAAAAAACTCAGATTCTGCAAAATTTTTATTGGTTTAATTTTATCTAGATATTGAAAAAATTTTCTATAGAAATTTTTTTCATATGAAAAATTTTCTATAGAAATTTTTTTCACATGAAAAATTTTCTATAGAAATTTTTTTCATATGAAAAATTTTCTATAAAAGTTTTTTTCATACGAAAAATTTTCTATAGGAATGAAAAATTTTCTATAGAAATTTTTTTCATTTCATTTTTTTCATTTCATATGAAATATTTTCTATAAAAGTTTTTTTCATACGAAAAATTTTCTATAGAAATTTTTTCATATGAAGAAATTTCTATAGAAATTTTTTTCTATAGAAAATTTTTCATTGAAAAAATTTCTATAGAAAATTTTTCATACGAAAAAAATTTCTATAGAAAATTTTTCATATGAAAAACATTTCTATAGAAAATTTTTTATATGAAAAAATTTTTATAGAAAATTTTTAGTCTGAAAAAAATTTCTGTAGAAAATATTTCATATGAAAAAAATTTCTATAGAAAATTTTTCATATGAAAAAAATTTCTGTAGAAAATTTTTCATATGAAAAAAATTTCTATAGAAAATTTTTCATATGAATAAATTTCTATAGAAAATTTTTCATATGAAGAAACTTCTATTGAAAATTTTTCATATGAAGAAATTTCTATAGAAAATTTTTCATATGTAGAAATTTCTATAGAAAATTTTGCGTATGAAGAAATTTCTATAGAAAATTTTTCACATGAAGAAATTTCTATAGAAAATTTTTCATATGAAGGAATTTCTATAGAAAATTTTTCATATGAAGAAATTTCTATAAAAAATTTTTCATATGAAGAAATTTCTATAGAAAATTTTTCATATGAAGAAATTTCTATAGAAAATTTTTCATATGAAGAAATTTCTATAGAAAATTTTTCAAATGAAGAAATTTCTATAGAAAATTTTTTGTATGAAGAAATTTCTATAGAAAATTTTTCAAATGAAGAAATTTCTATAGAAATATTTTGCATATGAAAAAAATTTCTTTAGAAAATTTTTCATATGAAAAAATTTCTATAGAAAATTTTTCCTATGACAAAAATTTCTTATGAAAATTTTTCATATGAAAAAATTTCTATAGAAAATTTTTCATATGAAAAAATTTCTATAGAAAATTTTTCATATGAAAAAATTTCTATAGAAAATTTTTCATATGAAAAAATTTCTATAGAAAATTTTTCATATGAAAAAATTTCTATAGAAAATTTTTCATATGAAAAAATTTCTATAGAAAATTTTTCATATGAAAAAATTTCTATAGAAAATTTTTTATATGAAGAAATTTCTATAGAAAATTTTTTATATGAAGAAATTTCTATAGAAAAAATTTCGTATTTCTTTAGAAAATTTTTGCATATGAAAAAAATTTCTTTAGAAAATTCTTCATATGAAAAAAATTTTTTAGAAAATTTTTCATATGAAAAAAATTTCTTATGAAAATTTTTCATATGAAAAAAATTTCTTTAGAAAATTTTTCCTATGACAAAAATTTCTTTAGAAAATTTTTCCTATGACAAAAATTTCTTTAGAAAATTTTTCATATGACAAAAATTTCTTTAAAAAATTTTTCATATGACAAAAATTTCTTTAGAAAATTTTTCATATAAAAAAAATTTCTTTAGAAAATTTTTCATATAAAAAAAATTTCTTTAGAAAATTTTTCATATGAAAATAATTTCTTTAGAAAATTTTTCATATGAAAAAAATTTCGTTAGAAAATTAAATAGAAAATTTTTCATATGAAAAATTTGGTGTAGAAAATTTTTCATATGAAAAAAATTTCTTCATTTAAAAAGTTTCTTTAACAAATTTTCATATGACATAAACATTTTTTTCCTATTTTTTCTAACTCTTCCCACTGTACTTTTTATTGCATACCGTGCTTAGAAATGTGTTTTTATTTCTTTTTTTTCTGTTTATTGTATATGAGTATCCAACACTTGAACATTATTCCCAATCGTAATATTAACATAATGAAAGTTGAGGTTGCTTGTACTTGAAACATGAAAAGTATATGTTAAAATGTTAATGAAAACACTTATACATTTTTATACATATGTACATACTAACAGACATTTATATATTGGAAAAACATTGTCCTACACATGTACATACGAGTATAAAGAAAATACATAGATTTTTATGATTATGTAAAGAGTAAATAGAAAATAATAATGAGTGGGTTTTTCCTGCTTTTGCACTTGATTCAATTCATTTTTTATGTTTATTTTTAGTGTTTGTAGTTTATGATAGGAAATAGGGCGTTTTTATTAGACATTTTCTAATGTAAGAAATTTAAGATTAAAGATTGTTGAAGTTAATGGAAATGAATTCTTAATATACAAATTATGTCATTATAAAAATTGTCCAGATTTTAAATCTCTCCATTAACAATTTTTGAATAATTTTATTTATTCCATTTCCATTCCTCTGATTGCCTTTATTATATTTAAAATTTTTATTTCTGTTCCATTACTTTAATTCATGACTAAAAGTTCATTCTCAAAACTCTTGGAGTTTAAACGAATTGCGAGTTCAGAAAAAACTTAGTTATTCTGAGTAGATTGAAAAATGCACAAAAAAAAAAACAAATAAAAACCATTTATGTCCATTATAATAACAATTTTATTTTTTGAAAACAATTTATGATAAAAGCTTTAATGAAATTCTTTTTCAATCATAAAAAAATAGAAAAATGTACAAAATGGAAAAAAAAAACAAAAAGTACAGCTTAAACCACGCATTAAAATTAATTGTAAATCCAATTAAAAGTATTAAATTTTAACTTCAACCATATGGATGATGGACATAAAAAACTAAGTAAGAATTTCAATTATTTTACAGCAAATGGGGATGTATGGGAATTAGAGTGAATTTAATGCAGAAAAAAAATAAATATTTAATAAAACAAAAAAAACTTTCAACAGTTAAATGAAGGAAAAAATATATATCTTAATCTATTGGAATTAAGTTTAAAAAATTACATATATACCTTAATAAATAATTAAAAACAAGATTTTTCATAAAAATCTCAAACATCCCCTTCGTTACAAAAAACAAAGTAGGTGCCACATTACGTATGATTGTTTTCAATCGATATATTAAATGAAATATCAATCATACGCGGTGTTGTACCGTGTTAAATTTTATGATCATACAAACTTTTCCTCAAGACTTATATATTTCCAATTTTTTACAAAAATTATGTATATACAAAATAAACTCAAAATTCTCATTATCTTTTTTCGGGGTTTTTAGTGATTTTTGTCTCATTTGGTGCATTTTGACACAAGAGTCTGTATTGGAGCTATGCTCAAATGTGGACCGATTGGTACAGTGATTTTGGTTTATATAAGCAGTATTTGTTTTAAATTTCATTAAAGAAAATATTGATATTTGTAACCAAAATATCAATTCCGTGATGTGGGACCTATGGGAGGTACCATAAATAATGTACAGATTTTGACGAATTTCAATAGCCATGGTCGCACTATGAAACAAAAATTATCTGTGCCAAATTAAAATTACGTTTAATACGTTTAATTAAAATTACGTTTTAAACAGCTTTGAAAATAAGCGGACAGGTGTTTGGTACTTTTTTGAAACTATGTCCGATAGGGGGTAAAAAAGGGTGAAAATAGTTTTTTTTTGGTAGAGACCGGAGATCGTTTTATTTTTTAAATCCATCAAGTATAAATATCAATGCCGATGAAAATTTATTTTCATTTCGATCGAAAAATAAAAAAAGATGGATTTATATTTGAAATATAAATATCCCTCATGATGAAAATTTTAAATATCTATAACGATAAATATCCGAACAGAAAAATATTTTATTGATTGTTTTATTTTTGAACTTCTGTTTTGACTTTAAAAAAATAAAATGTTTATGAAATTTTAAAATTTTCAACAATGAATGTATGAATGTTTACAATTTATTGCAATTTTTTAGGACATCGAAGTTAAAGATAATAGTTCTAATGGGAACTATTGGTGGTTTCTTTGATTCGCGTCGCTATTTTCAAAAACAAAATAACTTTTAAACGTTTTAAACGCACTTAGACAACGACCATTTGTTGCCCAAACCCATTTCAATATAAAATTTGCAACAATAATGGAATTTATTGCTATTTAAACGTCCTAAAGATGTTTTATACACGGACAAATACAGAAATAAAATTTGAATTTTTTCTATCAAAATTTATTTTCATCGGATGAAAAAAGATGAAAATAATTTTGAACTGTACTGATAAATATCCCAAACGATTTTTTTATATTTTATTTTCATCGGATTGAAAAAAGGAACAAAATTTTTGAACAAATAAAAATCATGAGGGATTTTTAATATTTTTTTAAACTTCAATGATAGTTTTTTTATGGATTAAAACATGAAAATATTGTTTTAAAAGTATTAAAATCCGGTCTCTGTTTTTTGGCACCTTTTTAACCCACTCTTATATTTTAAACTAAAGAATAAAGAAAGAAACTTGGTACTGCAATCAATAGATGTAAAAAAAACATGAAACACGTATTTGGTTATTTTTTTGATTTTGGAGCCAAAATGGGTAAAAAAGGGATAAAATGATAACTTAACATCTCCAAAGTAATATGAATAGGAACATTATACATTATGTTAAATGCGTTTTAAAAAAATGTACCGAATTCAATTGGCACCAAAAAAGTACCAAATATACATATGGAACTTTTAGAAATTAGGGAATAAAAAGGAGGAAAAATTAGCATTATTTTAAACAAATGAATGTTTGTCTGTATGTATGTTCTTTATAGAATAGTAAACTGTGAATTTGATTGTGTTATGCTCTTTAGCAAAGATGTTGCGGATAAGCCGGCGAAGGTTTTAAAGTTGATAAGACTAATTTCCGACAGATGGCGCCACTGAAAATTACTAAAAATTAATTAAATCGTAAACTGTACATTTGATCATGCTATGATCTTTAGCAAAGTTGTAGCGCATGAGCCGACGAAGGCTTTTTAGTTGGTATGAATAATTTCCGACAGGTGGCGCTACAGAAACTTACTCAAAGTCAATTTAATCGTAATCTGTACATTTAATCATGCTACAATCTTTAGCAAAGTTGTTGCACATGAGCCAACGAAGGTTTCTTAGTTGGTATGAAGAAATTTCTACAGGTGGCGCTACTGAAATTTACTCAAAGTCAATTTAATCGTATGCTGTACATTTAATCATGCTATAATCTTCAGCAAAGTTGTTACGGATAAGCCGAAGAAGGTTTATGAATTGGAATAAGCAAAGTCCGACAGGTGGCGCCACAGAAAACTACTCAAAATGAATTAAATCGTAAACTGTGCATTTGATCAGACTATAATCTTTAGCAAAGTTGTTGCGCATGAGTCGACAGAGGTTTCTGTAGATATGAATAATTTACAAAATTATTCAAAATGAGTTAAACTGTAAACTATGCAAACTATGTGTTGGTCGGACAAAATAAATCAAATAATTCAAAATTAACTGAATGTCAATGTCTTTCCTCTAAATTTATTTTAGCACTTTATAATATAAAATATATAAAAACTTTAAAATTTTCCTCAAAATGCTTATCATAAAGCTCCGAGCAAGGCTCGGTCTACCAGGTACTATATCTATATATATATATATATATATGTATATATGTATACATATATATATATATATATATATGTATATATATATATATATATATATATATATATATATATATATATATATATATATGTGGATTTTGTCAGAACTTATATATTTTCAGGTGTTCTGTCGTTTCATGGTATTATGGTGGTTTATATATGCCTTAACACGAAGAATTAATGCAATTATGCAAGTGAAAAAAATATTTTTTAAAAATATTTTTTGATTTTTTTAACCGCGATTCTCCCAAAATTTGACAAAATGTGAGTCTTAGTGAAATTCTGCTGCCTTCACTTGTGGACAAATTTAATTTAAAAGAATTTTTTATTTAAATACAAGTTTTAATAGGTGCATATCTTTCTAAGATATAAAATTCTTATTTGGTCCATAAAATCGTTAATTCTTATAATATTTTGGTGCGCTTCAAATCTAAGGTAAAACTTTATTAAAGAATAGTTTTAAGACCATTCCTGATCAATTTTGAGCTAAATTCGCGATGTGCTTCATTGAAATGTTTTTAGATAAAACTTTCGCGTTCTCAGTTAATAAAGAGATTTTTGCAAAACTTTTGATGCAAATCGGTTATAAGTGACATCGCTTTCATGCCTTATGTGATTTTGTCTCAGTTTGCATTCTAAAACCATTTAAACCAATATGCACTTTTTTGCACGATTTTCAAAATCTTCATAAAATTTTAGCAAACAATGATTTTTTGGTGCGCTTTTGTTTTTAGGTGATAAATGGCAAAAAACTCGGTTTACGCGGTAGTTTGGAAATTTTCAATCATATTTGCGAGTGTGCTCCACGAAAAACCGGTATTTTGAAAAATTTACGCTCAAAAACTCCCCATTTACACCTGTCGTATATTATACCTATATAGATTATATTAACGAGATATATATCAAACAATGCGAAATTGAAAGATCTACAAATCTTTGTCTATTTTTTTTAATTTCTTTGAGGCGGCCAAAAAATACGAGGAAAAAATAAAAAAGTGGCAAAAACGAGCTTCAAATTTTGGCGGCCATTAAGTAGTAGGGTAGGAGGGGGACCATTTGCCATAGGGGCGCATTTGCCACCACTAATTTTCTTGAAAACTAACTTATCTTTTTTGATGCTGTAATCGATTTTATAATTGTTATTCATTGATATTCTATATGTCAAATTTTGACTGTTGTAGCTTTCATATTTAAAACATCAGGCGTGATTTACTGTTTAAGCAGATCCTGAAAAAATATTTTGCTACAAGTATTTTTGTAATATTTTCCTTAGTTTTTTGTTATCCTAAGAAAATTTTCATTAGTTTAATAAACAATATGGTATTGACAACAAATACTTTAAGTTTTTATCAACAAATCTATTTCTTATGTGAAAAATTGTTCTTTACATCTAAGGACTCTACCTGGGGCACATTTGCCATACATATATAACATAGCTACTCGTCGACATTTTTTTTGAGACCGACATTCGTAATATCCCTAAAAAGGATATCGTATTTTGGTTCCAAGGTCCATTCCATCTTCCATCTTAACAATTTTTTTTAATGTTGATATGTCACAGTACAATGTTAACAGAGGCCCAATAGTTTAAATTTTGATCTCTGAATTTTTTACTGTTTTGTTTAATTTATCCATGTGAAATGAACTTGAGTTAATTTTTTGGTTTGTTTTTTTTGTATATTAAAGCTTTATAGCAATAAAAGTTTACTTTATTACAACAATTTTTTTACTTCTTTTTTGTACCCAACTTATTGGCAAATGTGCCCCATGAGTGGGGCACATTTGCCGGCGAAAGTTTCTTAATTGGTGTGAACAATTTCCGACAGGTGGCGCTACTGAACATTACTGAAATGAATTAAATCGTAAACTGTGCATTTGATGAGGCTATAATCTTTAGCAAAGCTGTTGCGCATGAGCCGACGGAGGTTTCTGTTGGTATGACCATTTGCGAAAATTATTCAAAAGGAGTTAAACTGTAAACTATGTATGCTATGATCGGACAAAATAAACCAAATAATTCAAAATTAACTGAATATTTGTGTAACATCTTTTCTCTAAATTTATTTTAGTACTTTATAAATTAAATATAAAAAATATGAAAACTTTAAAATTGGCCTCAAAATGCTTATTATAAAGTTCCGAGCAAGGCTCGGTAAACCAGGTATTATATTATATATGAATTACTTTAGACAAATACAATTTTTTGCATGATTTAATGAAAATTAGGTTAAATTATTTGCAAAATTTCAACAAAATTGGAATAAGGATACGCCCAGGACGCACAGATCCTTAAATCTGGTAGAATCGACAAAAATCACGAAATGAAAAATATAGATACATTCGTGCTCAAAATCTTAACAAAATCAGTCGAAGGATACACCAACCTTAGGGCTTGCAGTTCGGATTTAAACTAAACCGAAACCTCGGTTTTTTATGCCTCAAAACCGAAACCGAAAACCGCAGAAAAAACCGCGGTTTTAGCTATTTATTTTTCACAATTTGTTGGTATTAAATATTCAGAAATAACATTAGCTTATCATAAATTTGCATGTAATTTGTCTATGAAATGAAGCAGAAGAATGAAAAAAAAAACGAAAAATGCCTTACAATGGACGAATGGGCAAGTGCGAGGGGAAGGCGGTATATTTTATAACCTGAGACTCAGCCGTATTTTTGGAACGTGTAATTTCAAGAAAATGCAAGAAACCATAAGACAAAAGCTACTGGAGTTTGATATGTATTTAACTTGATACAAACTTCGTAGCATGTACTATAGATGGAGCAGCAGTCAATGTTAAATTCCGATCTGAAAATCAAACACTGCTTCAGTTATGGTTGGCACACGGAATTCATCTTGCAGTCATTGATGTTTTTTTGAAAAATTTGTTATAAATCCAGATGTGGAAGAATTTGAAACCGACGAAAGCGAAGACAATTTTGAAGATGGCTACGATGAAACTTTTAATCATTTAAATTATAACCTAGAGGCGTAAGAAAAACTTTTAGGTATTTCGAAAATTCGTCCGTTCTTAATAATATTTTACAAACAAGTGTTAAGCTGTTAAGATGTTCGTAAAAATGACTGTTGAAGCAATTTGTCGCTCGGATGCAAATATTATTCAAGCTAAAGAAGCTCAGTTTCAGAAACAAGACTTATTTTAGAAATCCCTCATATTTAAAAAACCTGAATTAATTTCCCGAAATAGTTGTATTTAAAAAACCGAACCGAAACCGGCTGGTTTTTAGTGTTTTAAAACCGAAACCGCGGTTTCTCATTTTCACGGTTTTTGCAAACTCTAGCCTACCTCCCAAATCTTTATCTTATATCTTTAAACGCTAAGGGGGTAAGAAACGAGGGAAATCGAAAACGTTATATCTCCTCGAGTAATAGGTATAGCAACAAAATTAAAATTACGTTTTGAATAGCTATAAATAAGCGGGTAGGTGTTTGGTTCTTATTTGAAACTATGTCCGATAGGGGGGAAAAAAATAGTTTTTTTGGTACTTTTTTAACCCACTCTTATTATTTAAACCAAAAAATATAGTAAGAAACTTTGTACTGCAGTCAATAGATGTGAAAGATATCTTGAACACGTATTTGGTACTTTTTTGATTTTGGGGCCAAAATGGGTAAAACAAAAGGGATAAAATGATAGCTAAATATCTCAAAAAGTAATATGAATAGGAACATTATGTTAACTGCGTTTGAATAAAATGTAGCGAAATTAATTGGTACCAAAAAAGTACCAAATATGCATATGGAACTTTTTTGAAATTAGAGGATAAAAAGGGGAAAAAATTAGTAAATCATTTTAACAAATGAATGTATGTTCTTTATAGAATAGTAAACTATGCATTTGATTATGTTATGCTCTGATGTTGGGGATAGTTTTTTAAGTTGGTAAAAATAATTTCCGACAGGTGGCGCCACTGAAAATTACTAAAAATTAATTAAATCGTAAACTGTGCATTTAACCATGCTATGATCTTTAGCAAAGTTGTAGCGCATAAGCCGGCGAAGGTTTCTTAGTTGGTGTTAACAATTTCCGACAGGTGGCGCTACTGAAAATTACTTAAAGTGAGTTAAATCGCAAACTGTGTACTTGATCATGCTATGATCTTTAGCAAAGTTGTTGCACATGAGCCAATGAATGTTTCATAGTTGATATGAGTAGTTTCGACAGGTGGCGCCACTGAAATTTACTCAAAGTCAATAAAAACGTAAGCCAAGCTGTTGCGGTATGACCAAAGTCCGACAGGTGGCGCCCCTGAAAATTACTCAAAAGGAATTAAATCGCAAATTGTGCATTTGATCATGTTATGCTCATTAGCAAAAGTTGTTGCGCATGAGCCGACGGAGGTTTCTGTTGTTATGGCCAATTTCCAAAATTATTCAAAATGAGTTAAACTTTAAACTATGCAAACTGTGTAAACTATGTCTTGATCGGACAAAATAAATAAAATAATTCAAAATAAACTGAATATTTGTGTAATGTCTTTCCTCTAAATGTGTTTTAGTACTTTATAAAATAAAATATTTATATGAAGACTTTAAAATTTGCCTCAAAATGCATATCATAAAGCTTCAAGCAAGGCTCGGTCAACCAGGTACTTAATATTAAACAAGCAAGAAAGTGCTATAGTCGGTCAAGCCCGACCATACGATACCCTTCATCACTAAGGTCAAATTTCTTTTTTTCCTGTATAAAGACAAATATTTGGTAAATTTTGCCATCAGACAAAAATTTTCTAAAAACTTATATATTTAAAATTTTTGATATTTGTGGCTAAAATATCAATTCCGGGAAGTGGGGCCTATGGGAAGTAACATAAATAATGGACCGATTTTGACGAAAATCGACTCAGAAAGTGATTCTAAGTCTATTGGTATACTAAAAGGTGGGTCTAAGACAAATATTTTTATGCGTTACATACATCAGCACAAACTTATAATACCCTTTCCACTTATGGGGGTGAAGGGTATAAAAATAAATAGAACTCACAAAATAAAAAATATCTCCTTGTGAGTTACTTTAGACAATCTAAAATTGTTGTATTGTTATCTATCGAAATCAATTATATTTAATACAATTTGTGGCAACGATTTTTTTTTTTTTTTTTTTATTTTTGTCCACTGTGGGACGGACTGACATCGCCAAATCGACTCAGAAAGTGATTCTAAGTCTATTGGTATACTAAAACAAATATTTCTATGCGTTACGTACATTAGCGAAACTTACAATAAACTTTCCACTTATGGTGGTGAAGGCTATAAAAATTAAAATTTATATTACTATTACTTCTTAAGGGTAAAGAGTGCTCTAAATAAAATTTGTAGTTGGATTTTCTTAAATAAAAATCAAACCTTTTAATATAAAAACTCTACAAAATACGCAAATATTATACAAAATCATTTAGCATTAAAATGTTTACTTAGTACTCGGGTTTTGCAAAATTATCGACTTTTTTCGGAAACCCTCCCATTAAAGATTTTACAGTTGCTTCTGATACCTTTTTGGAGCATGTGTTCAACCTGCGCTTAAAATCGGACATGTTCTTGGAAATCTTTCCTGTGTTCTTCAATTCCTTTTTTACCAATACCTTTCCACAGGCCGAAGTTCTGGACAGTTAGGTGGATTTGCCTCTCGTGGTACAAAAATGACATTATTCTTTGAGTACCACTCAATTGTCTTTTTTCCATAATGGCATGATGCCAAATCGGGCCAAAAAAATGTAGTCACTCTGTGCTCTCTTAAAAAGGGTAACAACCGTTTTTGTAGGCACTCCTTTATATAAATTTCTGTGTTTATTGTGCCAGATGCCACAAATACTTTACTTCTTTTGCCACAACTGCAAATAGCTTGCCACACGAGAAACTTCTTAGGGAATTTTGTTTGTTTTTTTGTGCGAAACTCTTGCCGAACATTGCCCCGTTTATCAGCAACATAAAAATCTTGACCAGGAAGTTGAGAAAAGTCTGCCAGTACGTATGTTTCATCATCCATCACACAACAGATGTATTTTTTTTATAAAATCAGACTTCAATTTTTTTGCTCGTTTTTTTGCTTCTAAGTTCTTTACAGCATTGCGATCTGGAACCTTTTGGACTTTGTATGTCTTCAGTCCAGCATAAGCTTTGACTCTATGTGCAAAATTCGTAGAACATTTCACCGTATGAGCTGCTTTTCTTAAAGAAGTGTTAGGAGCTCTTCGAAAGAGTCGCTCGACTTCTTTTGCCTTACCAATATCTGTAGGACCTTTTTTCCTCCCTGATCCAGGTTTTCTTTCAATGCTCAGGTTTTCCTTATACCGTCTGATGGCATTAGAAACCGTTCGAGGGTCAACTTTCAAATTTTTAACTATTTTTTAGAAGTCCATGACGGATTTTTTTGAAAGGTTTTAATTATATTTTCACGAACTATTTTTTCGCAGTCCATTTTGATTGAAATAACTATTGAAAATTAATATTTTCTAAAATAATAGTATCTGACATATCTATAGAAACTAACTTGATCAAAAAATAAATTATTTCTTGCATTATGGATATATTTTGTCTAAAATAGTAAATGCATATTTTTTTTAGAACACTCTTTAATAAATTTATCTTTAATAATTAAGGAGCTAAATCCTCCAGCTCACAAGTTTCACGATCCAATTTTTTCTAAAACTTAATATTATTTTTTTTCTCTGATTTTAATAGCAAAGATTTTTCATTTTAACTATTTTATAACATTCACTCTAAAATTCATGATGCATGGCCACAAACTATTGTAATTAAAACAAATTAAATTTATTTCTCCTACCAAAAAGAAAACAAAAGCAAAAAACTTAGTTTTTTACATAATCTTCTTAAGGAAAGAAATACAAAAATAAAAGTTCTAAATTCCTAATGCACTTAAATGCATCTTCTACATCTTTGTTAAAAGTTTATTTAATTCGAAAAATTGCACGAAAATGTCTCTCGCAAAAAAATTAACGAAAACTGCAGAAAAAACAAACAAAAAAATCTTAATGAATAAAAAAAAGGAAAATTTTTGTTAAACAAATGTTTTTCTAACACCAACACCAAAACTGTCACTCTTAAACAAAATTCTACATATTAAAGTGGAAGTGTATGTGTGAGTATGTGTTTGTATGTGTGAAGTAGTGAGAGTGTATGTGCGTGTTTATGTGTAGAATGGGCTTTTTGGAAAATCTTTTAATCCTTAAACAACGAAAAACATTTTATAGTAATAATAAAATCCTTTCAAGCTGTTTCACCATTTCAAAAGCGATTAAAAAACTTTTTTTCGAATTATTCTTGCTGTTGTTGTTTTTGTTGTTGGTGTTGGTGGTGTTAGTCCTGATTCTGTTAAAATTTCGCTCAAACACAAACATTCACTTACACATTAAATACTTATATCCTTCCACAGAAAAAGCTGTTTTATTTCACAATTCAACGTAGAACTGCTGCGGTTTGACTTCAACTTACTTTATACAAATTTTTATTATTTTTTTTTTTTGTTTTCAATTCTATGCGATTTTTTTCTATCTGAAACTTTCGTGTACTTGGGTGTGTGTGTGCATGTGCAAATGAATCGCTAAGTGTTCATGTGTTTGTTTGCATTTAAGTGTTTTTGTGCGGGTTATTATTTCTATAATATACTAGAGTGACCCAAAATTATTCTTTAGAAAAGCAAATCATATTAAAAAATAGTAAAAATTGTATATGAAAACTTTTCTATAGAAAAGTTTTATATAAAAACTTTTCTATAAAAAAATGTATAATAAAAAATTTTCTGTTGAAAAATTGTTCATAAAAAAATTTTATGTGAAAAATTTTTTATAATAAAATTTAGTACCAAATATTTCTCATGGTGAAACTTTATATTAAAAATTTTATAAAAAATTTTCAATTAAAAAACTGTTTACAAAATAGTTGTAAAAATTGGTTTCTATAGAAATAATTTTCAATAGAAAAATTAAAAATCAAAAATTTTATAGGAAAACAATTCATTTTATAGAATTGTTTTTACATAAAATTTTATTTTTAAAAATTTTATTAAAAAAACATAATATATGCTAAATTTTCTAAAGATAAATTGTGATTAAAAATTTTTTAAAGAAAAAAATTACATCAAAATTTTTTATAGAAAAATTTAAAATCAAAATTTTTTATTGAAAAATTTAAAATCAAAATTTTTTATAGAAATATTTAAAATCAAAATTTTCTACAGAAAATTTTAAAATCAAATTTTTCTATAGAAAACTTTAAAATCAAAACTTTCTATAGAAATATTTAAAATCAAAATTTTTTGCAGAAAAATTTAAAATCAAATTTTTCTATAGAAAAATTAAAATCAAAATTTTGTATCGAAAAATTAAAAATCAAAATTTTCTTTAGAAAAATTAAAATCAAAATTTTCTATAGAAAAATTTAAAACCAAAATTTTTTATTCACAAAAAAATAACTTAATATTGAATTCTTTTTAATAGAAAAATTGTATATGAAAATTTTCTAAAGAGAAATATTTTATAAAAAAAATTTTTTAAGCCAAAATTTGTATGAAAAGATTTCGATAGAAAAATTTTATAATAAATATTTTTATGAAAAAACTTTATATGTTTTTACAAAACAATGTAAAAAAAACTTTCAAAATCATTTTGTATTGAAAATATTAAAAGAAAATATTTAATAAACAATTTTTTAAAACAATATTTTGGACCTACATTTTTTCTATGGAAAATTTATGATAAACAATTTTTTATAGAAAATTTTTGATATAAAATTTTATATGAAAAAATGTCGATAGAAAAAATTTTCTAGCAAAAAATCCTGTATGTGAAATTTTCTAAAGAAAAATTGCTATCATAAATTTTCTTTAAAAAACTGTTATTTAAAATATTCAGAAGAAAACTTTTATTTAAAAATTTCTATAGATCTTATTAACATTAAGAATTACCTTTCTATCTAAAACTTTTTATATAAACTTTTTCGAAAGAAAATATTTTATAAAAAATTTTTTGATTTAAAATTTTTGTATAGAAAATTTTTTGATTTCAAAATTTTACAGAAAATTTTTAATTATTTTTGATTCCAGCTTTTTTTAGAGAAAACTTTCGATACATATCTTTTGTGTAGAAAATTTTCAATTATAAAATTTTTCTATAAAAAATTTTCGACAAAAAATTTATCTTTTAAAATTTTTCGATACAAATTTTTCTATTAAAATTTTCGATATAATTTTTTTCTTTTTATAGAAAACTTTCGATATAATTATTTTTTAGGAAATTTTTGAGATACAATTTTTCTATAGAAATTTTTCGATATAAAATTTTTCTATTAAAAATTTTCGACATTAAATTTTTCTTTAGAAAATTTTCGATATAAAATGTTTCTAAGAAAATTTTTGATATCAAATTTTTCTTCTTTCGATATAAAATTTTTCTAAGCAAATTTTCGATAAAATTTTTCTATAGAAAATTTTTAATATAAAGTTTTTCTAAAAAAAAATTAATATAAAGTTTTTCTATAAAAATATTTGAGCATATAAAATTTTTTAATAGAAAATTATACCTTATAAAATTTTAGGTATGAAATTTTTCTATAGAAAATTTTCCATTATTAAATTTTCGGCGTAAAATTTTTCTATAGAAAATTTTCTGTATGAAATTTTTCGATAGAAAAATTTTGGTAGAAAATTTTTCTATAAAAAATTTTTGGTATAAAATTTTTCTATAGAAAATTTTCGATATACAATTTTTCTATACAAAATTTTCGATATAAAATTTGTCTATAGAAAATTTTCCACATGCAATTTTCTTAAGAAAATTTAAAATATAAAATTTTTCTAAAGAAAGCCTTTAATATAAAAATGTTGTTATAGAAAATTTTTGGTATTCAAGTTTTCTATAGAAAATTGTCGATATAAAATTTTTGTATAGAAAATTTTCAATATAAAATTTTTCTATAAAAATATTTAATTTTTCTAAAAGAAAATTTTCGATTAAAAATTTTTAAGTATAACATTTTTATTTTTCAATTATGTACAATTTTTCTATAGAAAATTTTCTGTATGAAATTTTTTGGTAGAAAATTTTTCTATATAAAATTTTCGGTATAAATTTTTTTATAGAAAATTTTTGCTATATAATTTTTCGACAGAAAATTTTAGGTATTAACTTTTCGATGTAAGATTTGTCTATAGAAAATGTTCCATATAAAATTTTTCAAAAGAAAATTTTTAATATAAATTTGTTTATAGAAAATCTTTGATATAAAATTTTTCTATTGAAAATGTTCAATATAAAATGTTTCTATAGAATATTTTTAATATAAAGTTTTTTTTAGAAAAACATTTGAAATTATAAAATTTTTCTATAGAAAATTTTCGATTATAAAATTTTAGGTATAAGTTTTTTTTTTCAGTTATAAAATTTTCGGTGTAAAATTTTTCTATAGAAAATTTTCAGTACGAAATTTTTTGGTATAAAATTTTTCTATAGAAAATTTTCGATATAAAATTTTTCTATAGAAAATTTTCGATATAAAATTTTCGCATCAAATTTTCGATATAAAATTTTTCTATAGAAAATTTTCGATATAAAATTTTTCTATAGAAAATTTTCGATATAAAATTTTTCTATAGAAAATTTACGATATAAAATTTTTCTACAGAAAATTTTCGATATAAAATTTTTCTATAGAAAATTTTCGATATAAAATTTTTCTATAGAAAATTTTCGATATAAAATTATTCTACAGAAAATTTTCGATATAAAATTATTCTACACAAAATTTTCGATATAAAACTTTTCTATAGAAATTTTTCGATAGAAAATTTTCGATATAAAATTTTTCTATAGAAAATTTTTCTATACAAAATTTGCGATATAAAATTTTTCTTTAGAAAATTTTCGATATAAAATTTTTCTATAGAAAATTTTCGATATAAAATTTTTCTATGGAAAATTTTCGATATAAAATTTTTCTATAGAAAATTTCAGATATAAAATTATTCTACAGAAAATTTTCGTTATAAAACTTTTCTATAGAAATTTTTTGATATAAAATTTTTCTATACAAAATTTGCGATATAAAATTTTTCTTTAGAAAATTTTCAATATAAAATTTTTCTATAGAAAATTTTCGATATAAAATTTTTCTATTCAAAATTTTCGATATAAAATTTTTCTATAGAAAATTTTCGATATAAAACTTTTCTATAGAAAATTTTTCTATAGAAAATTTTTCTATAGAAAATTTTCGATATAAAATTTTTCTATAGAAAATTTTCGATATAAAATTTTTCTATAGAAAATTTTCGATATAAAATTTTTCTATAGAAAATTTTCGATATAAAATTTTTCTACAGAAAATTTTCGATATAAAATTTTTCTATAGAAAATTTTTGATATAAGATTTTTCTATAGAAAATTTTCGCTATAAAATTTGTCTGTAGAAAATGTTCCACATAAAATTTTCCTTAAGAAAATTTTTAATATAAAATTTTTCTAAAGAAAATCTCTAATATAAAATTTTTTTATAGAAAATTTTCGGTATACAACTTTTCTATTAAAAATTTTCGATATTAAATTTTTCTATAGAAAATGTTTGATATAAAATTTTTCTATAAAAAATTTTCGATATTAAATTTTTCTATAGAAAAATTTTGATATAAGAAAAATCGATATAGAAAATTTGCTTATAAATTTTTTCTATAGAAAAATTTTGATATATATTTTTGGATGTATAGAAAATTTTCGTTCTAAATTTTTCCATTAAAAATTTTCGATGTGAAAAATTTGATAAGAACTTTTCCAATTAATAATTTTCAATATAAAATTTGTCTTATAAAGTTTTTCTATAGAAAAATTTTAATATAAAATTTTGGATGTATAGAAAATTTTCGTTACAAAATTTTTCCATTACAAATTTTTGATATGAAATATTTGATAAATAATTATTCAATTAATAAGTTTCAATATACAATTTTTCTATATAATTTCGATATTAAATTTTTTTTATAGAAAATTTTCGATATAAAATTTTTCTTTAAAAAATTTTAGATATCAAATTTTTCTTAAAAAATTTTTTGATATAAAATTTTTCTTAAAAAATATTTCGATATAAAATTTTCTATAAAAAATTTTCGGTATAAAATTTTTCGATATAAAATTTTTTTGATGGTCGTGAGTTCGAAAATTTTCGATATAAAATTCTTATATAAAAAAATTTTTGTTATAAAATTTTTCTATAGAAAATTTTCACATAAAATTTTTCTATAGAAAATTTTCACATAAAATTTTTTCAAAAAAATTTTTGGTATAAAATTTTTTACCAAAATTTTTTTTCAGAAAATTTTTTACAAAAATTTTTTTACGGAAAATTTTTGACAGAAAGATTTTAATATAATGAATTTTTCTGGAACACCCTAACTAGATATAGGTATTTATATTTTTTTTTTCTTATAGACAGAACATTAATACGCGTACATTTGTAAGAATGACAATAAGAACAATGAAATTGAATGAAATAAATGAATAGAGTAGAAAGTGTAGAAGAATGCGAAGACAAAAAAATGACAATTGAAAAAAGGCTTGGTTGTTATACAAACGCTAAGTACTTAGGATATTTTGACAGGATAACAAAAAATATTAGCACAGAAGCATAATAACTAACAAAGCTTCAAATAGTTCTTAATCTCAGAAATAACTACATTTGTAAAACCCATAAGATAACAAAATTTCTTAGTTCTAAAGTTCAAACGACAAACCCTCTTCTTGCTTTGAATGCATTTTAAACAAGTCCTTTCTGTAGCTAATTATCACGGCAATTGCCTTTTTGTATCTTAAATTACCTATCACTCTGTTGACAGTTCAGCTGCTTTGTCTCATATTCCAAAACTATAACAATAAAACCATTAATCTCAAATAGAAAAATTCCTTAGAATTCTTGCGAGGAAAAAAAAACGAAATATTTAAACAGACACATTGACACATCAGACAATAAAAACGATTGCTTTAAAATGTCTGAGAACAAAAAAGGACTTAGAAATAGGGAACAGGAGCGAAAAATACAACGTTGTTTGTATAACAACGATTTCGCTTAAATGTTAACAACCGACAAGTATTAATTCAGACACTGTTTCTCAGCAGAAACTGAAATTCACTATTTTTATAGAATTTCTAATCAGTCATCGACTTTCTTGTAAGAAAATCCGTAGATCAATGGAAATCTTTTAAAAAAATTACTTACACTGGTCAACGAGAGAAATAATTTTGAAGTCTAAATGTTTAATTTCGATGTATTATGGCCCCTTAAATACAAAAACACCCAAAATTTAAAATTCTATGATACAATTTTTTTTCAATTTTTTCACAGAGGTCGTTCCATTAATTTAATCATATCACGGGAATGACTTATCTAATTTCGTTAAAAGAAACACTGGCGGATTCACCACAAAATTTTGTTGAAGCCTTGATAAGACAATTTTTTCATATGGTCAACGCTTGTGGAGTTTTTCACATTTAAATGCAAAAAAAAAAATTTTTTTGCAAAATCGAAAAATTTTTATTGTTCAAAAATTCATAAAAAATTTAAGATTTTAAAAACTTCTCATTTTTAAATTAAAACTTTAAATATTATAAATAACCGAAGCCTTATTTCATGACAATACATCAATAAATGTTGGTTTTATATACAATAAATTGAAAATACCCAATTTAACAAAAAAAAAATTTTTTGTGCTAAATCAAAAAATTTCAATTTTTTAAAAATTCATAAAAATCGAAAAAGGCCAAATCTTACCATCGTTACTCGACGATAATAAAACTATGAAAGTTCTTAACAATATAAGCCTAACATTATGAAATAAATGAAAAACTTAGTAAACATTTTTCATATGAAAAATTGAAAAATTTAAGTAACGGCTACAATTTTCAAAATACTTTAATAAGACTTGACATTCTCACTTCATTTATCTTTTTGTTAACAAACTCAGTATTTTTAAATGGATTTTCAGGAAATGAGGTTTAATTTATTTGAAACATTCACAGTTTTGGGACTATGTAATAAAAATGGTATATTTTTATAATCTTCGATTTTATATGAATTTTTAAAAAATAAAAAAATTTTAATTTAAAGAAAAAAAATTACAACGAAGTGTAAATAACTCCGAATCTACAAAGCATATCAAAAAATGATGTTAAAAGCACTTAAAGATATTTGTGTTTGTTATTCTATTCTGTAATTTTCAACAAAACCGAACAATTCGTTTTAAGGATATGATAAAATTAATGGAAAAAATAATGGCAAATTTTATAAAAAAAAAAAATCTAAAAACAAGTAAGAAAGTGCTATAGTCGGTCAAGCCCGACCATACGATTCAATGCACCACTAAGGTCAAAAGTGTTATTTTTTCTGTATAAAGACAAATATTTGCTAAATTTTGCCATCATACAAACATTATCTCAAAACTTTTATATTTAAGCTGCTTCCGACATTTGGGCTTATATGAGAGCTAGGGTCAAATGTGGACCGATTATCTCGAAATTTGGCAAATTGATTACAGTTGTTACAAAAATTATGTATGTAAAAAATAAACTCAAAATTCCCATTATCTTCAGATTTACGAGCTTTTTAGTGATTTTTGTCTCATTTAGTGCGTTTTTAAAGAAAAGTTTGTATGGGAGCTATGGTCAAATGTGGACCGATTTCAACGAAATTTGGTACAGTGATTTTAATTTACATAAGCAGTATTTGATTTAAATTTCATGAAAAAATATTGATATTTGTGGCCAATATATCAATTCCGGGAAGTGGGACCTATGGGAGGTACCATAAATAAAGAACCGATTTTGATGAATTTCAATAGCCATGGTCCCATTATCAAAAAATGATCTGTGCCAAATTTCACCAAATTATCTTTAGAATTGCGACCTGTAGTTTGATTACAAGGCTTACATAGGGGTCCAGCCAGACGGACGGACGGACGGACATCGCTAAATCGACTCAGAAAGTGATTCTAAGCCTATTGGTATACTAAAAGGTGCGTCTAAGACAAATATTTCCATGCGTTACATACATCAGCACAACCTTTTAATACCCATAGAATTTAAAATGTGTAGTGGTCAAGTGTTACGCAAAAAGTTTCATTTTGTGGAGTAGTGTTATCAATTGAAGTATGTGAGTTTTCTTTTCTAGTTTTCCTTAGGAAAACTTATCACAGCGATAAGTTGAGCTTTTCTCCTCAAATAATGATGGAAACACTGTAAACAACCATTTAAAATCCAACAATAATCAAAAAAGAAAACAAAAAAAAACAGAACTTCTCAAATGCAATCATTAGATACATTTGGCTTTAACAAGAGTTTTACACAAGTCAGTTGGCCAAAAATTAAATAGAATAAACTTTAAATAACATAAAAAGCGAACAATAGCAAAAATAAAAAAAAAGAAAGAGAATAAGCTCTAGAAAAAAGAACAATACAAAGAAAATCGTATAAATGAAAAAGCGAACAAAATACTTGAACATCTAAATAGAAGAAGAAAAGGACACACACACAAAAACTTACGAACTATCATCATACGCGATTACACATTAAGCAAACAAGAAGAATGGAAGTCCTTTCGAAGAAGAATGCCTTTTTCTAATTTCGGAGGCATCAGTTGCAGCCACAACCACTAAACAACAAGTTTAAAAGGAAAGAGAGCAAAAAAGAAAGATGGAGGACGGAGGAAAATAATAACGAAATTTAATTAACGCACATACCAGTGTCGATTAGTAGTTGTCATTTGTTGCTGTCATTTTTTTAAAGGACTTTTTATGTTCTTTTTGTGTGTATTATTTTTTTCTCAGTTGAATTTGTGGAATGGTTTTAGACGTGCTACATATTTTTAGATTTGGTAGATATAAGGCGGCAAATTGAGATTTGTATTGAGTTTGTAACATATAAAAAAATACGGAAAATTTTCAGAAAATTTATGATCATTTGTCTCTAATGAAATTGAAGAGCTATAAGAAAATTTTCTAAAGAAAAATTAAATGTGAAAAATATTCTTTAGAAAATATAAATATGAAAAATAATCTAGAGAAACATTTTTTATTGATAAATTTTTTATAAAAATTTTTTATAGATAAATTTCATATAAAAAATTTTCTATAGAAAAATTTTCTGTGAAAAATTTTCTGTGAAAAATTTTCTGTGAAAAATTTTCTATAAAAAAATTTTTGTAGATAATTTTTTTATCAAAATTTTTTTATAGATAAATTTTATATAAAAAATTTTCTATAGATAAATTTTCTATCAAAAAATCTATAATCTATAAAAAAATTTTCTATGAAAAATTTTTTATAGAAAAATTTTCTATAAAAAATTTTTTGTAGATAATATTTTTATAAAAATTTTTTTATAGATAAATTTTATTTAAAAAATTTTCTATAGAAAAATTTTCCATTAAAAAAATTTGTCTATGAAAAATTTTCTATCAAAAAATTTTCTATGAATAATTTTTTATAGAAAAATTTTCTATGAAAAATTTTTTATCGAAAAATTTTCATTTAAAAATTTTACATGAAAAATTTTCTAGAAAAATTTTATATGAAAAAAAATTTCTATAGAAAATTTCATAAAAAATTTTCTATGGAAAAATTACTATAGAAAATTTCTCCCTAGACATTTTTTCATAGAAAATTTTTACATAGAAATTTTTTCATAGAAAATTTTTACATAGAAATTTTTTCAAAGAAAATTTTTCTATGGCAAATTTTTTTATAGAAAACTTTTTTATAGGAAATTTTTTATAGAATTTTCTATAGAACGTTTTTGTTTCATGTAAAATTTTTCTATCAAATTTTTCATTTGGAAAATTTTAAATTAAAAATTTTTCTGGAAAATTTTTCATAGAAATTTTTTTTATAGGAAATTTTTTATAAAAAATTTTATAGAAATTTTTTTATGCAAAATTTTTCTATCAAAATATTTCTATAGAAAAATTTTCTACGAAAATATTTCTATAGAAAAATTTTCTACGAAAATATTTCTATAGAAAAATTTTCTAAGAAAACATTTCTATAGAAAATTTTCCTATGAAAATTTTTCTATAGAAAAATTTTCTATGAAAAAATTTCTATAGAAAAATTTTCTATGAAAAAATTTCTATAGAAAAATTTTCTATGAAAAAATTTCTATAGAAAAATTTTCTATGAAAAATTTTCTATAGAAAATTTCTATAAAAAATTTTTTATAGACAAATTTCGTATAAAAAATTTCTATATAAAGATTTTTTATAAAAAATTTTCTATAGAACGATTTTCTATGGTAAATTTTCCAGAAAAATTTTATATTACAAATTTTCTATATGAAAAATTTTCTAGAAAAATTTTACATGAAACAAAAACGTTCTATAGAAAATTCTATAAAAAATTTTCCATAGAAAAATTATCTATAAAAAAATTTCTATGGAAAAATTTTCTATGAAAAAATGTCTATGAAAAAATTTCTATAGAAAAACTTTTTATGAAAAATATTCTATAGTAAAATTTTCTATAGAAAATTTCTATAAAAATTTTTTTATAGAAAAATTTTGTATAAAAAAATTTCTATATAAAAATTTTCTATAAACAAATTTCTACAGAAAAATATAATATAAGAAATTTTTTATTTAAAAAAAATTTTATATGAAAGATTTTCTATAGAAAAAATTTTCTAAAAAAAACTTTTTTGTAAAAAATTTTTTATATAAAAATTTATATGAAAAATTTTCTATAGGAAAATATTCTGTTATCCTTGACTCCCAGTGGAGCATAGGGCCTCGAAAAAAATTAATATGAAATAATTTTGATATAAAAAATTTAATATAAAAACTTCCTATAGAAACATTTTTTATGAAAAATTTTCTATAGAAAAATTTTCTATGATAAATTTTCTATAGAAAAATTTTCAATGAAAAATTTTTTAATAAAAAATTTTAGTTTGAAATATTTTCTATGAGCAATTTTGTATAAAAAATGTCTATATAAAAATTATCAGTAAAAAATTTTCTATAGAAAATTTTATATAAAAAAAATTTCTATAGAAAAATTAAATATAAAATATCTTTTATAAAAAATTTTCTATGAAAGATTTTCTATAGAAAAATTTTTTTTTGTAAAAAATTTTTTATAAAAGAATTTTCTATAGAAAAATTTTTTATATAAAAAATTTAATATAAAAATTTTCTATAGAAACATTTTCAATAAAAAATTTTCTATAAAAAATTTTTGTTTGAAAAATTTTCTATAGAAATTTAAAATTTTTTTATAAAAAATTTTTGTTTGAAAAATTTTCTATGAAAAATTTTTGTTTGAAAAATTTTCTATAGAAATTTAAAATTTTTTTATAAAAAATTTTTGTTTGAAAAATTTTCTATGAAAAATTTTTGTTTGAAAAATTTTTTATATAAAAATTTTCTATGTAAAAATTTTCTATGAAAAATTTCTATAGAAAAATTTCTATAGAAAAATTTTCTATGAAAAATTTTGTATAGAAAAATATTTTATGACAAAATTGCAATGAAAAATATTTTATAAAAAATTTTTGTTTTTTAGAAATATTTTTTTAAGAAAAATTGACTACAAAAAAAAATTTCTTATGAAAAATTTTCTATAGAATATTATCATATGAAAAAATTGTTAAAGAATTTTTACTTTTTTGCAAAAAAATTTTTATAGAAAAATTTTATATGAAAAAGAGTCTATCGAAAATTGTCTATGGAAAATTTTCTATAAATAACTTTCTATGAAAAAATTTATATAAAAATTTTCTATTTTTACATCAAAAATTTTCTTTAAAAATTTCATATCAAAACTTTTTTATAGAAAAATTTTATATGAAAATTTTATACAAAAATGTTCTATGAAAAATTTTATATGAAAAATTTTTTGTGAAAAATTTTTTGTAAAAAATTTTCTATAGAAAAATTTAATATGAAAAATTTTTATAAAATAATTTTGTATAGAAATATTTTCTATGAAAAATTTTCTATAAAAAATCCAAATTTTTCTGTAGAAAAACTTGATATGAAAAATAATCTATAAAAAAATTTTATGAAAAATGTTTTATAGAAAAATTTTATATAAAAAATATTTTAAAGAAAAATGTTCAATAGAAAAATTTTATACAAAAAATTTTTTATATAAAAATTTTCATTATTTGGAATTAATTATTCGAACTTTAAATTGAATTAATTGAAAAATTAGGATTAATCAGGCTTGAGTTCATTTTTAA
Source organism: Stomorhina lunata (assembly GCA_933228675.1). NCBI lineage: Eukaryota > Metazoa > Arthropoda > Insecta > Diptera > Rhiniidae > Stomorhina > Stomorhina lunata. The sequence continues at coordinate 29,693,713 of OW121742.1, forward strand.
TTTTCAAATTATTAATTTGAAAATTTGAAAGTAATAATGTGGAGAAAAACTGAAAAAATTATTTTGAACGCGGCTAGTGGATTGCAATTTCTGTCCCGCCACAGGACGTCATCAGCACTTAGCGCCCTCGACCACAGTCGAGTTATCAAATTGCAGAGATAATCATCAATTTAACTCATTGAGTTTGATCGAACATCACTACGTTTAATTGATTGTGTATTCTCCTATTACTTGTTTTGCTCGATCTTTTCACTTGCCGTTGGCATGTATTAATTTTTCAATTAATATAAAAATTTTCTATAATAAAAATTTCTACAAAAAAATTTTAAATAAAAAATTTTCTACAAATAGATTTTATATAAAAAAAAAATTCAATCGAAAAAATTTATTCAAAAAATGTATGTAGAAAAATTTTATTCAAAAAGAAGAGTATTCGCATTTATACAAAAAAATTTACATAGAAAAATTTTATACAAGAAAAATTTTTATAGAAAAATTTTATGCAAAAACTTTCCTGTAGAAAAATTTTATACAAAAAATTTCATCTAGAAAAATTTTATACAAAAATTTTCCATAGAGAAATTTGATACAAACAATTTTTTATAGAAAAATTTTATACAAAAAGTTTTCTATAGAAAATTTTTATATCAAAATTTTCTATAGAAACTTTTATATCAAAATTTTCTATAGAAACTTTTATATCAAAATTTTCTATAGAAACTTTTATATAAAAATTCTCTATAGAAAATTTTATATGAAAATTCTCTATAGAAAATTTTATATGATAATTCTCTATAGAAAAGTTTATATGAAAATTCTCTATAGAAAATTTTATATGAAAATTCTCTATGGAAAATTTTATATGAAAATTCTCTCTAGAAAATTCTATATGAAAATTCTCTATAGAAAATTTTTAATGAAAAATATTTTTAATTTTATAAGGGGTTACCTTTAGGCTTATATGGTCAGATTTTAATTGTTGATGTAAATAAAACAATTTTTTGTTTACATTTCCCAACGTTTCGTTTCTTTTTTGGAAACTTCTTCAGGGGACTTGAGTCTGTTTATTTTATTGTATTTTTGTATATTGCAAATTTTTCCCTTATTTAATTATTTACTTATATCTAAAAAACTGGACATCACGAACAAATTTTTGTATAGATAAATAAATAATTAAAATAAAATAAAAAATGACAACACTAAAAAACAAAAACCGAAAAGTCAAGTTAATCTTAACTCTAATATCACAGAACTCAATATTTTCCTTTCTATAGAAAACTTTTATATCTAATGTTTTAAACAAATTTTATAAAAAAAAAAAAAAAATTTTAAAAAAATTTTTTATTAAAAATTTTCTTTATAAAAAAATTTTCGTCAAAAATTTTCGATAGAAAAATTTAGTAATAAAATTTTCTCCACAAAAAAAAAATAATATTAATCATTTTCTTTAGAAAAATTTTGTATAGAGAAATTTTATATGAAAAATTTTCAAAAGAAAAATTTTCTGTAGGAAACTTTTATAATTAAATTTTCTAAAGGGAAATTTTTTTTGTGAAAAATTGTTAAATGTTTTTTTTTTTTTTTTGGCCTTCTGTCCATATTTTTCAGTCTTGTTATGCTTTTGTCTGAATTTTTCTGAATTTGTCCGTTTTTGACCTAATTTATCTGGTTTGCTTTCTCGATATCTTTTAGTCTCTTTCCGACTTTATCTGTATATAATGGTTATGTGCCCTTTCAGCTTTTGGGAGTACATTCCCTACACTTTTTAATTCGACCATGTCGGACTCATTATCATTAAAACTTCTAGTTATTTATTTCATAAATGTTTTGCTATCTTTCATTGTTTGAATTACTGGCAAAAGTATGAGAAGTACGAGCACAAGTTTCATCCAAATGCGTTAGTCCGTCCGTCTAGGTCTTAAGTTTCTTGTAAATGTTGATGTTTTTTTTTCATTTCTTTAGTTCCTTATTTTTTTTTTTTCTTAGTTACTTCAGAACAATTCTTGTGTAATACTTGACTTAGTTTCTTGGAACATGGCGTCGTCGTGTATCTTGTATCTTAAAGTCAACATAAGTGTAGGTTGTTGATTGTTCTGTTCTGTTATATTATATTAAACTTAGTAGATGCATGTATTTAACTTCAAGTCTAAACTATGTTTGTATATATGTCTGTCTGTCCGTCTGTCCTTCCGTTTGTTAGCCTGACCAAGTTGTTTAAAAACCATTACATTTAAGTGAAGAATTCAATTTTTTCTTCCATTTTTTTTCTGTTGCAGCTATAAAATTTATTCTTCAATTTAGAACTTTCTCATATATATATATTTTTTTTTTTTGGTGTGTTCATTCATTTTTATGATTCGTTTTTCCCAACCCACATTGTTTAGCTACGGGTTTTGATTATTGCCTTGGATTGTGGCTTGTAAGTACTTCCAGTACCATGAACAAGTAAATGCTTCTGCTGCTGTTATATTCAACAATATTGTTGGAGAATACAACCAACTATAGTATGATTCTATGATTTTATTTCATTTCAGTTCAGTTTTTTATGTTCTTTAGCCAAAGCAATTGAAAACATAACAATTTTATTTCATTTAGTTTTAAAAGGGGGCACTTACCTCCCCCTCCTCGTCATTGGCTTTCAGTCATCATGCTTCATTTAACCAGCCGTTAAATGGCAATTAACAATATTTCGCTTTTAAAAACAATTCCTTGACAAATCATTAGTTTTTCAGTTCGTTTTTGTATGTTGGATTTTTTTTTTGTGGAAAATGGAAAAACTTTCAATTAAATTAAATAAAATAGAAAATGTTTTAACATTTTGTTGGTCATAATAATTAGATTTTATGGGAATAATAAAAATTTCAATAATGAAAATGGAAAAATAAAGTTTTTCGACAAAGGTTAAGGGATAAACATTTATATTTGAATATTTTTGTTAAATTAAAAAAAACATTCTTTAAAAATTTTTCATAGAGACTCTCTCTTAAGAAAATATAAAAATTTTCTATAGAAAAATTTTATCAAAAAATAACAAATTAGTCGGGATGTAAATATTATTCAAAAAGAAGTGTATTTGCATTTGATCCCAAACCTGTTACATTTATTTATTAATGTAACAGATCAATTTATTGATAAAAAGCCAAAAAATGTTTGCGGAGAAACCAAATTCCTCGACGCGTTTCGTTGGTTGGTTAAGCCATCTCTTCAGGAGGATTATCCCCAATTTAGACAGATCGAAAACCTCGCATTATTACTAAATTTACAAACATAACTATTAAGAATTATGTTCATAAACCAAAAGTAAAAGCGTAGAAGTGAAGGTAGATGAAAACTGAAAAATGTTTGTTTTTGTTCAGTCGATAATCTACGCTTTTACTTGTTTGCGGAGAAACCAAATTCCTCGACGCGTTTCGATGGTTGGTTAAGCCATCTCTTCAGGAGGATTATCCCCAATTTAGACAGATCGAAAACCTCGCATTATTACTATATTTACAAACACAACTTTTCAGAATTATGTTCATAAACCATAAGTAAAAGCGTAGATCATCGACTGAACAAAAAGAAACATTTTTCAGCTTTCATCCAAGGCGAATTCATTACAGGTGGTGGTAAGAATACAACAAATACAACATGACAAAATGAAACCCCATGTTGTTCTTGTAGTTTTGCTTACATTTTGTCAAATTTTTGTATGTAAAATTTCAAGGCGAATTCATCAGCTGGGCTCTTGATACCACTTGTATTATTACACTATGCTTTCATCTACTATTTTTCAGTTTAGTTTTCATCGACTATTTTGTTATTTTTTGATAAAACTGCATGCATTCAGCTTAGTTTTAAAACAAGTAAGAGTGGTATATTCGGCTTTGCCGAATCTTGGATACCCTTCACCAATAGTGTTTCAAAAGTAAAATACAAAATCGTATGAATATATTGATAATTATATAGTTTCTGATTACTGACTTAGTTGAGCCCCACACAAATGCTTCATATGTATATTAATTTTCTTTTGTTCATACTAAATGTAATTCCAAGCAATATTTGGTTATACTAGTACAAGGTGGCGCAAAAGTAATTCTCCTATCAGAAAATGCTCTAAATTTTGCGATTGGCCCCTAATGTCAATTCTGTTTTGGCATTTGTGTAGTAAACACTTGCAAAATACACGTTAATAAACAATGTTACTCTACACTGCTCCAGAACGCGGAATATTGGTGACTATTTATTTGGCCAATAATCGGTCGGTGACTTTGGCACAACGTAAGTTTCGTCGCAGATTTCCAAGCCGTCCAACGCCTACTGGTGAAATACTGCTCGCCTCGAAGAGACTGGCACAACACGAGATGCTGCCAGGCGTGGCAGACCCCGGAGTCGCCGTTCTGCAGAGAATATTGCTGCTGTAGCCGAGGATGTCATGGAAGCGCCGTCGACATCGATCAGACGACGTGCCACGCAAATGGGTATCAGTCAACGGTCTTTACAGCGAATTTTGGTAAAAAATTTGAAGATGTTTCCGTACAAAGTCCAGACGGTGCATCAGCTGTTAGCTGCTGACCGCCAATCGCGTCTAACATACGCTCAAGCCATCCTTAATCACCACCAAGAGGAAGACGATTTTTCATTAAAAATAATCATGAGTGATGAGGCCCATTTCCATCTTACCGGGTACGTAAATAAGCAAAATTTACGTGAAAATCCGCGTGTAACCCACGAAGAGCTATTAACCCGCTCAAAGTCATTGTATGGTGTGCTTTTTTCGCTGGAGGAGTCATCGGACCTTTTTTATTCAAAGACGTAGCGGGCCAAACGGTTACTGTGAATGGTGAGCGCTACAGAGCAATGATTAACGAGTTCCGTTTGCCACAACTTGATGAATTGGGATTGGAAAACATGTGGTTCCAACAGGACGGTGCAACGGCATACACTGCACGTGCCACAACCGATATGCTGAAGGATGCATTTCCCGGGCGCCTAATCTTCCCTTTTGGCGATTTGCACTGGCCAGCAAGATCGCCTGATTTGACCGCTGCAGACTTCTTTTTGTGGGGCTTTTTGAAGTCGCGGGTTTATGTCAACAAGCCTCAGACTCTTGCAGCTCCTAAAGACAATATCCGTCAAGAATGTGAGGACCTATCGCCGGAAGTTTTGGCCAAAGTGATGTAAAATGCTATAAAAAGGGCTCAAATGACAATCGAAATGACAAAACGAAAAGCTTTTCGGTGGCGTCATCATCTAGAATAGTAATGGACCCAAAGGTTAGGTTGGGCAGGTGGCTGATGTATAAGGCAGCGTCACTTGGATTCTAAAGTTCGATAGACCAGATAAACCATGCAGAAAAGATGCTTCAAAATGTAGATGCCCTTAGATTTGCAAGAGTACATCGATTTGATGAAGATTAAGTATTCTGGCACACAACCCAAAAACACAGTTCCCAGTGAGGGTTGTGTACTTTAATTCATACGAATTATCCAACTATTAAAGGTTAATGATTAGTTATGTAAAACTCTGAAGTTAGCGGACTGATTTAGGTCAAAGTTTTAACAATGATTGTCAATGTATACAAGCCTTAGAATTATAAGGTATACACTCTTAGTTTTAGATACATGCGTGAAATATATAGCTAGCTATGAATGGATATCAGCTTTGGCGGAAAATTTATTGAAGATTTACGTATTAATCTGAAGTTAGTTAACTAATTAAGATGAATACTTCAACAATAATATTTGGGATGCATTGTTCTTTCGATCTGTCCGATGGATATGTGGAAAGTTTTGCTCTAGTTCTTTGTGCAATTATAACATGATTTAATTTATCAGCATTAAAAAGATTTCCGGTCGGGGTTATATGGGAGATAACAGAAAATTTGAACCGAGATCGCCCATTTTCAAAGCCGAACTTTTCAAGAGATCGCCCTGAATAACGATATTGTACAACGTCTTTATACTAGATGCCATCATCGTATCTATTATAATAGATAGATAATTATAATTTGTCATTTATTAGCTACTAAGAGATTGCCTTAGGCGAAGTTATACGGGAGCAATAGTCAAACGTGAACGGATTTCTCCCAATTGCAATTAAACAATTTAAATTTTTGTTGATATGTGAGATACATACATACATATGTAGGTTTTGAACGGATATCATATACTTAGCTGCATTTTTGTACTTCCTAGGAAGATTACCTATAATTTGATATATAAACCATACACAAATGTAATCATAAAGTTCAAAAGTCAGACATAGAATTAAGATAAATGCAGTGTGTCTGTCTGCTAAAATCAGATTTGTGGAGCTCCTGGAAGGTATACCCATTTGCATTTTACACAAAATTTTAGGATATCGTCCCACCCTGAGCTCCAAAAACTTGACTACAACAGAAAAAAGGACAGACAGGTAGACGGACGGACAGACAGGTAGACGGACGGACGGACAAACAGACGGACGGACGTCGCGAAATCGATTCTCCCGACGATTCTGAGACGATCGGTACAACTTGAATGGTATTCATAATCAGATTTGTGGAGTTTATATCAGATTTTAGGAAATCCTCCCACAAGGAACGCTGTCAAATTTCATCACCATCGGTCCATAAACACCTGAGATATCGCTGAAACAATATTTACAAAATGTCAACAAAATTTCTTAGACACGTACTTTGGGCAATTTGCTGTACATCACAAGTAGTGTTTTGGCGGTATCTCAGTTGTTTATGGACCGCTTTTGATAAAATTTTATAATGTGCTTGGCGGGGGAATTTCCTAAAATCTGATATAAAATTTATGTATGTCCGTGCTCCAGGAGGATGGTTTTTCCTATTTCTGCATTTCATTGTTTCAACAAACATTCTCTAACGCGTACTTTGGGCAATTTGTGATACATCAAGTTTAGTGTTTTGGCTGTATCTCAGTTGTTTATAGACCGATTTTGCTAAAATTTTACAGAGTGCTTTGGGGAACCATTTCCTACAATCTGATATATAATATATTATCACATGTACACCAGGAGTACCTTGTTTCTCTTATTATTTAAAAGTGTGTTTCAATCAAAAATTTTAAAATTTTCGTCTAATTTTTGGTATTTTTTCGATATTTTCGGTGTTTATAAACCGATTTTAATGAAATTTAATAGCGTTCATTGCGGGAGAATTTCCTAAAATCTGGTATATAATTTATGTAGGTCCACCCTCCAGGGGCTTCAGAAACTTGATTTCAACAGACAGACAGACAGACGGACGGACAGACAGACAGACGGACGGACAGACAGACAGACAGACGGACATCGCTTAATCGATTCTCCTCCCGATTCTGAGTCGATCGGTATAATTTTTATGGGGTCTACGATCACTAATAAAAATATTACAAACGGAATCACAAACTTATAATACCCTTTCACCTATTGGTGAAGGGTATAATAAACTTGTTTATTTTTTTATCTTACACCACCTTACACCTTACTTACCTTACACTCCTTTTCTGTAGCCTACGGCTGCAGCAAAAATGTGGGAAGTGTAGGTAGATGAAAACTGAAAAAATGTTTGTTTTTGTTCAGTCGATGATCTACGCTTTTACTTATGGTTTATGAACATAATTCTGAAAAGTTGTGTTTGTAAATATAGTAATAATGCGAGGTTTTCTATAGAAAAATTTTCGTTTTGAAAAATTTTTCTATATAAAAATTTTCGTTTTGAAAAATTTTTGTATAGAAAAATTTTCGCTTTGAAAAATTTTTGCATAGAAAAACTTTCGTTTTGAAAAATTTTTGTATAGAAAAATTTTCGTTTTGAAAAATTTTTCGATAGAAAAATTTTCGTTTTGAAAAATTTTTCGATAGAAAAATTTTCGTTTTGAAAAATTTTTCGATAGAAAAATTTTCGTTTTGAAAAATTTTTCGATAGAAAAATTTTCGTTTTGAAAAATTTTTCGATAGAAAAATTTTCGTTTTGAAAAATTTTTCAATAGAAAAATTTTCGTTTTGAAAAATGTTTCTATAGAAAAATTTTCGTTTTGAAAAATTTTTGTATAGAAAAATTTTCGCTTTGAAAAATTTTTGTATAGAAAAACTTTCGTTTTGAAAAATTTTTCTATAGAAAAATTTTCGTTTTGAAAAATTTTTCTATAGAAAAATTTTCGTTTTGAAAAATTTTTCTATAGAAAAATTTTCGTTTTGAAAAATTTTTCTATAGAAAAATTTTCGTTTTGAAAAATTTTTCTATAGAAAAATTTTCGTTTTGAAAAATTTTTCTATAGAAAAATTTTCGTTTTGAAAAATTTTTCTATAGAAAAATTTTCGTTTTGAAAAATTTTTCTATAGAAAAATTTTCGTTTTGAAAAATTTTTCTATAGAAAAATTTTCGTTTTGAAAAATTTTTCTATATATTACAAACGGAATCACAAACTTATAATACCCTTTCACCTATTGGTGAAGGGTATAATAAACTTGTTTATTTTTTTATCTTACACCACCTTACACCTTACTTACCTTACACTCCTTTTCTGTAGCCTACGGCTGCAGCAAAAATGTGGGAAGTGTAGGTAGATGAAAACTGAAAAAATGTTTGTTTTTGTTCAGTCGATGATCTACGCTTTTACTTATGGTTTATGAACATAATTCTGAAAAGTTGTGTTTGTAAATATAGTAATAATGCGAGGTTTTCTATAGAAAAATTTTCGTTTTGAAAAATTTTTCTATATAAAAATTTTCGTTTTGAAAAATTTTTGTATAGAAAAATTTTCGCTTTGAAAAATTTTTGCATAGAAAAACTTTCGTTTTGAAAAATTTTTGTATAGAAAAATTTTCGTTTTGAAAAATTTTTCGATAGAAAAATTTTCGTTTTGAAAAATTTTTCGATAGAAAAATTTTCGTTTTGAAAAATTTTTCGATAGAAAAATTTTCGTTTTGAAAAATTTTTCGATAGAAAAATTTTCGTTTTGAAAAATTTTTCGATAGAAAAATTTTCGTTTTGAAAAATTTTTCAATAGAAAAATTTTCGTTTTGAAAAATGTTTCTATAGAAAAATTTTCGTTTTGAAAAATTTTTGTATAGAAAAATTTTCGCTTTGAAAAATTTTTGTATAGAAAAACTTTCGTTTTGAAAAATTTTTCTATAGAAAAATTTTCGTTTTGAAAAATTTTTCTATAGAAAAATTTTCGTTTTGAAAAATTTTTCTATAGAAAAATTTTCGTTTTGAAAAATTTTTCTATAGAAAAATTTTCGTTTTGAAAAATTTTTCTATAGAAAAATTTTCGTTTTGAAAAATTTTTCTATAGAAAAATTTTCGTTTTGAAAAATTTTTCTATAGAAAAATTTTCGTTTTGAAAAATTTTTCTATAGAAAAATTTTCGTTTTGAAAAATTTTTCTATAGAAAAATTTTCGTTTTGAAAAATTTTTCTATAGAAAAATTTTCGTTTTGAAAAATTTTTCTATAGAAAAATTTTCGTTTTGAAAAATTTTTCTATAGAAAAATTTTCGTTTTGAAAAATTTTTCTATAGAAAAATTTTCGTTTTGAAAAATTTTTCGATAGAAAAATTTTCGTTTTGAAAAATTTTTCGATAGAAAAATTTTCATTTTGAAAAATTTTTCGATAGAAAAATTTTCGTTTTGAAAAATTTTTCGATAGAAAAATTTTCGTTTTGAAAAATTTTTCGATAGAAAAATTTTCGTTTTGAAAAATTTTTCGATAGAAAAATTTTCGTTTTGAAAAATTTTTCGATAGAAAAATTTTCGTTTTGAAAAATTTTTCGATAGAAAAATTTTCGTTTTGAAAAATTTTTCGATAGAAAAATTTTCGTTTTGAAAATAGAAAATTGAAATAGAAAAATTTTCGTTCTGAAAAATTTTTCTATAGAAAAATTTTTGTTTTAAAAAAATTTTCTATAGAAAAATGTTTGTTTTAGAAAATTTTTGTTATAAAAAATTTTTCGATATAAAAAATTTTTCTATAGAAAAATTTTCGTTTCGATAAATTTTTCTAAGAGAATTTTTAGTAATAAAAAAATTTTTCTATAGAAAAATTTTGGTTATAAAAATTTTTCTTTATACAAATTTTCGTTAAAAAAATTTTTCGATAGAAAAATTTTCGTTTTGAAAAATTTTTCGATAGAAAAATTTTCGTTTTGAAAATAGAAAATTGAAATAGAAAAATTTTCGTTCTGAAAAATTTTTCTATAGAAAAATTTTTGTTTTAAAAAAATTTTCTATAGAAAAATGTTTGTTTTAAAAAATTTTTGTTATAAAAAATTTTTCGATATAACAAATTTTTCTATAGAAAAATTTTCGTTTCGATAAATTTTTCTAAGAGAATTTTTAGTAATAAAAAAATTTTTCTATAGAAAAATTTTGGTTATAAAAATTTATCTTTATACAAATTTTCGTTAAAAAATTTTTCGATAGAAAAATGTTTGTTATAAAAAAATTTGTCTAATATTTTCGTCACAAAAATATTTTTCTATAAATTTTTTATAAATTTCTATAAATTCTTTCCATAGAAAATTTTTCGTAAAAAAAATTTATTTACAACGAAAATTTTTCTATAGGAGAATTTTTTTACAACGAAAATTTTTCTATAGGAAAAATTATTTACAACGAAAATTTTTCTATAGGAAAAATTATTTACAACGAAAATTTTTCTATAGGAAAAATTATTTACAACGAAAATTTTTCTATAGGAAAAATTATTTACAACGAAAATTTTTCTACAGAAAAATTTATTTACAACGAAAATTTTTCTATAGAACAATTTATTTGCAACGAAATTTTTTCTATAGAAAAATTTATTTACAATGAAAATCTTTTTGTAGAAAAGTTTATTTACAACGAAAATTTTTCTATAGAAAAATTTATTTACAACGAAAATTTTTCTATAGAAAAATTTTTTTATGGAAAAATTTTCGTTTTAAATTGTTTTGTTTAATTGTTACATTTTGGTGCGGAAGCCTACAATTGATATTTTAAGAACGAGGATGCGTATAATTAGTATTAAATCATTTAATAATCATACGTCCCCAGAAGGCTTTTATAAAATTAAGTACAAAATATTCAGTTTTCTTAACACGAAATTTATTTCCTTACCATATTTTTCTATTAACTAAAGTTTTAATATCATGTTTCCAGGATTTATTAGATGACTGGAGAGAAAATTAAAATACGAAAGGAAAAAAAATTGGAGAGAAAATCAATAACTAACAAATCACCATTAACACCAGTAAAATAGACAGATAAATAAATGCCCGCATAGGCCAAGATTAAATTTCATTTGTAGAACGATGTTTGATATTAGTAGGATTCAGCCCATGACCAGCTAACGAACCAACAAGCCCCACCACCAGCAGCAACAGCAGTAGTAGACATGAAAGTGCACGATAACACAGACAGACGGAAATAAACTAATACTTATCTATAAAGAAGAGGTATTAAAGCAAAATGTGTTAAGTTGAGTTAAGAAGATTTTACAGTTCATTTAAAGGAGCTATTAAGGTGTTTTAAATGAATATCTTTTCAATTGAAATGAGTTTTGGTCAAGGATAATTTAAAGGCTTAACTCAGTTTGAGGTCTTTTTTCGGGTTAAGATGTTTTGGCCTATAACCACAAAAATAAATTTTTGGTTCATTGAATATGATTATTGCTGCTACACACATAAAGTGACCGCAATTTACACAACGTTAAACACACAGACACACACACAAACAGACAAACATATAAAGCATAAATAAAAAAATCGTGTACTAACACACACAAACACATTTATAGATGAAAAACGAACAATAGGAAATAAAATCTAACCAGCAATAACTGCATAAACACGAATACATACATAACTCCAAATCGGTCTATATGTATTAAAATATATAAAATACAATTTATATTTTACTAACACTAATGAAATTTATATTTACTAATACATTCATACTTATGCAAACATTTCAACACAAAAAACGATTTTTGCATGGATTTTGGATTTAGAAAAAAATAAAAGAAAACAAAAATTATAATAAAAAAAACTGAAATTGTTAAAAATATTTGAACTAGTTCTTTTGGCTTTTGGACTATAAATTCGCTGGAATATAATTCATTTTTATTGCTCTCATGTGTTGGCACATAAATAAATTCAATTTGGATTTAAAAAAATAAAAATTATAAAACAAAATTTTTAGAAGTCAATAGAAAAATGAAGTATTTAAATGATAAATTTTACTACATAGATTTTTTTAATCCACATAAAAAAGATTATTAAACAAAATAAATAAGAATATTTCAGAGCAAAATATTAAAAATCTGAAATAAAATTTTTTAAAGCATAATAAAACTGTTTCAAGAAATTTGTCATCGATAGATGATGATATAAAAAATTTTGATGATATCAAAAATTTTGATGATGTCAAAAATTTTCTATAGAAAAATTTTAATGATATCAAAAATTTTCTATAGAAAAATTTTGATATCAAAAATTTTCTATATATAGAACATTTATATAGAACATTTTTGATATCATCAAAATTTTTCTATAGAAAATTTTTGGTGATATCATAAATTTTTTATAGAAAAATTTTGATGATATCAAACATTTTCTATAGAAAAATTTTGATAATATCAAACATTTTCTATAGAAAAATTTTGATAATATCAAAAATTTTCTATAGAAAAATTTTGATGATATCAAAAATTTTCTATAGAAAAATTTTGATGATGTCAAAAATTTTCTATAGAAAAATTTTGATGATATCAAAAATTTTCTATAGAAAAATTTTGATGATATCAAAAATTTTCTATTGAAAAATTTTGATGATATCAAAAATTTTCTATAGAAAAATATCAAAAATTTTCTATAGAAAAATTTTGATGATATCAAAAATTTTCTATAGAAAAATTTTGATGATATCAAAAATTTTCTATAGAAAAATTTTGATGATATCAAAAATTTTCTATAGAAAAATTTTGATGATATCAAAAATTTTCTATAGAAAAATTTTGATGATATCAAAAATTTTCTATAGAAAAATTTTGATGATATCAAAAATTTTCTATAGAAAAATTTTGATGATATCAAAAATTTTCTATAGAAAAATTTTGATGATATCAAAAATTTTCTATAGAAAAATTTTGATGATATCAAAAATTTTCTATAGAAAAATTTTGATGATATCAAAAATTTTCTATAGAAAAATTTTGATGATATCAAAAATTTTCTATAGAAAAATATCAAAAATTTTCTATAGAAAAATTTTGATGATATCAAAAATTTTCTATAGAAAAATTTTGATGATATCAAAAATTTTCTATAGAAAAATTTTGATGATATCTAAAATTTTCTATAGAAAAATTTTGATGATATCAAAAATTTTCTATAGAAAAATTTTGATGATATCAAAAATTTTCTATAGAAAAATTTTGATGATATAAAAAATTTTCTATAGAAAAATTTTGATGATATCAAAAATGTTCTATAGAAAAATTTTGATGATATCAAAAATTTTCTATAGAAAAATTTTGATGATTTCAAAAATTTTCTATAGAAAAATTTTGATGATTTCAAAAATTTTCTATAGAAAAATTTTGATGATTTCAAAAATTTTCTATAGAAAAATTTTGAAGGTATCAAAATTTTTCTATAGAAAAATGTTGATGATATCAAAAATTTTCTATAGAAAAATGTTGATGATATCAAAAATTTTCTATAGAAAAATTTTGATGATATCAAAAATTTTCTATAGGAAAATTTTGATGATATCAAAAATTTTCTATAGAAAAATTTTGATGATATCAAAAATTTTCTATAGAAAAATTTTGATGATATCAAAAATTTTCTATAGAAAAATTTTGATGATATCAAAAATTTTCTATAGAAAAATTTTGATGATATCAAAAATTTTCTATAGAAAAATTTTGATGATATCAAAAATTTTCTATAGAAAAATTTTGATGATATCAAAAATTTTCTATAGAAAAATTTTGATGATATCAAAAATTTTCTATAGAAAAATTTTGATGATATCAAAAATTTTCTATAGAAAAATTTTGATGATATCAAAAATTTTCTATAGAAAAATTTTGATGATATCAAAAATTTTCTATAGAAAAATTTTGATGATATCAAAAATTTTCTATAGAAAAATTTTGATGATATCAACAATTTTCTATAGAAAAATTTTGATGATATCAAAAATTTTCTATAGAAAAATTTTGATGATATCAAAAATTTTCCTAAAAATAAATTTTGAAAATTTTCCATAAATCACCAAATTTTGAAAATTTTTCATAAATAACAAAAGTTTGAAATTTTTTTTATGAATAAAAATATTTTAAAAATTTTCCTAAAAATAACAAAATTTTAAAAATTTTCTTATAAATAACAAAATTTTAAAAATTTTCTTATAAATAACAAAATATTGAAAATTTTCTTATAAATAACAAAATTTTTAAAATTTTCTTAAAAATAACAAAATTTTGAAAATTTTCTTATAAAAAACAAAATTTTAAAAATTTCTTCTAAGTAACAAAATTTGGAAAATTTTTCTACAAATAAAATAACTTTGATGATGTGCTAAATTAAAAAAATTTCCCTTAAACAAAATTTTGAAAATTTCTCTATAAATAACAAAATTTTAAAAATTATCTTTAAAAAAGCAAAATTTTCCTTTAAGTAACAAAATTTTAAAAATTTTTCCATATGAAAAATTTTTAAAAATTTTTCCATATGAAAAATTTTTTAAAATTTTTTTATAAATAAAAATAATGTTGAAAATTTGTTTATAAATAACAAAATTTTGAAAATTTTTCTATAAATAAAAAAACTTAAAAACATGTTCTAAAAATAAAAAAATTTTGAAAATTTTTCTAATAAAAAAATTTTTTAAATTTTTCTTTAAATAAAAAAACATGTGAAAATATTTTAATAAATAACAAAATTTTGAAAATTTTCTTTGCATAAATAGCAAAATTTTGCAAATGTTTCTATAAATAACAAAATTTTTAAAATTTTCCAATAAATAACAAAATTTTTTTAATTTTCCCTTAAATAACTAAATTTTGAAATTTCCCTATAAATCACTAAATTTCGAAGTAACAAAATTTTGAAAATTTTTCTATGAAAAAAATTTTGCAAATTTTTCATATATAACAAAATTTTGAAAATTTGTCTAAAAATAACAAAATTTTAAAAATTTTCTTATTAATAGCAAAACTTTGAAAATTTACTTAAAAATAAAAAAATTGTAAAAATTTTTCTTTAAACAACAAATTTTAAAAATTTTCCTAAAAATAACATAATTTTGAAAATTTTCCTATTAATAACAAAATTTTCCTTTGAATAACAAAATTTTAAAAATTTTCCTAAAAATAACAAAATTTTGAAAATTTTCCTATTAATAACAAAATTTTAAAAAATTGCCTTTAAATTTTTGTAAATTTTCCTCTTAATAACAAAATTTTCCTTTAATAACAAAATTTTCCTTTAATAACAAAATTTTGAAAATTTTTTATGTAAATTTTGAAAATAAAATATATAAATTTTTTTTTTTTATAAATAACTAAATTTTGAAAACGTTCCCATAAATAACAAAATTTGTAAAGTTTTCGTAAAAATAACAAAATTTTTTATAAAGAACAAAATTTTGGAAATTTGTTTTAAATAACAAAATTTTGAAAATTTTCTTTTCAATATAACAAATTTTTTTTTAAATTTTTGTAAACAAAATTTTACAAATGTTTCCTATAAATTAAAAAAATTGAAAATTTTCCTATAAAGCCAACATTTTGAAAATTTTCCTAAAAATTTTAAAAAATTTTCTATGACACTTTTTAAAAATTTTTCTTTCAATACTAAAAATTTGAAAATTTTCGTAAAAATTAAAAAAAAATTGAACATTTTCCTATAAAGCACAAAATTTTGAAAATTTTCCTATAAAGCACATAATTTTGAAAATTTTCCTACAAATAACAAAATAACAAATTGTTTTTAAATTTTCCTAAAAATAACAAATTCTTTTTAAATTTTCCTAAAAATAACAAAATTTTGCAAATTTTTTGTAAAAATAAAAAAAAATTTTAAAATTTTCTAAAAACAACATAATTTTAGAATTTTATAAAAATATTACAACATTTTGGAAAATTTTCGTAAAAATAACAAAATTTTGGAAAATTTCCCTAAAAATAACAAAATTTTGGAAACTTTAATTAAAAATAAAATAAAAATAAAAAAAATATTTGTGACACTATAAATAAGTTTTTCCTGCAATATTAAATGCATATTTAATACCAGTAGTCCTTGCTCGAGCCCACCTTTAATTTTTAACTCATCACCGCAAGTAAATTCCTTCAAAATGCTTCAAACTTTTTTCATCTATTTATTGGCTTAAAATATTTCATATTTAACACCTTGTTCTTCCAAAGAAGAAAAAATGAAGTAGAGTAAACCAAACTTTATCGTTATTAGACATTTGCATTTTTTAGGTTTTTTTTATATTTCTTTAAAATATTTTTCCCAAAAAAAGTTACATTTTCTTTAGCACCCGAAGAAGTTTAGTAGTAGAGTCATAGAAATATGTGGATACATACTAGAACTTCTTTTCTTGAGTAGAGAATTTTTTTTTATTTTTTCGACAATTTGTAATTTTTATCATAATCATTAAAAATTTGACACGTACAACATTTGAAGGCATTAAAGATTTTTTTCTTGCTCGTGTTTCTGCCAGCAAGAACGAGCAGTTTTTTTGGACTTATTATGTTGGCAGCATAAGAAATAGTCGAGAAAGAAGTTTTTTTTTTCTTCATTCTAACTATGAACATAAAAATGATATACAGCTGCATAGACATTTTAAAAAGAGGAGTTTTGTAATACTTTAAAAGATGTGGTTTAAATACTGAAATGTGAAGGACTTCGAAATTCTTGTTTTAAAAAATATAAAATGAAAACCAAATTTTTTAGTAAAGAAATTGAATTGTGGAAAAATTTCCCCTCATCAAAAGATCAGTGACACTAAAAAGTAGATTTCGAAAAGTTTTAAAATCGGCATAAATTGTATCTTTAATACTACTCCATTAACTTTTTTTTCAAAAAGATTTTAAGGGTCAATTTTACCTTATCTTATTTTCAAATAACTTATCAATTTACCCACCTGTGGTAAGCCACAGTTATAAAATTTCGTTTGTATTTTTTCGATTTATGTAATAGTGTCTCTCTGTGTGCGAGATGAAAAGAAATATACACCTGCTAACTTCCTCATTTGGAAAATGGGGCCATAACAATGCAGTTACTAATAGTTATACTAACACCAAAACATGAAAGAAAAAAATCAAGGCCCAAACACAAAAGGGCCCTTTTTAATAAGGTCCTTTACTGAATGGAAAGCAAAATTTCCTGTTAGGAAAATTTTGTTGATCAACTGATTGTAATTTTCTATTAAGAAAATTTTGTCGATCATTTCATCGTAATTCTGTTAAGAACATTTTGTCGATCAATTGATCGTAATTTTCTGTTAAGAAAATTTTTGCGATCAATTGATCGTAATTTTCTGTTAAGAAAATTTTTGCGATCAATTGATCGTAATTTTCTGTTAAGAAAATTTTTGCGATCAATTGATCGTAATTTTCTGTTAAGAAAATTTTTGCGATCAATTGATCGTAATTTTCTGTTAAGAAAATTTTTGCGATAAATTGATCGTAATTTTCTGTTAAGAAAATTTTTGCGATCAATTGATCGTAATTTTCTGTTAAGAAAATTTTTGCGATCAATTGATCGTAATTTTCTGTTAATAAAATTTTTGCGATCAATTGATCGTAATTTTCTGTTAAGAAAATTTTTGCGATCAATTGATCGTAATTTTCTGTTAAGAAAATTTTTGCGATCAATTGATCGTAATTTTCTGTTAATAAAATTTTTGCGATCAATTGATCGTAATTTTCTGTTAAGAAAATTTTTGCGATCAATTGATCGTAATTTTCTGTTAAGAAAATTTTTGCGATCAATTGATCGTAATTTTCTGTTAAGAAAATTTTTGCGATCAATTGATATTAATTTTCTGTTAAGAAAATTTTTGCGATCAAGTGATCGAAAATTGCGATCAATTGATCGCAAAAATTTTCTTAACAGAAAATTACGATCAATTGATCGCAAAAATTTTCTTAACAGAAAATTACGATCAATTGATCGCAAAAATTTTCTTAACAGAAAATTACGATCAATTGATCGCAAAAATTTTCTTAACAGAAAATTACGATCAATTGATCGCAAAAATTTTCTTAACAGAAAATTACGATCAATTGATCGCAAAAATTTTCTTAACAGAAAATTACGATCAATTGATCGCAAAAATTTTCTTAACAGAAAATTACGATCAATTGATCGCAAAAATTTTCTTAACAGAAAATTACGATCAATTGATCGCAAAAATTTTCTTAACAGAAAATTACGATCAATTGATCGCAAAAATTTTCTTAACAGAAAATTACGATCAATTGATCGCAAAAATTTTCTTAACAGAAAATTACGATCAATTGATCGCAAAAATTTTCTTAACAGAAAATTACGATCAATTGATCGCAAAAATTTTCTTAACAGAAAATTACGATCAATTGATCGCAAAAATTTTCTTAACAGAAAATTACGATCAATTGATCGCAAAAATTTTCTTAACAGAAAATTACGATCAATTGATCGAAATATTTTCTTAACAAAAAATCACGATTATTTTTTGAAAATTCCCTTTAAAAGGCCCTTCACTTGCACCACTTTCCCTGCAGAACTTTTAAATAAACCACTTCTGTAACGGAGTCACACACAATCATTTCGGGTGTATAACAAATCTAACATTAACCTGATGTTTTAGAGCAGCACGTGCTGTATTGGTTCGCGTTTTTTTTTTTTTTTTTTGCTCCATTTTCCCATTAAAACTCTTATTTAAAGAGTTAAATTGCCTGTGTATGGGAATATTTAGGTAGCATTTATAGCAAAAACGCCGAATTGCTAAAAATGTTAAATTTATTTCACTTTTTTTGGAAGTTAGAGTGTAAAAATCGAATGAAGCAAATTTTTAATACCCTACCTCTTAGTGGAGACACAAACCAGTTTAGCATAAAAATAAAATGGTTTGATATTTAATTTAATTTTTAAACTTTTATCATCTTAATTCTTAAAATTTTTATATTTTGCAAATATTTTTATTCTTTACTCTAAAGATAGAGTCCAGTCATAACTATTGGTTTGTTATGTCTTTATATTTTCCTAGTTTCTTCATTTTGGCTTCCAAATTTTTACTTCTTTTTTGCAAAAGACATTCAACTTCATTTGTAACCATTACCACGTTTTGGCAGTTTCTTTATATTTGCGTGTATTGGCAAGTTTTTAAATTGTTAAACTCTACCAGAGCAAGTAAAAATGGATAGTTATTGCCAAAATGCTAACTGGGGTATATTTTTGAGGTTAAATTAAGTTTTTAGCTATTTTAAGAAAAGAAACTGAAAAAAACTTTAATGTTAATACAAACAATTATAAATAATCTACATAAACTACATCAGAAAATTAAAATCAAACAAAATTGTTTAACAGTATAAAGAGAGTATGAAAATGGTGTAGCCGATTTAGTCAGTTGGTCAGACTTATGTTCATTAAAGTTGATAAACTGATTTCGGCAATCTTTTTACCGAACTTTGTTCAAATGCGGCTAAAAACCGTAATCAGGAAATTCTGGTACTCGAAATAATGATTCGATTATGAAATCATCTGCGCCAACTTTCACTAAAAGCTCCTCAAACTTGCGACCTATACTGCGACAACACGCTTGTATGAAAAGCTGTACTCCCAGCCAGTCGGTAATCGGATACCAAAATTAGTATATCCCTAATATTTATTATAAACTTTTGTAAGTATTTGTTAGTATTTGATATGTATGCAAAAGGCATATAAAACGTTTCAGACATCATGTAAAACATTCAAGTTTTTTTGTTTATGGCTTATGTATTTGTCTCTTGAATATTGTTAATTTTATGTTTTATATCCCTAAAAGTCCGGCTGGTATCATTTTATTTGCTTAAATGAAATTAAGTTTAAAATTCGACAAAAGTTTTTAAAACAAAAATGAAATTTTTTGGCAAGCAAAATAAATAAAATAAAGTAAACATATCTTTAAAAATAATTTCAAAATAAATAAGTATGACATGAGACAACTTAGGAAGACTCAATGAACTTTCTTTCAAATTTTCCTATAGAAAAGATGAGCTTTATTAAAATTTATATGGAAAAAGTTAAGAATTGGCCCAATTTTTTATAGGGAAGTAAAAAAACACCAACTTTTCTATAGAAAACTTAAGCTAATGCCAACTTTTCTATAGAAAACTAAAGCTAACATCACTTTTTCTATAGAAACTAAAGCTAACACCAACTTTTCTATAGAAAACTAAAGCTAACGCCAACTTTTCTATAGAAAACTTAGGCTATCTTCAACTTTTCTATTGAAAACTAAGGCTATCGCCAACTTTTCTATAGAAAACTTAGGCTATCGCCAACTTTTCTATAGAAAATTTAGGCTATCGCCAACTTTTCTATAGAAAACTTAGGCTATCGCCAACTTTTCAATAGAAAACTTAGGCTATCGCCAACTTTTCTATAGAAAACTTAGGCTATCGCCAACTTTTCTATAGAAAACTTAGGCTATCGCCAACTTTTCTATAGAAAACTTAGGCTATCGCCAACTTTTCTATAGAAAACTTAGGCTATCGCCAACTTTTCTATAGAAAACTTAGGCTATCGCCAACTTTTCTATAGAAAACTTAGGCTATCGCCAACTTTTCTATAGAAAACTTAGGCTATCGCCAACTTTTCTATAGAAAACTTAGGCTATCGCCAACTTTTCTATAGAAAACTTAGGCTATCGCCAACTTTTCTATAGAAAACTTAGGCTATCGCTAACTTTTCTATAGAAAACTTAGGCTATCGCCAACTTTTCTATAGAAAACTTAGGCTATCGCCAACTTTTCTATAGAAAACTTAGGCTATCGCCAACTTTTCTATAGAAAACTTAGGCTATCGCCAACTTTTCTATAGAAAACTTAGGCTATCGCCAACTTTTCTATAGAAAACTTAGGCTATCGCCAACTTTTCTATAGAAAACTTAGGCTATCGCCAACTTCTCTATAGAAAACTTAGGCTATCGCCAACTTTTCTATAGAAAACTTAGGCTATCGCCAACTTCTCTATAGAAAACTTAGGCTAACTTTTCTATAGAAAACTTAGGCTATCGCCAACTTTTCTATAGAAAACTTGGGCTATCGCCAACTTTTCTATAGAAAACTTGGGCTATCGCCAACTTTTCTATAGAAAACTTGACCTCTCGCCAACTTTTCTATAGAAAACTTGACCTCTCGCCAACTTTTCTATAGAAAACTTGACCTCTCGCCAACTTTCCGAGAGAAAACTTGACCTCTCGCCAACTTTCCGAGAGAAAACTTGACCTCTCGCCAACTTTCCGAGAGAAAACTTGACCTCTCGCCAACTTTCCGAGAGAAAACTTGACCTCTCGCCAACTTTCCGAGAGAAAACTTGACCTCTCGCCAACTTTCCGAGAGAAAACTTGACCTCTCGCCAACTTTCCGAGAGAAAACTTGACCTCTCGCCAACTTTTCTATAGAAAACTTGACCTCTCGCCAACTTTTCTATAGAAAACTTGACCTCTCGCCAACTTTTCTATAGAAAACTTGACCTCTCGCCAACTTTTCCATAGAAATTTTGACCTCTCGCCAACTTTTCTATAGAAAACTTGACCTCTCGCCAACTTTTCTATAGAAAACTTGACCTCTCGCCAACTTTTCTATAGAAAACTTGACCTCTCGCCAACTTTTCTATAGAAAACTTGACCTCTCGCCAACTTTTCAATAGAAAACTTGACCTCCCGCCAACTTTTCTATAGAAAACTTGACCTCTCGCCAACTTTCTATAGAAAACTTGACCTCTCGCCAACTTTTCTATAGAAAACTTGACCTCTCGCCAACTTTTCTATAGAAAACTTGACCTCTCGCCAACTTTTCCATAGAAAACTTGACCTCCCGCCAACTTTTCTATAGAAAACTTGACCTCTCGCCAACTTTTTTATAAAAAAATTGACCTCTCACCAACTTTTCTATAGAAAACATGAACTCTAGCCAACTTTTCTATAGAAAACTTCAACTCTCGCCAACTTTTCTATAAAAAACTTGACCTCTCGCCAACTTTTCTATAGAAAACTTGACCTCTCGCCAACTTTTCTATAGAAAACTTGACCTCTCGCCAACTTTTCTATAGAAAACTTGACCTCTCGCCAACTTTTCTATAGAAAACTTGACCTCTCGCCAACTTTTCTATAGAAAACTTGACCTCTCGCCAACTTTTCTATAGAAAACTTGACCTCTCGCCAACTTTTCTATAGAAAACTTGACCTCTCGCCAACTTTTCTATAAAAACTTGACCTCTCGCCAACTTTTCTATAGAAAACTTGACCTCTCGCCAACTTTTCTATAGAAAACTTGACCTCTCGCCAACTTTTCTATAGAAAACTTGACCTCTCGCCAACTTTTCTATAGAAAACTTGACCTCTCGCCAACTTTTCTATAGAAAACTTGACCTCTCGCCAACTTTTCTATAGAAAACTTGACCTCTCGCCAACTTTTCTATAGAAAACTTGACCTCTCGCCAACTTTTTTATAGAAAACTTGACCTCTCACCAACTTTTCTATAGAAAACTTCAACTTTCGCCAACTTTTCTATAGAAAACTTGACCTGGCGAGAGGTCAAAAGACTTTTGCTATTGCCAACTTCAGCCTGTCTGCTCTAACTTTTAATCATTACTTCCGCTTAATAATTTGTTTTAAAACCCTTTGTTGAAAGACTTAAGAATTTTGTTTAATTTAAAATTTGCTTAACAAAATTTTAAGAAGCTTGTGACTTGTTAATGAAGCCTTTTCAAGTCAATTTACTGTAAAATTTCCTCTCTTAATAAACTATTTTCCCTGTTAAGCCTCAATAAAAACTTGCAAATGAAAATCCATTTGCCTCTTGTCTCAGTCCATTGACAGTCAGTTATCAAATTGACACTTTTCAGTGCCATTCA
Organism: Stomorhina lunata; assembly: GCA_933228675.1. Lineage (NCBI taxonomy): Eukaryota > Metazoa > Arthropoda > Insecta > Diptera > Rhiniidae > Stomorhina > Stomorhina lunata. The sequence goes on from OW121742.1 coordinate 29,716,788, forward strand.
CTTGGAATAATGTTCGGTAGCTGATAAGAAGAAAACTGAAGAAAAGTTGCCTGTAAAAATAGATACAATCATATTTGGTAATTTTAAGTCCACTTAAGTCTATTTGTCGTCGTAGTGTTGCTGCTGCTACAACTATTGGCAGCATAGGTTTATTTTATAACACAGAAAGAACATTCTACCCCCAAAAAAGGTGGGTTGGTGATGTTAATTTTGTTAAGAAAAAATATCAAATGAAGTCTCAAAATAAAATGTAAAGAAAACACTAATTTTCAATGAATGAACGAACGAACGAAAGAAACAATTTTATGAGGGCAATTGTTTGTTAGTTCAGTTGTAAATTAAATGAGATACAAGTAAATAAATAAAAACTTTTCTTTTTTCAATAATTCTGACTCTGCCTTGAGTTGGTTCGTTATATTTTTTTATTTTTGAATTATATTCTTCTTGAAAATTGCTTGTGCCACTTGTAAGTCGCAGATAGGAAAACTTTATTATCAATTGCAATTGCTATTCTAAATAATTGTTAACAACTGAACTTAAAAAAAAAAACAAGAAAAATGCGAATAAACTTAAGTATATGAACGTGTAAAATGTAATTATAATTGTCAAAAAACTTTAAGTAGTTTGTATATAATTAATAGAAAAATAATTGCTACTTGAAACAAAGACAGAAGTTTTGTTAACAGCAAAAACTAAGATAAAAAAATTATATAAAATTTTTTACACTTCAATTGCAGAAATTGGTCATACTTTTCTTTAGAAACGCCAAATTCTCTTTAGAAAACTTAAGCTAACGCCAACTTTTCTATACAAAACTTGTGCTTTCGCCAACTTTTCTACAGAAAACTACGGCTACCGCCAACTTTTCAATAGAAAATTAAAGCTATCGCCAACTTTTCTATAGAAAAACAAAAGTATCGCCAACTTTTTTATAGAAAACTAAGGCTATCGCCAACTTTTCTATAGAAAACTAAGGCTATCGCCAACTTTTCTATAGAAAACTAAGGCTATCGCCAACTTTTCTATAGAAAACTAAGGCTATCGCCAACTTTTCTATAGAAAACTAAGGCTATCGCCAACTTTTCTATAGAAAATTAAGGCTATCGCCAACTTTTCTATAGAAAACTAAGGCTATCGCCAACTTTTCTATAGAAAACTAAGGCTATCGCCAACTTTTCTATAGAAAATTAAGGCTATCGCCAACTTTTCTATAGAAAACTAAGGCTATCGCCAACTTTTCTATAGAAAACTAAGGCTATCGCCAACTTTTCTATAGAAAACTAAGGCTATCGCCAACTTTTCTATAGAAAACTAAGGCTATCGCAACTTTTCTATAGAAAACTAAGGCTATCGCCAACTTTTCTATAGAAAACTAAGGCTATCGCCAACTTTTCTATAGAAAACCAAGACTATCGCCAACCTTTCTATAGAAATCTACGGCTATCGCCAACTTTTCTATAGAAAACTAAGGCTATCGCTAACTTTTCTATAGAAAACAAAGTCTATCGCTAACTTTTCTATAGAAAACAAAGGCTATCGCCAACTTTTCTATAGAAAACTAAGGCTATCGCCAACTTTTCTATAGAAAACTAAGGCTATCGCCAACTTTTCTATAGAAAACTAAGGCTATCGCCATCTTTTCTATAGAAAACTAAGGCTATCGCCAACTTTTCTATAGAAAACTTAGGCTATCGCCAACTTTTCTATAGAAAACTTAGGCTATCGCCAACTTTTCTATAGAAAACTTAGGCTATCGCCAACTTTTCTATAGAAAACTAAGGCCATCGCCAACTTTTCTGTAGAAAACTAAGGCTATCGCCAACTTTTCTATAGAAAACTAAGGCTATCGTCAACTTTTCTATAGAAAACTAAGGCTATCGCCAACTTTTCTATAGAAAACTAAGGCTATCGCCAACTTTTCTATAAAAAACTAAGGCTATAGCCAACTTTTCTATAGAAAACTTATTCTATTGCCAACTTTCTGTAGAAAGCTTATGCTATGGCCAACTTTTCGATAGAAAACTTATGATATTACCAACTTTTCTATAGAAAAGTTGTGCTATCGCCAACTTTTCTATAGAAAACTTGTAGTATCGCTATCTTTTCTTTAGAAAACTTGAGCAATCGCCAACTTTTCTATGAAAAAACAAAGAAAACCTATTTACCAATATTATCACTTTCTTTAAAAAAAAAAAAAAAAAAACTGTTAAATATATCTCCCTTTAATATGGATCCAATCGATACAAAAAACTGCAACTAATGCACACAATTAGATATTGGTTTATGAGCAGACTATGACGACTGACAGAAGGACTCAGTGAAAGAAATTCAAAAAATGTATCATAAAAAACTAAAACAAACAGAAAATCAAGCAAAAAGGCAGACAAACCGACAGACAAACACTCAAACGGACATTTACTATGTATTTGTGAAATTACTGACCAAAATCTGTTATGACGTTTAAAGGGATCAAAATGTCATTTACACAACCAATTGCTTAATGTTTTGACTTGCATTTTTTATGTTCGAGACAAGTTAAAACTTTTTTCGAAATAATTTTTCAATATTTTTTCGGTTACATTTTTTCTTATCCTTCAGTTGCCTCAGAGAAAAAAAAAAGATATTAATAACTGAGTGAAATAAATACTAGAAGAAAAAAGTTTAAAGAAAAGTTTTATGGTAAAAAAATTTAATAAAATAAAGTTCTAGCATGTATTACCCCCGAAAAAAAATGCAACAACTACGACTATAGCATCAGAGCAACTGCGATAAAAAGGGTGTCGATTTTCAATGATAAAAACGAAAAATGTGGAAATTACAATAACGAAAAAAGCCAACAAAAAAATCAAATAAAACTAACGATTTTTTGGACCGAAAGCAAACAAAATTTAGATGATGACGACGTTATTACAAGGACTGTGGGATAGAATTGACAAAAATGAGGTCAAAAATGTCAAACAACACCAAAACACTTGCATAGTAACATCTTAACTTTATCGATTTAAGTTTTTTATATCAAGCCACTATTTTCTAATATATCAACATTACATCAAATAAGGACGTACTACATAAATATGTACATGATCAGGAGACAATTTTGGGTTTAACTATAAAATAGATAAATACTAAAAAAAATAAAGGACGAATATTTGTTTTCTAAGGAAATGTTCATAGACAAACTTGTTCCATTATAGGATAATAACCATAAAACAACTACAGCTCTGGTTTTCTATAGTAAATTTGGCGAAAGCTCAAGCTGTCTACAGAAAAGTCGGCGAGCCAAGTTTTCTATAGAAAAGTTGGCGAGAGGTCAAGTTTTCTTTAGAAAAGGTGGCGAGAGGTCAAGTTTTCTATAGAAAAGGTGGCGAGAGGTCAAGTTTTCTATAGAAAATTTGGCGAGAGGTCAAGTTTTCTATACAAAAGTTGGTGAGAGGTCAAGTTTTCTATAGAAAAGTTGGCAAGAGGTCAAGTTTTCTATAGAAAAGTTGGCGAGAGGTCAAGTTTTCTATAGAAAAGGTGGCGAGAGGTCAAGTTTTCTATAGAAAATTTGGCGAGAGGTCAAGTTTTCTATACAAAAGTTGGTGAGAGGTCAAGTTTTCTATAGAAAAGTTGGCGAGAGGTCAAGTTTTCTATAGAAAAGTTGGCGAGAGGTCAAGTTTTCTATAGAAAAGTTTGCGAAAGGTCAAGTTTTCTATAGAAAAGTTGGCGAGAGCTCATGTTTTCTATAGAAAAGTTGGCGAGAGCTCAAGTTTTCTATAGAAAAGTTGGCGAGAGGTCAAGTTTTCTATAGAAAAGTTGGCGAGAGGTCAAGTTTTCTATAGAAAAGTTGGCGAGAGGTCAAGTTTTCTATAGAAAAGTTGGCGAGAGGTCAAGTTTTCTATAGAAAAGTTGGCAAGAGGTCAAGTTTTCTATAGAAAAGTTGGCGAGAGGTCAAGTTTTCTATAGAAAAGTTGGCGAGAGGTCAAGTTTTCTATAGAAAAGTTGGCGAGAGGTCAAGTTTTCTATAGAAAAGTTGGCGAGAGGTCAAGTTTTCTATAGAAAAGTTGGCGAGAGGTCAAGTTTTCTATAGAAAAGTTGGCGAGAGGTCAATTTTTCTATAGAAAAGTTGGCGAGAGGTCATGTTTTCTATAGAAAAGTTGGCGAGAGGTCAAGTTTTATATAGAAAAGTTGGCGAGAGGTCAAATTTTCTATAGAAATGTTGGCGAGAGGTCAAATTTTCTATAGAAAAGTTGGCGTTAGCTTAAATTTTCTATAGAAAAGTTTTCGTTAGCTTAAATTTTCTTTAGAAAAGTTGGCGTTAGCTTAAATTTTCTATAGAAAAGTTGGCGTTAGCTTAAGTTTTCTCTAGAAAAGTTGGCGTTAGCTTAAGTTTTCTCTAGAAAAGTTGGCGTTAGCTTAAGTCTTCGATAGAAAAGTTAGCGTTAGCTTAAGTTTTCTATAAAAAAGTTGGTGTTAGCTTAATTTTGAGTTAGCTTTAGTTTTCTATAGAAAAATTGGAGTTAGCTTAAGTTTCTTGTTTTCTGACCCTCCCTAATCCGCATTATTGTCATATATGAATGTATTGAAGTGTCGACATTCATGCATGTTCTTGTAAGTCTGCAGCTTTTCTAACACTTTATGCAATTTTATAGAATATTGTGTTTAGCACTTTGTTAACGACTGAGAATCTCAAGGGTTTTTCATTCGCTAAAATCTAATCGAATCGAAAATCGATATTGAGATAAAGGGTTTAGAAGGAGGTAAAGCCTAGGTTATTTTAATTCGCCAATCAAATCGAATCGTTAATCTATAGTGAGATAAAAGTCAATACAATGGAAATTATGTAATGACCGGAAGATATTTTTCCAAATTCAAAAATATTCCCTCAAGTTCCCAAAAATTTAAGATTTTAAGGATCTGGAAACCCTTTAAGGAAACGACAGTGTATCTCTCCTTTAGCCTGTGATTGCATTAAAGTAATAATAGTTTTAACAGTTTAAAAATATTTTGCTAATTTTTATTTTGTTTTTTACAAATTCGTTAGTTTTCTTTTTATTTTTTTGCCACATTTTTGGTCTCTTTTTATCTTCTACAATTTCCAGCGCTCAAACATGCATAAATGCCAAAAACAGACTAAAAACGAGGGAACAAAAAAAATTAAGAACCCAACTATGACCATAAAATGTTAAAGGATAAAGGATAAAGTTTGTTATTTTAAATGTTCAACTAGAGCACTCAGTCTCTATATCTCTTCCCTTAAAGCTATAGAACAAGGGAAAGGAAAGGGTTAGCAAGAATTTCATGGACAATTTTTTATTTAAGTTTTTATTGTTTTATTTTCATATGAAAAGGACTAAAAGCAAACTGTAGCTTTTGGCTAAAATGCTTTATTAAGCCCTAAAATAGTTTTTAATTAAAAGAAGTTCCTGTAAATGTTTCTCAATTCATAAATTATTTAAATTATGCAATTTTTAGTCGCAACTAAAAACCTTTCGTACAGATTGAGATATAAAAAAAGTTTATTTTTAACTCGAATATTTTGTTGCTCGCGCAGTTTTGCTGTTTTTGATCCTGTTTGGAAACATTAAAGGTTAAATTTAATATGTCCAAAATAAATCTGTTAAAAAGCGCGTTTATTTTCAAAATAATATAAAAGTAAGTAAACCTGAGGAGGGGGGTTAGTGTTTGAGTATTAATTAAAAAAGTTGGGTTATTTTATTATGGCTGCGAGCACGTTAATAGAATTGTTTGCAATTCTCAAATTAAAAGGATTAAAACAATTTAAAACAGCTTATTTTACTATACAAATTTGAAAAAAGTTTAACAAAGAAAAAAATTCTATAGAAAAGTTCAAATATATATCAAGTTCAAAGATATCAAAAATTTTTTATAGAAAAGTTGGCGATAGACTAAGTTTTCTATAGAAAAGTTGGTGATAGACTAAGTTTTCTATAGAAAAGTTTGACGAAAGCCCAAGTTTTCTATAGAAAAGTTTGGCGAAAGCCTAAGTGTTCTATAGAAAGGTTTGGCGAAAGCCTAAGTTCTCTATAGAACAGTTTGGCGAAAGCCTAAGTTTTCTATAGAAAAGTTTGGCGAAAGCCTAAGTTTTCTATAGAAAAGTTTGGCGAAAGCCTAAGTTTTCTATAGAAAAGTTTGGCGAAAGCCTAAGTTTTCTATAGAAAAGTTTGGCGAAAGCCTAAGTTTTCTATAGAAAAGTTTGGCGAAAGCCTAAGTTTTCTATAGAAAAGTTTGGCGAAAGCCTAAGTTTTCTATAGAAAAGTTTGGCGAAAGCCTAAGTTTTCTATAGAAAAGTTTGGCGAAAGCCTAAGTTTTCTATAGAAAAGTTTGGCGAAAGCCTAAGTTTTCTATAGAAAAGTTTGGCGAAAGCCTAAGTTTTCTATAGAAAAGTTTGGCGAAAGCCTAAGTTTTCTATAGAAAAGTTTGGCGAAAGCCTAAGTTTTCTAAAGAAAAGTTTGGCGAAAGCCTATGTTTTCTATAGAAAAGTTTGGCGAAAGCCTATGTTTTCTATAGAAAAGTTTGGCGAAAGCCCAAGTTTTCTATAGAAAAGTTTGGCGAAAGCCTAAGTTTTCTATAGAAAAGTTTGGCGAAAGCCTAAGTTTTCTATAGAAAAAATTGGCGAAAGACTAAGTTTTCTATAGAAAAGTTTGGCGAAAGCCTAAGTTTTCTATAGAAAAGTTTGGCGAAAGCCTAAGTTTTCTATAGAAAAGTTTGACGGAAGCCTAAGTTTGCGATAGCTTTAGTTTTCTATATAAAAGTTGGCGATAGCCTTAGTTTTCTATAGAAAAGTTGGCGATAGCCTTAGTTTTCTATAGAAAAGTTGGCGATAGCCTTAGTTTTCTATAGAAAAGTTGGCGATAGCCTTAGTTTTCTATAGAAAAGTTGGCGATAGCCTTAGTTTTCTATAGAAAGTTTGGCGAAAGCCTAAGTTTTCTATAGAAAAGTTTGGCGATAGCCTTAGTTTTCTATAGAAAAGTTGGCGATAGCCTTAGTTTTCTATAGAAAGTTTGGGGATAGCCTTAGTTGGGAATAGCTTAAGTTTTCTATAGAAAAGCTGGCGACAGCAAAAATTTCTATAGAAAAGCTGCCGGTAGCAAATGTTTTCTATATAAAAGTTGGCAATAGCTTAAGCTTTCTATAGAAAAGTTGGCGATAGCTTAAGTTTTCTATAGAATAGTTGGCATTGTCAAAAGCTTTCTACAGAAATAAAGGCGATAGCCTTTATATACCTACATTATTGAGTTTTCAAAACTATCAGTCGCATCTGTCATTCTAATTTGAATAAATCAATAAATATTTATACTTATTTTCTATCAAACATCATCGTAAAATCAATCCATTAATAACGACTTAATGGCTTTAAGCCATTTGCTTTTCTATAAAAATTTGTGGTTTTTCGTTGAAACAAAATGTGAATCAATTATTTTTCTACTTAATGCCTTTTTATTAACATCAACAAATATTTTAAAGTGCGAAGAGAAAACCCCCTGAACATTAATATATTTTCTTTGAAAATAAAAAATTCTTACTTACTTTTCCTTAGTGTGAATCACTTAGAAAAAGTAACAAAACGATATAGTGACACATTCATCATATAGTTATTTAAACATACAGTGAAGTCTAACAGTGAAGCTTTATTCTATGAAAGGGCAGAAAAAAACCCATAAATCCCAAATAGATTACAAATTAATTGTTTCTTAAATAAAAGTATTTTATAACTATATCAAACTGTTGGCAAAAAGTGATAAGTTATATTTGTCGCCCACTGTTCATCTTGTCATGGCGTTTATATTATGTTGCGGTATATTCTCAGTAATGCACTCTAAAAGCAAAAACATGTTTCAACTGCAAAATGTGTCAAAAAATAAAAGTGTAGAAAAATAATTTAAAAAAAAACTCATCTTAAATAAAACTTAGAAAGTATTTCCCGTCACTACTTATTTGTGTAAAAAATCAAAGAAACGGAAAAACAATAAACCTTTTTGATTTGTTGGTGAACATTTTTAAGTGAAATTTTGTATTTAAGAATTCTCCTTGTGCAAAAATTTTACGGAAGTCTTTTAAAATGCATTTAAGCCTAAGGTTAAGATTCTTAAAAAAAAAAAAAAATTTGAAACTTTATACTAGAAAAACTTAACTATAGAAAACTTAAGCTATTGTCAACTTTTCTATGGAAAACTTAAGCTATCGCCAACTTTTCTATAGAAAACTTGTGCTATCGCCAAATTTTCTATAGAAAACTTGTGATATCGCCAAATTTTCTATGGAAAACTTGTGCTATCGCCAAATTTTTTATAGAAAACTTGTGCTATCGCCAAATTTTCTATAGAAAACTTGTGCTATCGCCAAATTTTCTATAGAAAACTTGTGCTATCGCCAAATTTTCTATAGAGAACTTGTGCTATCGCCAAATTTTCTATAGAAAACTTGTGCTATCGCCAAATTTTCTATAGAAAACTTGTGCTATCGCCAAATTTTCTATAGAAAACTTGTGCTATCGCCAAATTTTCTATAGAAAACTTGTGCTATCGCCAAATTTTCTATAGAAAACTTGTGCTATCGCCAAATTTTCTATAGAAAACTTGTGCTATCGCCAAATTTTCTATAGAAAACTTGTGCTATCGCCAAATTTTCTATAGAAAACTTGTGCTATCGCCAAATTTTCTATAGAAAACTTGTGCTATCGCCAAATTTTCTATAGAAAACTTGTGCTATCGCCAAATTTTCTATAGAAACTTGTGCTATCGCCAAATTTTCTATAGAAAACTTGTGCTATCGCCAAATTTTCTATAGAAAACTTGTGCTATCGCCAAATTTTCTATAGAAAACTTGTGCTATCGCCAAATTTTCTATAGAAAACTTGTGCTATCGCCAAATTTTCTATAGAAAACTTGTGCTATCGCCAAATTTTCTATAGAAAACTTGTGCTATCGCCAAATTTTCTACAGAAATATCGCCAAATTTTCTATAGAAAACTTGTGCTATCACCAAATTTTCTATAGAAAACTTTTGCTATCGCCAAATTTTCTATAGAAAACTTGTGCCATCGCCAAATTTTCTATAAAAACTTATGCTATCGCCAACTTTTCTATAGAAAACTTAAGCTATAGTCAATTTTTCTATAGAAAACTTAAGCTATCGCCAACTTTTCTATAGAAAACTTAAGCTATCGCCAACTTTTCTATAGAAAACGTGAGCTATTGCAAAATTTTCTATAGAAAATTTGTGCTATCGCCGACTTTTCTATAGGAAACTTGTGCTATTGCCAAGTTTTCAATAGAAAACTTGTGCTATCGCCAACTTTTCTGTAGAAAACTTGTGCTATCGCTATTTTTTCTATAAAAAACTTGTGCTATCGCCATTTTTTCTATAGAAAACTTGTGCTATCACCAACTTTTCTATAAAAAAGCTGCGTTGTTGCCAACGTTTCTTTAGAAAACTTGAGTTGTCGCCAACATTTTTATAGAAAACTTGAGTTGTCGCCAACTTTTTTATAGAAAACTTGCATTGTTGCCAACTTTTCTATAGAAAACTGGCGTTGTTGCCAACTTTTCTATAGAAAAACCTGCATTGTTGCCAACTTTTCTATCGAAAAGTTGCGTAGTTGCCAACTTTCCTATAGAAAACTTGTGTTGTTGCCAACTTTTCTATTGAAAACTTGAGCTATCGCCAACTTTTGGTGTAGACATATTAGGATGTCTATAGAAAAATTGGCGACTGCTCTAAATTTCTTGAGAATTCCTGCCGAGACAACTATAAATTCCTTAATTAAATAGAAGTTATTTAAAAAAAAAACGTAACACAACTCTCAGAACTTTGCCAACTTATTACTTCATTTGCAAGTTGATTTTTTGTATCTTCTATAATTTTAATGAACTGCCTTAGAAGGCACTGGCAAGGAGGAAGCCTGTTTGGCATACAAACCTTAAGTAAATGATTTCTTAAGAAGAAGAACATCATTAAAATAAAACCTTTTTATAAAATTAAATTTACACAAAGTCTGGTAGGAAAAATAAATTTAAAATGCAAACCATACTCTGATGGTTAGGTTGGAGAAAACTTTAAAACTATGGCAGATATAGTTACAAAAAACTAAAGGAAGAAGTTTTTATTAAAGGAACAAAAAGGAGGAGCAAAATTAAAAGAAAGAATTATCCAAGACATTGATGGAATAGATAGAAGATTGTGACAAATCTTAAAAGATCTAATATTCAACTAAATTTAACGATAGCACTTAAATGACCACCATGCGGCATTTATTTGTGTTACAGTAAAATTCGCATAACTGATCTCTCAAATTGTTTAAATATTTGTTGACTAAATTTTCGAGAATTGGCCTGAATTGTGTTCTATTAGCAACGGATAATTTTGTTTTCAAAACTAACTTATTAAAAGAGTAACTAAATGAAGTTCACTGTAGTTATATACATCTGCGTTTTAAGTTCCTCTGTGGTATATTTTAGAGCCATTATTTCATCTTCTATTACTTTATCTTTACTATTTTTAAACCACTTCATTTATAACTTCATTTTCCCACTAAAATTACAAAGTTTTGCTGACAGGTACAAGGTGTAAGTGCAAGAATTCTACAAACTAATTACAAAATTTGTTGGCAACCAAAACTTCATTAAGAATCACAACGAAACACGCACAGACATGCACAACAGCCTTTCATAGAATTTTTTAAAAATAACGAGAAATTCAAGTTTTTTTTAAATTCATGATGTTATAATTACAATGTTTTTTTTCAACAGAAATTTTTTGCAAACAAAGAAACTCATAAACAGGAGACTTGCAGTTGTTGAAATATATCAACATTTGACTATTTTAATCATATGCCGGTTCTAGCATTTGCAGAAGTCTACAAAAACGAATAGGCCACGTTTTTGAGGAAAAGAAAGAAACTTCCAAAGCGCAGGAACTTAAAATATTCTCATTTAATTTCATACAAAAACTAACACCATTAAAGAAACTACTTACAGCGCATGTTTGTTTTCTTTTCTCTCTCCTTCTTATTATCTGTATTTTTCTCTAAAATATCTACTCCCTACATTCTCGCTTTGCCGGAAACAGTTGCAAATATTTTATTATCAACATGTGAAACAGCAGCAGCTGATTATCCAGATACTTATTACTCGTGATGTCTGAGATGTTTGCAACTTTAACTATTCAAATTATTTGCATTAGATTCGACATTCACATGAGAATCTATTGGCCAACAGATTGAGAATTTTTAATAAGATAAATTTAATAAGAGTAACAAATCCTTAATTGAATTAGGCTAAGACAAAAGAGAATTGTCATGTATTAAAAGACTCTTAACTGAAATATAAACTTTAACCATATGGAAGCAAAACGACATTTTTTTCAAAAGAAATTTTTTCTATAGAAAATTTTAAATAAAAAGCAAGTGAGAAAATGCTATAGTCGGTCAAGCCCGACCATACGATACCCTTCACCACTAAGGTCAAAAGTGTTATTTTTCCTGTATAAAGACAAATATTTGCTAAATTTTGCCATCTTACAAACATTTTCTCAAAACTTATATATTTAAGCTGCTTCCGACATTTGGACTTATATGAGAGCTAGGATCAAATGTGGACCGAATATCTCGAAATTTGGCAAATTGATTACAGTTATTATGTATGAAAAAAATAAACTTAAAATTCCCATTATCTTCAGATTTACGAGCGTTTTAGTGATTTTTGTCTCATTTAGTGCGTATTTAAAAGAAAAGTTTGTATGGGAGCTATGGTCAAATGTGGACCGATTTCAACGAAATTTGGTACAGTGATTTTAGTTTACATAAACAGTATTTGATTTAAATTTCATGAAAAAATATTGATATTTGTGGCCAATATATCAATTCCGGGAAGTGGGACCTATAAGAGGTACCATAAATAATGGACCGATTTTGACGAATTTCAATAGCCATGGTCCCATTAGTAGTTTGATTACAAGGTTTACATGGGGGTCCAGCCAGCCGTCCAGCCAGACGGACGGACGGACATCGCTAAATCGACTCAGAAAGTGATTCTAAGCCTATTGGTATACTAAAAGGTGGGTCTAAGGCAAATATTTTCATGCGTTACATATATCAGCTCAAACTTATAATACCCTTTCCACCTATGGTGGTGAAGGGTATAATTAATACATATATGTATGTATCAGTGCAGTCCATAGGTTCATTGGGTTAACACAAACTGTTAGTTTTAATTAATATGCGAGATAATAGGTTTTGAATGCATATCATGGCTATATGTGATAATAGATTATTAAATTGTGTTAAATGTACTTCATGTAAAGATTACCTATAGTTTGATATATAATAATTATATATATTTCACATACAGAATTCATATAAGTCCATCCTCCTGGAAATCCAGAGACTTGATAGACAGGCAGACAGACACATAGACAGACACACAGACAGACAAATATCTCTAAATCGATTCTATATATTGTGTGGGCTCTACGTCAATAATAAAAACAAATATGAAAAGCTACAGTCAGTCAAGCCCGACTATATGATACCCTTCACTACTAAGATCCTATATGGACCAAAATTTAACAAGTTTTCCTTAAGTCTTAGAGACATACATATATATACTATGTGCTATTTTTTATAAATTTCTAGATTTGAAAGCTAGGATCAATTGTCATCAAATTTCGGTTATTGGTTTTTTATTACAAAATATTTATTTGTGCAAAGTTTTAGTAATAAAATGCATTTATCTTTAGATTTATGGGCATTTAAACGACTTTTGAGAATGTGTCGTATATGGGAGGTATAGTCAAATATGGGCCAATTCCTACACAACTAGGTACACTGATTAATGTTACCAAAAGACAATATTTATGATGAATATTATTAAAATACTACTACATTTGTGGCAGTATAGGGCCAAAAGGGCCTCTTTTCCGGCAAGAGGTACCCGAAATAGTAAACCGATTTACGACCGAATTTCACCGAATTAGCTTTAAAGAACCGACAGCAAGACATTGTTGAATTGTTTATAAAATATTTTTGATTTGGAAAATTTACAATTTTTCCTAATAAACATTTTTCGTTATCCAAAATGTTCGTCATAAAAATTGTCTATAGAAAATTATTCCTTATAAAAATTTTTCTATAGAAAATTTTCCGTTATTAAAATTTTGCTATAGAAAATTTTTCGTTATTCAAAATTTTTCTATAAAAAATTTTCCGTTATTAAAAATTTTTCTATTGAAGATTTTTCGTTATTAAAAATTTTTCTATAGAAAATTTTTTGATATTAAAAATTTTTTGTTATCAAAAATTTTTCTATAGAAAATTTTTCGTTATTAAAAATTTTTCTATAAAAAATTATTTTATAAAAATTTTTTCGTTATTACCAATTTTTCTGACGAACATTTTTCAAATATTTTTTATAGAAAATTTTTCGTTATTTAATATTTTTTTATAGAAATTTTTTATAGAGAATATTTTTAATATCGAAAAAATTTTAATAACGAAAAATTTTCTATAGAAAAATTTGTATAACAAAAAATAGAAAAATTTTCGTTATTAACAATTTTTTCTATAGAAAATTTTTCGTTATTAAAATTTTTTCGATATTGAAAATATTCTCTATAAAAATTTTTCGTTATTAAAAATATTCTCCTTTTTCGTTACTGAAAATTTTCTATATAGAAAATTGTTTGTTACTAAAAAAATTTTCTCTATAGCGAATTATTTGTTCTCTACAGAAATTTTGTCGTCATTAAAAATTTTCTACAGAAAATTTTCTGTTATTAAAAATTTTCTATAGAAAATTTTTTGTTATTAAAAATTTTCTATAGAAAATCTTTTGTTATTAAAAATTTTCTATAGAAAATTGTTCGTTATTAATTATTTTCTATCGAAAATTTTTCGTTATTAATTATTTTCTACAAAAAATTTTTCGTTATTAAAAATTTTCTATTGAAAATTTTTCGTTATTAAGAATTTTCTATAGAAAATTTTTCGTTATTAAAAATTTTCTATAGAAAATTTTTCATTATTAAAAATTTTCTACAGAAAATATTTCGGTATAAAATTTTTCTATAGAAAATTTTTCGTTATAAAATTTTTCTATAGAAAATTTTTCGTTATAAAATTTTTCTATAGAAAATTTTTCGTTATCAAATTTTTCTATAGAAAATTTTTAGTTATAAAATTTTTCTATAGAAAATTTTTCGTTATAAAATTTTTCTATAGAAAATTTTTCGTTATAAAATTTTTCTATAGAAAATTTTTTGTTATAAAATTTTTCTATAGAAAATTTTTCGTTATAAAATTTTTCTATAGAAAATTTTTCGTTATAAAATTTTTCTATAGAAAATTTTTCGTTATAAAATTTTTCTATAGAAAATTTTTCGTTATAAAATTTTTCTATAGAAAATTTTTCGTTATAAAAGTATTTCTATAAAAAAATTTTCGTTATAAAATTTTTCTATAGAAAATTGTTCGTTATACAAATTTTTCTATAAAAAATTTTTCGTTATAAAATTTTTCGTTTTAAAATTTTTCGGTATAAAATTTTTCTATAGAAAATTTTTCGTTATAAAATTTTTCTATAGAAAATTTTTCATTATTAAAAATTTTCTACAGAAAATTTTTCGGTATAAAATTTTTCTATAGAAAATTTTTCGTTATCAAATTTTTCTATAGAAAATTTTTCGTTATAAAATTTTTCTATAGAAAATTTTTCGTTATAAAATTTTTCTATAGAAAATTTTTCGTTATAAAATTTTTCTATAGAAAATTTTTCGTTATAAAATTTTTCTATAGAAAATTTTTCGTTATAAAATTTTTCTATAGAAAATTTTTCGTTATAAAATTTTTCGTTTTAAAATTTTTCGTTATCAAATTTTTCTATAGAAAATTTTTCGTTATAAAATTTTTCTATAGACAATTTTTCGTTATAAAATTTTTCTATAGAAAATTTTTCGTTATAAAATTCTTCTCTAGAAAATTTTTCGCTATAAAATTTTTCTATAGAACATTTTTCGTTATCAAATTTTTCTATAGAAAATTTTTCGTTATAAAATTTTTCTATAGAAAATTTTTCGTTATAAAATTTTTCTATAGAAAATTTTTCGTTATAAAATTTTTCTATAGAAAATTTTTCGTTATAAAATTTTTCTATAGAAAATTTTTCGTTATAAAATTTTTCTATAGAAAATTTTTCGTTATAAAAGTATTTCTATAAAAAAAATTTTCGTTATAAAATTTTTCTATAGAAAATTGTTCGTTATACAAATTTTTCTATAAAAATTTTTTCGTTATAAAATTTTTCGTTTTAAAATTTTTCGGTATAAAATTTTTCTATAGAAAATTTTTCGTTATAAAATTTTTCTATAGAAAATTTTTCGTTATAAAATTTTTCTATAGAAAATTTTTCGTTATAAAATTTTTCTATAGAAAATTTTTCGTTATCAAATTTTTCTATAGAAAATTTTTCGTTATAAAATTTTTCTATAGAAAATTTTTCGTTATAAAATTTTTCTATAGAAAATTTTTCGTTATAAAATTTTTCTATAGAAAATTTTTCGCTATAAAATTTTTCTATAGAACATTTTTCGTTATAAAATTTTTCTATAGAAAATTTTTCGTTATAATATTTTTATATAGAAAATTTTTCGTTATAAAAGTATTTCTATAAAAAATACAAATTTATATATACAAATTTTTTTAGAAAAATTTTTTCGTTATACAAATTTGTCTATAAAAAATTTTTCGTTATGAAAATTTTTATGTAGAAAATTTTACAAGTTAAAAATTTTTATATAGAAAATTTTTCGTTATAAGAAATTTTTCTGAAGAAAATATTTTATTATAAAATATTTTTTATAGAAAATCTTTCGTTATTAAATATTTTTATATAAAAATTTTTCTATAGAAAATTTTTCGCTATTAACAATTTTTCTATAGAAAATTTTTCGCTATTAACAATTTTTCTATAGAAAATTTTTCGCTATTAAAAATTTTTCTATAGAAAATTTTTCGCTATTAAAAATTTTTCTATAGAAAATTTTTCGCTATTAAAAATTTTTCTATAGAAAATTTTTCGCTATTAAAAATTTTTCTATAGAAAATTTTTCGCTATTAAAAATTTTTCTATAGAAAATTTTTCGCTATTAAAAATTTTTCTATAGAAAATTTTTCGCTATTAAAAATTTTTCTATAGAAAATTTCGCTATTAAAAATTTTTCTATAGAAAATTTTTCGCTATTAACAATTTTTCTATAGAAAATTTTTCGCTATTAAAAATTTTTCTCTAGAAAATTTTTCGCTATTAAAAATTTTTCTCTAGAAAATTTTTCGCTATTAAAAATTTTTCTATAGAAAATTTTTCGCTATTAAAAACTTTGCTATACAAAAATTTTCGTTATTACAAATTTTTTCTATAGAAAATTTTTCATTATAAAAATTTTTTCTATAGAAATTTTTTTCTATATTTCTCAATAGAAATTTTTCGTTCTTAAAAATTTTTTCTAAAGAATATTTTTCGTTCTTAAAAATACAAAAAATAAAATCAACATTTAGTATTACTCCATGATTAAACACAGATTAAATAAAAGTCAGATTAAATTAACTTTTCTATAAAAAAACTTGAGTGGTCGACAGACAGATGGACAAACAGACAGAAATTGATTCGATGTAGAGATGTCTTTCTGCTAATTTTATGGAGTCTAAAATCGATTATAAAAAAAAAACTACAAACTAATGTATGAACTTATAATAGCCTATCGCCTATTGGTGAAGGATACAATAACAAAAAAAGTGGAATCCGATAACTTGAAATATATCAATCCCAATTTTTATATTTTATGGTAAATTTCTATCAAAGATTAGATTTTCAAAAAATGGTTTTATATAACTGTTACAGCTAAGAAAAATTTTTAATTGCTACTCGTAGGGGGAAAAAATATAGATAAGCCCAAAAATATTTTTTTTTTTATTTTTATAAAATAGTAAAATTAAAAAAACAAAAATAATTGATTGAAATTACAAAAATTTGTCTAGAGCATGCAATTTATTTAAATTTTTTCTATATTCCAAAATTGTTTAATTTAAAAACTTTTACTTACTGCAACTGCAATTTCTCTAAAACTTCCATAAAAATCTCGGTATAAAATTTTTGTAATTACCTGTAAAGAAACAAGAAAACACACAAAATAAATCAATAAAATCTAGTGCAAACAAATATATAAATATTAAAAAAAATATAATAACTTCCTATAAACTTTTATGTTTTTACTCCATATATTCAAATGATATCATGATATCGAGTGTAACATTAAAGTATATAAATCAATGATTAGTTAATAAATAAAATAAATCTAAACAAATATTTATTATTTATTTAAAGCAGTCGGATTTATTTTTATTGAAAAAAAAAACTAAAAAAAAATTAAGTGGAAAAAACTCCAGGGAATGTAAATACTATCAGAGATTGAGATATGCTAAATGTTTGTGTGTTTTTGAGGTTAAATATTCATGGTTTAATTTAAAGGATCATCAGGATATTTGTTTTTCTAAATTTACACTAAAAAATTATTTATAGATTTTGTAATTTAAAATAAAATATTTTAATTCCCAAATAAAATATTTTAGCGTAAATAGCTTAAGGGATTTTTAAAGTTATTAAAATGATTTATGAACATTTAGAGATTTAATATAATTATAAATTTATTGACAATTATGAAAATTTAATGTGAAATTTGTTAACTGTCAATTGCGGTTATTAGTAGTTGAGGGCGTATGATTTTTATTGGATTTTTACAAAATATTAAGTATACGCTCAGGTTGACAAATTTCAACCAAACTTTACAAAATTTTTCAATATAAAAATCTATGTCAAAATTCTTGTTTCCAATATATTTCTTTCAATAGCAAAATGGTTACATAAATTCTTCTGTGAAAATTTTTGTTTGGAAAACTTTTTGTTGTAAAAATATTTTTTTTCAATACTTTTCGTTGAAAAAATGTTTTTATAGAAATTTTTCATTATACATACAAATTTTTCAAAAGAAAATTTTTCGCTATAATTTTTTTTTATATATATAAATTTTGAAAATTTTTCTATACAGAATTTTTTTTATAGAAAATCTAAAATTTTTCTTTAGAAAAATTTTTCTGTAAAAAAATTTCTGTTCCTAAAGAAAATGTTTGTTACAAAATTTTTCGTTATAAAATGTTTTCTACAAACACTTTTTCGATAAAATTTTTGTATAGAAAATTTGTTAACATTAAATTTTTTGACAAAAATTTCTATTAAAAATTTTTTAATTTATCTTTTAATTTAAGAAAACTTGTTTTTTCTATAGAAAATGTTTTAACATAAATTTTTTTTTATCAAATTCTTTATAAATTTTTTTTTATAAAAATTATTTAAAATTTTTCTCTAGAAAATTTTTTGAAAAACTTTTTATAAAAAATTTTCTTAAAAAAAATTTTGTTATAACATTTTTCTCTAGAAAATTTTTCGCCGTAAAATTTTGGTTATAAAATGTATAGAACATTTTTGTTATACAATTTTATCTAAAACAAAATTTAAATCTAAAAATTTTTCTATAAAAAATTTTTCGACATAAATTTTTCTATAGAAAATTGTTTGGCATAAAATTTTTCTTTAAAAAATCTTTGGACATAAAATTTTTCTATAGAAAATTTTTCTTTAAAAAATTTTTTGACACAAAATATTTCTACAGAAAATTTTTACATAAAATTTTTCAATAGGAAATTTTTACATAAAATTTTTCAATAGAAAATTTTCGATATAAAATTGTTCTATAAAAAATTTAACGACCTAAAAGTTTTCTATAAAAAATTTTACGATCCAAAATTTTTCTATAGAAAATTTTTTGTCATGAGATATTTCTATAGAAAATTTTTCGATACAAAATTTTTCTATAGAAAATTTTTCGATATAAAACTTTTCTATGGAAAACTTTTCGACATAAAATTTTTCTATAGATAATTTTATTTACATAAAATTTTTTTATAGAAAATTTTTCGACACAAAATTTTCTATAGATAATTTTTTGACATCAAATTATTCTATAGATAATTTTTTGACATCAAATTTTTCTATAGAAAATTTTTCGACATAAAATTTTTCTATAGAAAATTTTTCGACATAAAATTTTTCAATAGAAAATTCATGGACATAACATTTTGTATAGAAAATTCTTCCAAATAAAATTTAAAAAATTTTCTGACATAAAATTATTCAGTAGAAAATTTCGACATAAAATTTTTCTATAAAAAATTTTAAGACATAAAATGTTTCTATGGAAAATTTATCGACATAAAATTTTTCTATAGAAAATTTTTCGACATAAAATTTTTCTATAGAAAATTTTTCGACATAAAATTTTTCTATAAAAAAATTTCGAAAATTTTTTGACACAAAATTTTCCTATAGAAAGTTTTCTATAGAAAATTTTACGACATAAAATTTTTCTATGGAATATTATCGACATAAAATTTTTGCATAGAAAATTTTTCGAAAATTTTTCGACATAAAATTTTTCTATAGAAAATTTATCGACATAAAATTTTTTATAGAAAATTTTTCGACATAAAATTTTTTATAGAAAATTTTTCGACATAAAATTTTTTATAGAAAATATTCGACATAAAATTTTTCTATAGAAAATTTTTCGACACAAAATTCTTCTATAGAAAACTTTTCGGCACAAAATTTTTCTATAGAAAAATTTTATGTCGATAAATTTTCTATAGAAAATGTTTGACATTAAATTTTTTTATTGAAAATTTTTCGACAAAAAATTTTTCTAAAGAAAATTTTTCTATAGAAAATTTTCGAAAATTGTTCGGCATAAAATTTTTCTATAGAAAATTTATCGACATAAAATTTTTTATAGAAAATTTTCGACATAAAATTTTTCTATAGAAAATTTTTCGACATATAATTTTTCTATAGAAAATGTTTCGACACAAAATTTTTCTATAGACAATTTTTTGACATAAAATTTTTCTACAGCAAATTTTTGACATAAAATTTTATTATAGAAAATTTTTCGACATCAAATTTTTCTATAGAAAATTTTTCGACACAAAATTTTTTTATTGAAAATTTTTCGACACAAAATTTAGTATAGAAAATTTTTCGACACAAAATTTTTCGTTAGAAAATTTTACAACATTAAATTTTTCTATAGACAATTTTTTGACATAAAATTTTTCTACAGCAAATTTTTGACATAAAATTTTATTATAGAAAATTTTTCGACATCAAATTTTTCTATAGAAAATTTTTCGACACAAAATTTTTTTATAGAAAATTTTTCGACATAAATTTTTTCTATAGAAAGTTTCTCGAAATAAAATTTTTCTATAGAAAATTTTTCGAAATAAAATTGTTCTATAGAAAATTTTTCGAAATAAAATTGTTCTATAGAAAAATTTTCTATAGAAAATTTATCGACATAATAAAATTTTTCTATAGAAAATTTTTCTACAAAAAATTTCTTTATAAAAAATTTTACGACATAAAATTTTTCTATAGAAAATTTTTCGAAACAAAATTTTTCTATCGAAAATTTTTCGACACAAAATTTCATTATTTTATTCGAAAATTTTTCTACATAAAATATCTTTATAGAAAATTTTTCGCAAATTTTTCGACATAAATTATTTCCATAGAAAATTTTTCGACACAAAATTTTTCTATAGAAAATTTTTCATAAAAAATTCTTCCCAATAAAACTTAAAATTTTTCTTTTTTGTCAAAAATATTATTCGATACAAAGTTTTCCTATAAAAAATGTTCTTAACTCAGTTTGGTCGTTTGCTAGTCGACCCAACTTTCACTCAACCAAATTATTGTTTGATATTGAGGAACTTAATCTTTTTGAGTTCCGCAATGTCAAAAATTAATTTGGTTGAGTGAAAGTTGGTTGAGTTGAGTTGAGAACGGCAATACGGGCAAATTTTTCGACATAAATTTTTGAATAGAAAATTTTTTGACATAAACAATTATCGACAAACAATTTTTCAATAAAAAATTGTTCGACCTAAAATTTTATTTAGAAAATTTGAATATGTATTCACCGGTCTATCTTCAGTCCGACTATAGAAGATACACTGATATAGATATGTGTGTAAAATTTAAGTCTAAATAAAGACTGTAGACTGTAAAAATATAATTTGAGTTTAATCCACTAGAGAAGAAGGATAAAACTGTAAGTTCCTAAAACTCTGAGTATAGAACTCAAAATCTGCAGTTTTGGTAGCTAGATAAGGCGTATAATTATTGCAACATTTTTCATATATAACGTATACTTTTTCATCAACTTTTAAAATAATTTTAAACAAAATCATGTATCAAAAATTCCAATTTCTTCCAGACACATTACAAAATAATGTAATATTCCCAAGAAAATATTAAATTTTATAATTTCATTCTCCAAATAACGTCCATACAATACGTGATTTATACCCGAACACATGTATTCCCAAAAAAAAAGTATGTTACAAGAAAAAAAAAACCTCCGATTTCTTCTATTTAAAACCTTCTTCTTTTCTTGGAATAATACATTTTTCATAGAATTCATGACACAACAACCAAAAGTTAGTTTTATGAAAAATTTACGAAAAATAACAAACTGAAAAGCTTTTTTGCACTTTATAAAGCAAAAAAAAAGTAAAAAAAAGAATAATCTTTAATAAAATATGTGGAAAAAAAACTAGAGTTTAATATAAACATTTTCATAAGAATTTTTTCCCAACTTCACATGAAAAAGAAAATGTTGACTGCAACATATTTTTTTTCTGAAAAGAGGGAGAAAGAAAAGTTTTCTTTTTAAATCTTGCATTATTCACTTAATATATAAATAGTAAATATTTTTTGGTTAAGCAGAAAAAAATATAAACGAATGAGGGAAAAATATCGCATAGAAAAATATAAAGTAAAAAGTTAAGTATCGTATTTAAATGTAACATAAGGATTTGAGCATAAATAGGGTGGAGGGAAAATTTGGGAAAGATTAGACTCCAAACCCCTATTGCTTAAGTCAAATTTTAAATACAACCCTCGTATATAGTATTTGTATAAGTGGAAATGCTTGTGCTTCTTAAGCATAAGTAACTTTATTCAACATTTATCTGCAAGTGTTTATGTAGGGGAATTTCAATGCATATTTTCTATTTTGCATCATCAAATCTTCATGATATGTTTTCCTAAGTACCTACTGTAGCACGGTGTACTAAGGCCAGCAGCAGAAAAAAAACAAGATTTTTTGTAAAATCATCACAGAACATGTATGCGTATTAACTTAGATAAGTAAAAAAATTATATAAAAAAGTTAAAAAACTCAAAAATATTTAAAATTTTCACAAATGGATTCAAAAGAATTCTATGATATGGACAATGGAAAAATTTGTAAGAATTTTTTTCTATAAAAGTTTAAAAAAAAATTTGTATAGAAAAATTTTAGTTTCAAAATTTTTTCTAAAGAAAAATATTTTTATAACGAAAAAATTTCGTTATAAAAATTTTTGTATAGAAAATTTTTCGTTATAACAATTTTTCTATAGTAAATTTTTCGTTATAAAAATTTTGTATAGAAAATTTTTCGTAACAAAAATTTTTTTATAGAAAATCTTTCGTTATAAAAATTTTTCTATAGTAAATTTTTCGTTATAAAAATTTTTCTATAGAAAATTTTTTGTTATAAAAATTTTTCTATAGAAAATTTTTCGTTATAAAAATTTTTCTATAGAAAATTTTTCGTTAAAAAAATTTTTCTATAGAAAATTTTTCGTTATAAAAATTTTTCTATAGAAAATTTTTTGTTATAAAAATTTTTCTATAGAAAATTTTTCGTTATAAAAATTTTTCTATAGAAAATTTTTTGTTATAAAAATTTTTCTATAGAAAATTTTTCGTTATAAAAATTTTTCTATAAAAAATTTTTCGTTATAAAAATTTGTCTATAGAAAATTATTCGTTATAAAAATTTTTCTATAGAAAATTTTTCGTTATCAAAATTTTTCTATAGAAAATTTTTCGTTATAAAAATTTTTCGTTATAAAAATTTTTCTATAGAAAATTTTTCTATAGAAAATTTTTCGTTATAAAAATTTTTCTATAGAAAATTTTTCGTTATAAAAATTTTTCTATAGAAAATTTTTTGTTAGAAAAATTTTTCTATAGAAAATTTTTCGTTATAAAAATTTTTCTATAGAAAATTTTTCGTTATAAAAATTTTTCTATAGAAAATTTTTCGTTATAAAAATTTTTCTATAGAAAATTTTTCGTTATAAAAATTTTTCTATAGAAAATTTTTCTATAGAAAATTTTTCTATAGAAAATTTTTCTATAGAAAATTTTCTAGAGAAAATTTTTCGTTATAAAAATTTTTCGTTATAAAAATTTTTCTATAGAAAATTTTTCGTTATAAAAATTTTTCGTTACAAAAATTTGTCTATAGAAAATTATTCGTTATAAAAATTTTTCTATAGAAAATTTTTCGTTATAAAAATTTTTCTATAGAAAATTTTTCGTTATAAAAATTTTTCTATAGAAAATTTTTCGTTATAAAAATTTTTCTATAGAAAATTTTTCTATAGAAAATTTTTTTTATAAAAATTTTTCTATAGAAAATTTTTCGTTATAAAAATTTTTCTATAGAAAATTTTTCGTTATAAAAATTTTTTTATAAAAAATTTTTCGTTATAACAACTTTTCTATAGAAAATCTTTCGATGTAAAAATTTTTTCAATAGAAAAATTTCATTATAAAGATTTTTTCAATAGAAAATTTTTCGTAATAAAGATTTTTCTATAGAAAATGTTTCTTTATAAAAATTTTTCTACAGAAAATGTTTTATTATAAAAATTTTTCTATAGAAAATTATATCTCGTAAAAATTTTTCTAAAGAAAATTTTTCATTATAAAAACTTTTCATAGAAAATTTTCCGTTGTAAAAATTTTTCTATAAAAAATTTCTATTTAAAAAAATTTTTTTTAACAAAATTTTTTATTACAAAAATTTTTCTATAGAAAATTTTCCGGGATACAAATTTTTTTATAGAAAATTTTTCGTTATAAAAATTTTTCTATAAAAAATTTTTCGTTATAAAAATTTTTCTATAGAAAATTTTTCGTTATAAAAATTTTTCTAAAGAAAATTTTTCGTTAAAAAAATTTTTCTATAGAAAATTTTTCGTTATAAAAATTTTTCTATAGAAAATTTTTCTATAAAAAATTTTTCGTTATAAAAATTTGTCTATAGAAAATTATTCGTTATAAAAATTTTTCTATAGAAAATTATTCGTTATAAAAATTTTTCTATAGAAAATTTTTCGATATAAAAATTTTTCTATAGAAAATTTTTCGTTATAAAAAATTTTCTATAGAAAATTTTTCTATAGAAAATTTTTCTATAGAAAATTTTTCGTTATAAAAATTTTTCTATAGAAAATTTTTCGTTATAAAAATTTTTCTATGGAAAATTTTTCGTTATAAAAATTTTTCTATAGAAAATTTTTCGTTATAAAAATTTTTCTATAGAAAATTTTTCGTTATAAAAATGTTTCTATAAAAAATTTTTCGTTATAAAAATTTGTCTATAGAAAATTTTTCATTATAAAAATTTTTCTATAGAAAATTTTTCGTTATAAAAATTTTTCTATAGAAAATTTTTCGTTATAAAAATTTTTCCACAGAAAATTTTTCGTTATGAAAATTTTTCTATAGAAAATTTTTCGTTATAAAAATTTTTCTATCGAAAATTTTTCGTTATAAAAATTTTTCTTTAGAAAATTTTTCGTTATAAAAATTTTTCTATAGAAAATTTTTCGTTATAAAAATTTGTCTATAGAAAATTTTTCGTTATAAAAATTTTTCTATAGAAAATTTTTCGTTATAAAAATTTTTCTATTGAAAATTTTTCGTTATAAAAATTTTTCTATAGAAAATTTTTCGTTATAAAAATTTTTCTATAGAAAATTTTTCGTTATAAAAATTTTTCTATAGAAAGTTTTTCGTTATAAAAATTTTTCTATAGACAATTTTTCGTTATAAAAATTTTTCTATAAAAAATTTATCGTTATAAAATTTTTTCTATAGAAAATTTTTCGTTATAAAAATTTTTCTATAGAAAATTTTTCGTTATAAAAATTTTTTTATAGAAAATTTTTCGTTATAAAAATTTTTCTATAGAAAATTTTTCGTTATAAAAGTTTTTCTATAGAAAATTTTTCGTTACAGAAATTTTTCTTTGGAAAAATTTTCGTTACAGAAATTTTTCTTTGGAAAAATTTTCGTTACAGAAATTTTTCTTTGGAAAAATTTTCGTGATAAAAATTTTTCTATGAAAAAATGTTCGTTATAAAAATTTTTCTATGGAAAAATTTTCGTCATAATAATTTTTCTATAGAAAATTTTTCGTCATAATAATTTTTCTATAGAAAATTTTTCGTCATAACAATTTTTCAATGGAAAAATTTTTGTTATAAAAATTTTCCTATGGAAATATTTTCGTTATAAAAATTTTTCTTTGGAAAAATTTTCGGTATAAAAATTTTTCTATGAAAATATGTTCGTATTTTTTTATAGAAACATTTTTGTTATAAAAATTTTTCTACAGAAAATTTTTTGTTTTAAAATTTTTCTATCGAAAAAATTTCGTTATAAGAATTTTCTATAGAAAATTATTCGTTATAAAAATTTTTCTATAGAAACTTAATCGTTATAAAAATGTTTGTATAAACAATTTTTAGTTATAAACATTTTTCTATAGAAAATTTTTTGTTATAGAAATTTTTCGCTATAAAAATTTTTCGTTATAAAAATTTTTCGGTATAAAAATGTTTCTATAGAAATTTTTTGTTTTAAACATTTTTTATAGAAATTTTTTTGTAATAGAAATTTTTCCATAAAAATTATTCTATCGAAAAAATTTCGTTATAAAAATTTTTCTATAGAAAATTTTCATTATACAAATTTTTCATTATAAAAATTTTTCTATAAAAAATTTTCCATATAAAAATTTTTTATAAAAAATTTTTCGGAATTAATTATTCGAACTTTAAATTGAATTAATTGAAAAATTAGGATTAATCAGGCTTGAGTTCATTTTCAATTTTCAAATTATTAATTTGAAAATTTGAAAGTAATAATGTGGAGAAAAACTGAAAAAATTATTTTTGAACGCGGCTAGTGGATTGCAATTTCTGTCCCGCCACAGGACGTCATCAGCACTTAGCGCCCTCGACCACAGTCGAGTTGTCAAATTGCAGAGATAATCATCAATTTAACTCATTGAGTTTGATCGAACATCACTACGTTTAATTGATTGTGTATTCTCCTATTACTTGTTTTGCTCGATCTTTTCACTTGCCGTTGGCATGTAGAGAAGAACAAGACTTTTTGGTTTGATGCTATTTATAGAATAGTAACAGTGTTCACATATGTAAGTAAATTACATGAATGTATGTGTAAGTAAATGCAACGTGCCCTTTGCTTTTAATTATTTGGAATTAATTATTCGAACTTTAAATTGAATTAATTGAAAAATTAGGATTAATCAGGCTTGAGTTCAAAATTTTTCGTTATAAAAATTCTTCGTTATAAAAATTTTTCTATAGAAAATTTTTCAATATTAAAATTATTCTTTCAAAAAAATTTCGTTATTAAAATTTTTCCTTTAAAAAATTTTTTGTTTTAAAAATTTTTCTAAGCAAAATGTTTCATTATAAAAATTTGTAGTTATAAAAATTTTTCTATAGATAATTTGTCGTTATAAAAATGTTTCTATGGAAAAATTTTCGTTATAAAAATTTGTATTATAATATTTTTTTCTATAGAAACATTTACGTTATAAAAATTTTTCTACAGAAAATTTTTTGTTTTAAAAATTTTTCCAAAAAAAATTTTTCATTATAAAATTTCTATAAAAATTTTTTCGTCATAAAAATTTTTCATTATAAAAATTTTTGCGATAGAAAATTTTTCTATAAACAATTTTTCATTACAAAAATTTTAGCTAATAAAACTATTTCTATGGAAAATTTTTATCATCATTATAAAAATTGTTCGTTATAAAATTTTCGTTAAATTAAATTTTTTCTTAAGAAAATTTTTCCTATAGAAAATTTTTTCTATAGAAACTTTTTCGTTATTAAAGACAGATATAAACATACATAATAAACATAGACTAACACATAGAATAACCTTGAGAAATAGACTAAAACATAGTTTTAAACATAGACTAGTACATATGTAGGCATATACTAACCTATAACAGTTTAGTATTTATTAATACCGTCATTACTCTTAATTATTTATATTATTCTCCATATCTTTGGCCACAAGTAAATAACATTTTTTTTTATCAAAGAGTTTCGTTTTACTGATAACAATTTCTCTGGTTGTAGTTACTTTTACCAAAACTATCACATAAATAAAGAAATAATAAAAAGAAAAAGTTGCATACTCATAATACAACGACAATAGTGACCTTAATTACCCTTTAATGACTCCCTTATTTATTTCCCTCCTTTTGCTTTTCCTACTTCCTCTGCACAGCAGTTGTCTCCTGATTATGACTCGGTAATAAAATAATATTTAATATCATTTCCATTCCTTTACAAAAAAAAAAATAAAACGAAAACAGGAAACCCCCTCACAAAAAGGGAAAAATAATAAATGGAATGTCAGTTTTGTTATTAACAAACTTTTTTTTTATAGTTAATTAGCTATGGCTTATGAATTTAGATGCGTCTGTGACACAGTCTATGATAATGAAGCCCTTTTTACGCTTAATTTTCCCTTTTGGAAAAACTCAAGTAACAAGTTTCTCAAATTACGCAAAAATGAGATAAAATTTGCTAAATTGAATCTAATCTTAAAACTTGGAAAGAAAGTTAAGAGGAAATTTAAGACATTTAAGGCAATTAAATGCAATTTAGATTTATCCGGTTTTAGGGTAATTAAAGTTAGAAATAATAATAAATATTAAAACATAATTTGTTTTTTCACAATATAGGTCTATGTCTTAGTCTATGTCTTAGTCTATGTCTTAGTCTATGTCTTAGTCTATGTCTTAGTCTATGTCTTAGTCTATGTCTTAGTCTATGTCTTAGTCTATGTCTTAGTCTATGTCTTAGTCTATGTCTTAGTCTATGTCTTAGTCTATGTCTTAGTCTATGTCTTAGTCTATGTCTTAGTCTATGTCTTAGTCTATGTCTTAGTCTATGTCTTAGTCTATGTCTTAGTCTATGTCTTAGTCTATGTCTTAGTCTATATCTTAGTCTATGTCTTAGTCTATATCTTAGTCTATGTCTTAGTCTATGTCTTAGTCTATATCTTACTCTATGTCTTAGTCTATATCTTAGTCTATGTCTTAGTCTATGTCTTAGTCTATATCTTAGTCTATGTCTTAGTCTATGTCTTAGTCTATGTCTTAGTCTATGTCTTAGTCTATATCTTAGTCTATGTCTTAGTCTATATCTTAGTCTATGTTTTAGTCTATGACTTAGTCTATATCTGAGTCTATATCTTAGTCTATGTCTTAGTCTATGTCTTAGTCTATGTCTTAGTCTATGTCTTAGTCTATGTCTTAGTCTATGTCTTAGTCTATGTCTTAGTCTATGTCTTAGTCTATGTCTTAGTCTATGTCTTAGTCTATGTCTTAGTCTATGTCTTAGTCTATGTCTTAGTCTATGTCTTAGTCTATGTCTTAGTCTATGTCTTAGTCTATGTCTTAGTCTATGTCTTAGTCTATGTCTTAGTCTATGTCTTAGTCTATGTCTTAGTCTATGTCTTAGTCTATGTCTTAGTCTATGTCTTAGTCTATGTCTTAGTCTATGTCTTAGTCTATGTCTTAGTCTATGTCTTAGTCTATGTCTTAGTCTATGTCTTAGTCTATGTCTTAGTCTATGTCTTAGTCTATGTCTTAGTCTATGTCTTAGTCTATGTCTTAGTCTATGTCTTAGTCTATGTCTTAGTCTATGTCTTAGTCTATGTCTTAGTCTATGTCTTAGTCTATGTCTTAGTCTATGTCTTAGTCTATGTCTTAGTCTATGTCTTAGTCTATGTCTTAGTCTATGTCTTAGTCTATGTCTTAGTCTATGTCTTAGTCTATGTCTTAGTCTATGTCTTAGTCTATGTCTTAGTCTATGTCTTAGTCTATGTCTATGTCTTAGTCTATGTCTTAGTCTATGTCTTAGTCTATGTCTTAGTCTATGTCTTAGTCTATGTCTTAGTCTATGTCTTAGTCTATGTCTTAGTCTATGTCTTAGTCTATGTCTTAGTCTATGTCTTAGTCTATGTCTTAGTCTATGTCTTAGTCTATGTCTTAGTCTATGTCTTAGTCTATGTCTTAGTCTATGTCTTAGTCTATGTCTTAGTCTATGTCTTAGTCTATGTCTTAGTCTATGTCTTAGTCTATGTCTTAGTCTATGTCTTAGTCTATGTCTTAGTCTATGTCTTAGTCTATGTCTTAGTCTATGTCTTAGTCTATGTCTTAGTCTATGTCTTAGTCTATGTCTTAGTCTATGTCTTAGTCTATGTCTTAGTCTATGTCTTAGTCTATGTCTTAGTCTATGTCTTAGTCTATGTCTTAGTCTATGTCTTAGTCTATGTCTTAGTCTATGTCTTAGTCTATGTCTTAGTCTATGTCTTAGTCTATGTCTTAGTCTATGTCTTAGTCTATGTCTTAGTCTATGTCTTAGTCTATGTCTTAGTCTATGTCTTAGTCTATGTCTTAGTCTATGTCTTAGTCTATGTCTTAGTCTATGTCTTAGTCTATGTCTTAGTCTATGTCTTAGTCTATGTCTTAGTCTATGTCTTAGTCTATGTCTTAGTCTATGTCTTAGTCTATGTCTTAGTCTATGTCTTAGTCTATGTCTTAGTCTATGTCTTAGTCTATGTCTTAGTCTATGTCTTAGTCTATGTCTTAGTCTATGTCTTAGTCTATGTCTTAGTCTATGTCTTAGTCTATGTCTTAGTCTATGTCTTAGTCTATGTCTTAGTCTATGTCTTAGTCTATGTCTTAGTCTATGTCTTAGTCTATGTCTTAGTCTATGTCTTAGTCTATGTCTTAGTCTATGTCTTAGTCTATGTCTTAGTCTATGTCTTAGTCTATGTCTTAGTCTATGTCTTAGTCTATGTCTTAGTCTATGTCTTAGTCTATGTCTTAGTCTATGTCTTAGTCTATGTCTTAGTCTATGTCTTAGTCTATGTCTTAGTCTATGTCTATGTCTTAGTCTATGTCTTAGTCTATGTCTTAGTCTATGTCTTAGTCTATGTCTTAGTCTATGTCTTAGTCTATGTCTTAGTCTATGTCTTAGTCTATGTCTTAGTCTATGTCTTAGTCTATGTCTTAGTCTATGTCTTAGTCTATGTCTTAGTCTATGTCTTAGTCTATGTCTTAGTCTATGTCTTAATCTATGTCTTAGTCTATGTCTTAGTCTATGTCTTAGTCTATGTCTTAGTCTATATCTTAGTCTATGTCTTAGTCTATGTCTTAGTCTATATCTTAGTCTATGTCTTAGTCTATGTCTTAGTCTATATCTTAGTCTATGTCTTAGTCTATGTCTTAGTCTATGTCTTAGTCTATGTCTTAGTCTATGTCTTAGTCTATGTCTTAGTCTATGTCTTAGTCTATGTCTTAGTCTATGTCTTAGTCTATGTCTTAGTCTATGTCTTAGTCTATATCTTAGTCTATGTCTTAGTCTATATCTTAGTCTATGTCTTAGTCTATGTCTTAGTCTATATCTTACTCTATGTCTTAGTCTATATCTTAGTCTATGTCTTAGTCTATGTCTTAGTCTATATCTTAGTCTATGTCTTAGTCTATGTCTTAGTCTATGTCTTAGTCTATGTCTTAGTCTATGTCTTAGTCTATATCTTAGTCTATGTCTTAGTCTATATCTTAGTCTATGTTTTAGTCTATGTCTTAGTCTATGTCTTAGTCTATATCTTAGTCTATATCTTAGTCTATGTCTTAGTCTATGTCTTAGTCTATATCTTAGTCTATATCTTAGTCTATGTCTTAGTCTATGTCTTAGTCTATGTCTTAGTCTATGTCTTAGTCTATGTCTTAGTCTATGTCTTAGTCTATGTCTTAGTCTATGTCTTAGTCTATGTCTTAGTCTATGTCTTAGTCTATATTTTAAGTTATGTCTTAGTCTATGTCTTAGTCTATGTCTTAGTCTATATCTCAGTCTATGTCTTAGTCTATGTCTTAGTCTATATCTTAGTCTATGTCTTAGTCTATGTCTTAGTCTATGTCTAAGTCTATGTCTTAGTCTATATCTTAGTCTATGTCTTAGTCTATGTCTTAGTCTATGTCTTAGTCTATGTCTTAGTCTATGTCTTAGTCTATGTCTTAGTCTATGTCTTAGTCTATGTCTTAGTCTATGTCTTAGTCTATGTCTTAGTCTATGTCTTAGTCTATGTCTATGTCTTAGTCTATGTCTTAGTCTATGTCTTAGTCTATGTCTTAGTCTATGTCTTAGTCTATGTCTTAGTCTATGTCTTAGTCTATGTCTTAGTCTATGTCTTAGTCTATGTCTTAATCTATGTCTTAGTCTATGTCTTAGTCTATGTCTTATTCTATGTCTTAGTCTATGTCTTAGTCTATGTCTTAGACTATGTCTTAAACTATGTCTTAGTCTATGTCTTAGTCTATGTCTTAGTCTATGTCTTAGTCTATGTCTTAGTCTATGCCTTAGTCTATGTCATAGTCTATGTCATAGTCTATGTCTTAGTGTATGTCTAAGTCTATGTCTTAGTATATGTCTTAGTTTATGTCTTTGCCTTAGTCTAACATTTGTAATAAAAATTACTCCCTGATTAACTTAATTTTTGCAATTAGAATTTTATAAAACCGGAAACAAATTATCATACTATTAGCAAAAAAGGAAATGGACATTTTTCTCATTATCACTAAAACAGAGAGAGAAAGACAAAAAACACATACATATTTAAACACTTCTAAATTAGTTTTCTATATTACACAATTTAACCTTAAGTTTTGTTTAGTTTTTGTTAATTTTCTTTTAATTTTTTGGTGTGACATTTTCTGTTGTTTTTTTCTGCTGCTTTAAGTTTTTAATATTCGATTATATAAATCATGTTATACAATTTATTGATCATTTGATTGTGTATTGATAAGTTTAGTTGTACAAGCTGTTTAACTTCCGCCCTCGAACAACTTCGATGATGACGACAAAACAAAAAAGAGAGCAACACAACAACAACAATAAAAAAACAGTTACAAAAACATGCACAAATAATGGAGAACAACAAGAAACAACGCATACAACAACATTATGTAACATTTGTTTTTAACAAAATGATTTATGACAACAACAACTACTACAAATAAATAACAACCATAATGACAAAAAAAATCTATACACAATGACAATTTCACCCAACTTTTTTTCCCACATTATTTATGTGTCGGTGAGTGTCGGAGTCACAGAGGTACACAGTGATTTGTTAAGGAATCAGGAACTGGAAAGAAGTATCAGCATTTAACCGTTTTCTAGATTTAAATTGGAAAAGTTTCCGTAATTTACAACATATGGTCTGATAAACAAATACATCGATATATTGGTTTTAAAATTGAATTTTGAAAAAAGGTCCTAAAAATTAGATATGATTTAGTATAAACCAATTTTTGATCCCACCTCAAGTGGGTGAGTACAACAATGTTTTGGTTATTGTATGGGGTTGTATTAATGCCAACCATATCTGTCAATAACATCAACTGCGACAACACCAACAAAAAGATAAACCTACACATACAAAATTACTCCTTGTCCTAACCTATACTTATGCACTAGGGTATCCCTTATATGTAAGCAGAAGTATTTCTCGTTAAAATTTTTTTACAAAAAATTTTCGTTATTCAAAATTTTCTATAGAAATTTTTCGTTACAAAAATTTTTGTTTACAAAAATTTAAAAAAAAAAAATTTTCTTTACAAAAATTTTTCTATACAAAATTTTTCTATAGAAAATTTTTCGTTACAAATTTTTGTATTAAAAATTTTACGTTACAAAATTTTGTATTGAAAATTTTTCGAAAGAAAATTTTCGGTTTAAAAATTTTTCTATAGAAAACCTTTCGTTATAAAAATTTTCTATAGAAAATTTTTGATTACAAAATTTTTTCTCTAGAAAATTATTCGTTATACATTTTTCAATAGAAAATTTTTGGTTACCAAAATACTTCTTTACATAAATTTTTCTGTAGAAAATTTTTTGTTATAAGAATTTTTTCTTAATATAAATTTCTCTACAAAAATTTTTTGTTATAATAATTTTTTTACAGGGGATTTTTTGTTATAAAAAATTTTCTATAGAAAATTGTTCTATAGAGAATTTTTCGATAAAAAATTTCGTTATAAATTTTTTTCGGTAGGAAAATTTCTTTATAAAAAATTTTCTGTAGAAAACTTTTTGTTATAAAATTTTTTCTATAGGAAATTTTTCGTTTTAAAAATTTTTCTATAGAAAATTTTTTGTTATAAGATTTTTTTTTTTCTTTATATAAATTTCTCTATAAAAATTTTTTTGTTATAATAATTTTTTTACAGAGGATTTTTTGTTATAAAAATGTTTCTATAGAACATTGTTCTATAGAGAATTTTTCTATAAAAAAATATATAAAAATTATAAACATTTTTCGGTAGAAAAATTTTCGTTATTAAAATTTTTTGATAGAAAATTTCTTAATAAAAAATTTTCTGTAGAAAACTTTTTGTTATAAAATTTTTTCTATAGGAAATATTTCGTTTTAAAAATTTTTCTATAGAAAATTTTTCGTTATAAAAATTTTTCTATAGAAAATTTTTCTTTATAAAAATTTTTCTATAGAAAATTTTTCGTTATAAAAAGTTTTCTATAGAAAATTTTTCGTTATAAAAAGTTTTCTATAGAAAATTTTTCGTTATAAAAAGTTTTCTATAGAAAATTTTTCGTTATAAAAAGTTTTCTATAGAAAATTTTTCGTTATAAAAAGTTTTCTATAGAAAATTTTTCGTTATAAAAAGTTTTCTATAGAAAATTTTTCGTTATAAAAATTTTTCTATAGAAAATTTTTCGTTATAAAAATTTTTCTATAAAAATAAGACAGACTAAGATATAGACTAAGACATAGACTAAGACATAGACTAAGACATAGACTAAGATATAGACGAAGACATAGACTAAGACATAGACTAAGACATAGACTAAGACATAGACTAAGACATAGACTAAGATATAGACTAAGACATAGACTAAGACATAGACTAAGACATAGACTAAGACATAGACTAAGACATAGACTAAGACATAGACTAAGACATAGACTAAGACATAGACTAAGACATAGACTAAGACATAGACTAAGACATAGACTAAGACATACACTAAGACATACACTAAGACATAGACTAAGACATAGACTAAGACATAGACTAAGACATAGACTAAGACATAGACTAAGACATAGACTAAGACATAGACTAAGACATAGACTAAGACATAGACTAAGATATAGACTAAGACATAGACTTAGACATAGACTAAGACATAGACTAAGACATAGACTAAGATATAGACTAAGACATAGACTAAGACATAGACTGAGATATAGACTAAGACATAGACTAAGACATAGACTAAGACATAACTTAAAATATAGACTAAGACATAGACTAAGACATAGACTAGACTAAGACAACTAGACTAAGACATAGACTAAGACATAGACTAAGACATAGACTAAGACATAGACTAAGACATAGACTAAGACATAGACTAAGACATAGACTAAGACATAGACTAAGACATAGACTAAGACATAGACTAAGACATAGACTAAGACATAGACTAAGACATAGACTAAGACATAGACTAAGACATAGACTAAGACATAGACTAAGACATAGACTAAGACATAGACTAAGACATAGACTAAGACATAGACTAAGACATAGACTAAGACATAGACTAAGACATAGACTAAGACATAGACTAAGACATAGACTAAGACATAGACTAAGACATAGACTAAGACATAGACTAAGACATAGACTAAGACATAGACTAAGACATAGACTAAGACATAGACTAAGACATAGACTAAGACATAGACTAAGACATAGACTAAGACATAGACTAAGACATAGACTAAGACATAGACTAAGACATAGACTAAGACATAGACTAAGACATAGACTAAGACATAGACTAAGACATAGACTAAGACATAGACTAAGACATAGACTAAGACATAGACTAAGACATAGACTAAGACATAGACTAAGACATAGACTAAGACATAGACTAAGACATAGACTAAGACATAGACTAAGACATAGACTAAGACATAGACTAAGACATAGACTAAGACATAGACTAAGACATAGACTAAGACATAGACTAAGACATAGACTAAGACATAGACTAAGACATAGACTAAGACATAGACTAAGACATAGACTAAGACATAGACTAAGACATAGACTAAGACATAGACTAAGACATAGACTAAGACATAGACTAAGACATAGACTAAGACATAGACTAAGACATAGACTAAGACATAGACTAAGACATAGACTAAGACATAGACTAAGACATAGACTAAGACATAGACTAAGACATAGACTAAGACATAGACTAAGACATAGACTAAGACATAGACTAAGACATAGACTAAGACATAGACTAAGACATAGACTAAGACATAGACTAAGACATAGACTAAGACATAGACTAAGACATAGACTAAGACATAGACTAAGACATAGACTAAGACATAGACTAAGACATAGACTAAGACATAGACTAAGACATAGACTAAGACATAGACTAAGACATAGACTAAGACATAGACTAAGACATAGACTAAGACATAGACTAAGACATAGACTAAGACATAGACTAAGACATAGACTAAGACATAGACTAAGACATAGACTAAGACATAGACTAAGACATAGACTAAGACATAGACTAAGACATAGACTAAGACATAGACTAAGACATAGACTAAGACATAGACTAAGACATAGACTAAGACATAGACTAAGACATAGACTAAGACATAGACTAAGACATAGACTAAGACATAGACTAAGACATAGACTAAGACATAGACTAAGACATAGACTAAGACATAGACTAAGACATAGACTAAGACATAGACTAAGACATAGACTAAGACATAGACTAAGACATAGACTAAGACATAGACTAAGACATAGACTAAGACATAGACTAAGACATAGACTAAGACATAGACTAAGACATAGACTAAGACATAGACTAAGACATAGACTAAGACATAGACTAAGACATAGACTAAGACATAGACTAAGACATAGACTAAGACATAGACTAAGACATAGACTAAGACATAGACTAAGACATAGACTAAGACATAGACTAAGACATAGACTAAGACATAGACTAAGACATAGACTAAGACATAGACTAAGACATAGACTAAGACATAGACTAAGACATAGACTAAGATATAGACTAAGACATAGACTAAGACATAGACTAAGACATAGACTAAGATATAGACTAAGACATAGACTAAGACATAGACTAAAACATAGACTAAGATATAGACTAAGACATAGACTAAGATATAGACTAAGACATAGACTAAGACATAGACTAAGACATAGACTAAGACATAGACTAAGATATAGACTAAGACATAGACTAAGACATAGACTAAGACATAGACTAAGATATAGACTAAGACATAGACTAAGACATAGACTAAGACATAGACTAAGACATAGACTAAGACATAGACTAAGATATAGACTAAGACATAGACTAAGACATAGACTAAGATATAGACTAAGATATAGACTAAGATATAGACTAAGACATAGACTAAGACATAGACTAAGACATAGACTAAGATATAGACTAAGATATAAACTAAGACATAGACTAAGACATAGACTAAGATATAGACTAAGACATAGACTAAGACATAGACTAAGACATAGACTAAGATATAGACTAAGACATAGACTAAGACATAGACTAAGATATAGACTAAGATATAGACTAAGATATAGACTAAGACATAGACTAAGACATAGACTAAGACATAGACTAAGATATAGACTAAGACATAGACTAAGACATAGACTAAGATATAGACTAAGACATAGACTAAGACATAGACTAAAACATAGACTAAGATTTAGACTAAGACATAGACTAAGATATAGACTAAGACATAGACTAAGACATAGACTAAGACATAGACTAAGACATAGACTAAGATATAGACTAAGACATAGACTAAGACATAGACTAAGATATAGACTAAGACATAGACTAAGACATAGACTAAGACATAGACTAAGATATAGACTAAGACATAGACTAAGACATAGACTAAGACATTGACTAAGACATAGACTAAGATATAGACTAAGACATAGACCAAGACATAGACTAAGACATAGACTAAGACATAGACTAAGACATAGACTAAGACATAGACTAAGACATAGACTAAGACATAGACTAAGACATAGACTAAGATATAGACTAAGACATAGACTAAGACATAGACTAAGATATAGACTAAGACATAGACTAAGACATAGACTAAGACATAGACTAAGACATAGACTAAGACATAGACTAAGACATAGACTAAGACATAGACTAAGATATAGACTAAGACATAGACTAAGATATAGACTAAGACATAGACTAAGACATAGACTAAGACATAGACTAAGACATAGACTAAGACATAGACTAAGACATAGACTAAGATATAGACTAAGACATAGACTAAGACATAGACTAAGATATAGACTAAGACATAGACTAAGACATAGACTAAGACATAGACTAAGATATAGACTAAGACATAGACTAAGACATAGACTAAGACATTGACTATGATATAGACTAAGACATAGACTAAGACATAGACTAAGACATAGACTAAGACATAGACTAAGACATAGACTAAGACATAGACTAAGACATAGACTAAGACATAGACTAAGACATAGACTAAGACATAGACTAAGACATAGACTAAGACATAGACTAAGACATAGACTAAGACATAGACTAAGATATAGACTAAGACATAGACTAAGACATAGACTAAGATATAGACTAAGACATAGACTAAGACATAGACTAAGACATAGACTAAGATATAGACTAAGACATAGACTAAGACATAGACTAAGACATAGACTAAGATATAGACTAAGACATAGACTAAGATATAGACTAAGACATAGACTAAGACATAGACTAAGACATAGACTAAGCCATAGACTAAGATATAGACTAAGACATAGACTAAGACATAGACTAAGCCATAGACTAAGATATAGACTAAGATATAGACTAAGACATAGACTAAGACATAGACTAAGACATAGACTAAGATATAGACTAAGACATAGACTAAGACATAGACTAAGACATAGACTAAGCCATAGACTAAGATATAGACTAAGATATAGACTAAGACATAGACTAAGACATAGACTAAGACATAGACTAAGATATAGACTAAGACATAGACTAAGACATAGACTAAGATATAGACTAAGACATAGACTAAGACATAGACTAAGACATAGACTAAGATATAGACTAAGACATAGACTAAGACATAGACTAAGACATAGACTAAGATATAGACTAAGACATAGACTAAGATATAGACTAAGACATAGACTAAGACATAGACTAAGACATAGACTAAGCCATAGACTAAGATATAGACTAAGATATAGACTAAGACATAGACTAAGACATAGACTAAGACATAGACTAAGATATAGACTAAGACATAGACTAAGACATAGACTAAGACATAGACTATGATATAGACTAAGACATAGACTAAGACATTGACTAAGACATATATATAAGTGTTTAAAATCTAAGGTCACCCTATGAAACATAGACATCCTTAATACTTTGTATATTTTTTTCATTTTTCAATCTGGCTCATATTGATAATACCTACAACTTTTGTTATATTGACAATATTTTGTTGTATATTTTTTTATACATTTTTTTGTTGCCGGTTGTTGTAAATTTTTTTCCCTTATTTGTTGGTTCCTTACTTTAAACTGGTAGCAAAATAATCAGGTTAATGTTTTACTAGATACTGAAGGAGATTCTTCTATTTTTTGGTCGTTGTATTGTTTACTAGCTCTACTTTTACATGTATTTATTATTACAGACACAAAAAGGCATTATCCTGTCATTTTTTGAGATTTACTTTAGACTTTAGTGTACTTGAGTTTATG
Organism: Stomorhina lunata; assembly: GCA_933228675.1. Lineage (NCBI taxonomy): Eukaryota > Metazoa > Arthropoda > Insecta > Diptera > Rhiniidae > Stomorhina > Stomorhina lunata. The sequence continues at coordinate 29,756,103 of OW121742.1, forward strand.
TGTGTGTGTTTTTATGTGGGCAATTTTGTGAGTGGGTGTGAAAAATATATAACAATTTTATTTTCAAATTAAATTAATGTTTTAATTTTTGGAAAAAAAAGGACATGTAATACAAGTTTTTGAGATAAAACTGTACGAAAAGGTTAAAGGGTCAAGAGTGTAGGCATTGTTAGAAAGGTCACAGTTACTTTAGAAAATTTAGCAACAAATTTTAAACATTTTAGATTAAAATGTCAAAGATACATGATAACAATCTATTGTATTTAAAAAATCATTATCCATTAGAGATATCTGAGACTTTAAAGATATGAAAGGAAAGCTTTGGATTAAAAAGTTTTGCTTTGATTATCTTAAGATTTATAGTCGTTACAAACATCAGCCGAAACCCAATATAACATCTTTACCAAATACTCTATAATACAAAGATATTGTACTTAAAACATAAAAGCACAAACAAACATACATTTTATGAGCACGTGTGTGTACCTTAGCTTTATCTCATTGGATAATCGTCTCCTTTAGTTGTTTCCGAATTAAAATAAAAGTGGTATACTCTGTTTTTATGGGATTTTTCAAAACGACTATACGGCAAATCAATGAATGGAAGTGCAACATCTTTGTATTATAGAGATTTTGATCTTCACCTTAAGTGGTGATGGTTATTAAAGAGCCATCAAAGATTATGAAAAAAAACTGTAATTTTGTTGCATAGTGTACTAATAGCGATTAATGCTTTTTTTCAACAAATTCTTAAATTCTAACGAAACTCATGTTTGATCGCAAATATTTCTTTATTAGAATTTATCTCCTTTTTTTGTAGTTTAAAGTGAATTTTTTATAGATTTGGTATGTGTCTAGTTTTTGTGTTGATTTCATTTCGATGCATCTCTAGAGAAATGTTAAAATTTGTTTGTATAATTCAATTTAAATTCCTTTTATTGGTATAAAATAAATCGTTGGTTGCTATTTTAACTGTTTCTCGCTGCTGATGCTGCCGCTGATGTTGAAAGTTATACTCAAGTGTTGCCAAGTTTTCATTTTTATAGTGCCAAAAAAATCTATATACGGTTGGATGAAGCTTGTAAAAAGAAAATATTGCAAGGAGTGTAACAAAAGTGTATTTAATTATGAGAAAAACAGAGAAGAAAAGGTATGAGATGAAATTTCATAAATACTAAATTTCATATATACTAAAACCACTATAAAAATCCTAATAGGAAATATTTTGAAAAATATTAAATCTATATATGTGACCTTCTCCGAGATAAGGGACCTAGTGTGTCAAAAAAAGGCTTTGGTATCTAAAAGGATGTAGAACAAGATGAAATAAGTTAGATTTCTGATTTATTTACCCCATAAAAACGTACAAAACTAACTTGGGAAAATCGACAAAAATGAGAAGAACATTAATATTTTATTTTTTGTTTTTTATTTTTCTCAAAACCCTACCTAAAAAAATTAATAGAAAATTCGTTATATAAATTTTTCTTTAGACAATTTCTTCGTTATAAAAAATTTTCGGTACGCATTTTTTTGTTGTAATAATTTTCGTTATAAGAATTTTTCTATAGAAAATTTTTCGTTATAAAAATTTTTCTATAGAAAATTTTTCGTTATAAAAATTTTTCTATATAAAATTTTTTGTTATAAAAATTTTTCTATAGAAAATTTTTCGTTATAAAAATTTTTCTATAGAAAATTTTTCGTTATCAAAATTTTTCTATAGAAAATTTTTCGTTATCAAAATTTTTCTATAGAAAATTTTTCGTTATCAAAATTTTTCTATAGAAAATTTTTCGTTATAAAAATTTTTCTATAGAAAATTTTTCGTTATAAAAATTTTTCTATAGAAAATTTTTCGTTATAAAAATTTTTCTATAGAACATTTTTCGTTATAAACATTTTTCTATAGAAAATTTTTCGTTATAAAAATTTTTCTATAGAAAATGTTTCGTTATAAAAATTTGTATAGAAAAATTTTCGTCATAAAAATTTTTCCCAAGAAAATTTTTCGTTATAAAATTTTTTCTAAAGAAAATTTTTCGTTATAAAAATTTTTCATTATAAAAATTTCCTCATAGAAAAATTTATCGTTACAAAAATTTTTACATAGAAAATTTTTCGTTATAAATATTTTTTTATAGAAAATTGTTGGTTACAAAAATTTTTCCGTAGGAAATTAGTCGTTATAAAAATTTTTCTAAAGAAAATATTTCTTATAAAAATGTTTTCAATAGAAAATTTTTCGTTATAAAAATTTTTCTATAGAAAATTTTTCGTTATAAAATTTTTTTTTATAAAATTTTTCGTTATAAAAATTTTTTATAGAAAATTTTTCGTTATAAACATTTTTCTGTAGAAAATTTTTCGTTATAAAAATTTTTAGTTTCAAACATTTTTTTATAGAAAATTTTTTGTTATAAAAATGTTTCTGTAGAAAATTTTTTTAAATAAAAAATTTTCAAAAAGAAGTGTATTTGCATTTGATCCCAAATCTGTTACATTTATTTATTAATGATTTGGGATCAAATGCAAATACACTTCTTTTTGAATAATATTTACATCCTGACTATTTTGTTATTTTTTGATAAAAAATTTTCGCTATAAAAATTTTTCGATAGAAAATTATTGGTTTTAAAAATTTTTCTACGGAAAATTTTTCTATGGAAAATTTTTAGCTACAAAAATTTTTCTTACAAAATTTTTCGTTATAAAAATTTTTCTATACAAAATTTTGCGTTATAAAAATGTTTGTAAAAAATTTTCGTTATAAAAATTTTTATAGAGAAAATATAAAAATTGCTGTGCATGAGCCGAAGTAGGTTTCTAATTGGTATGACAAATCTCCGAGAGGTGGCGCCACTGAAAGTTACTCAAAATTAATTTAATCGTCAACTGTGCATTTGATCATGCTACATATGATTTTTATCAAAGTTGTAGCAAATGATCCGACGAAGGTTTCTAATTGGTATGACCAATTTCCGACAGGTGGAGCCGCTGAAAATCACTCAAAATGAATTAAATCGTAAACCGCCAATCTTTGGTTTACAAACATAATTTGTAGTGATTGTGTTTGTAAAAAAGATAATAATAAGAAATTATCGATCTGTGTAAAAGTAGGGATATATCTCTTGAAGTAATGGCCTTACAAACCATCAAAACGCTTCGATGAATTGGTTGTACCTGCAAACATTTTTTGGCTTTTAGCAATAAATTGTCTGTTACATTAATAAATAAATGTAACAGGATTATATGCGAATAATTTTTGAAGAAATTTAATATATTTAACAAAAATATTTTGTTATTGTTCAAGAGGATAATAGAAATTAAAATCATAAAGAGTGTAACCTCATAGCCAAATTGGCGGTAATGTGGTATACAAATTTGTTTTTAGATTGCCAACATTTTTTCCAATTAAAACATGATATAATCCCCCACATGAGTCATGTCTAGTGCTTCCACGAATGATTGTCAGTTTAAGAGAAAAGTTACTATACCACATTATCCGCACTTAAGACTAGTTTAAGAATTTTTACCCTATTCATTAAACAAAAATATAATCATGACAAACTTATGAATCAAATTTTCTATAAAAAATATCCTACTATAAGCCTTTGATAATTTAAATTATTTGCGAAATATATATCATAAAAGAGATATATGTTTCACTTAATTTTAACTCCTTTACATCTCTGCATTTAATGCAGAAAGATTAAACTTTTTACACATAATTCACTCAACACAATGTAACAGAACTTTAATAATTTATTTCCAAAAAAAAAATTCTTTAATTTTCCCTTTTTCCTAAAAATTTTTGCCATAAAACAATTGTTTATTTTTCAATATTTAATTTAAGAATTTCTAGACTGTCGAAAGACAAAAACCTACAGATTTCAAGAAAATATCTACCAGAACAAAAAAAACAATCCTACAACACGTTGATGTAAAAAGACATTAAAATAAATATTTACAAAAAAAAAGTAGCAAAAATTTTAACATTCACATAAAATCCATTTACAGACAGACGACCAAATATTTGGATTTGTAAAATGCAAAAAAAACGACATAAATGTCTCAGGCTGTAACCAGGCAGGAGCAGTAGCAGCAGCAGCAAAAACATTTAATACAATAACAATAATAAAAACAATTATAACAACAATAACTATAACAATTACAGCAACAACAACAAAATACTATGATAATTGTATTTTTGCCAAAAAAAAAAGGATAAGCATATGCAAATCTTAGTCCAAAGGATCAATGTGGGTTTGAGTGTCTGTGTGTGAGTGTGCTTTAAAGGATATGTGTTGATAGAATATAAATGTATGCAGAGACATGAATATAAAATTTGTATTTATTGAATTAAAAGATTTAATGAAAAATAGAGTCGAATTTATTTATTTATCTACTCTCATGCCGATGACAGACCGACAGACATCATGTGTAAGGCAAAAGATTGATGAATAAATTAAGAAGAATGAAAAAAAGTTGGAAAAGAATTAAGGAAATTTATGCAAATTTAGCAGAAAAAAAAGTTAAGTAGTTCTGAGCTAATTAGATTTTGACATGATGACAAAATTTTCTCTAAAACAGTTGACGAGAGGCAAAGTTTTCTATAGAAAAGTTGAAGTGAAACAGAGTTTTCTATACAAAAGTAGACGTGAAACAAAGTTTTCTTAAGAAAAATTGACGCGAAACAAAGTTTTCTTAAGAAAAATTGACGCGAAACAAAGTTTTCTATACAAAAGTTGACGTGAAACAAAGTTTTCTATACAAAAGTTGACGTGAAACAAAGTTTTCTCTAGAAAAGTTGACGTGAAACAAAGTTTTCTCTAGAAAAGTTGACGTGAAACAAAGTTTTCTATAGAAAAGTTGAAATAAAACAAAGTTTTCTATAGAAAAGTTGAAGTAAAACAAAGTTTTCTATAGAAAAGTTGATGTGAAACAAAGTATTCTATATAAAAGTTGACGTGAAACAAAGTTTTCTATAGAAAAATTGATGTGAAACAAAGTTTTCTATAGAAAAGTTGACGTGAAACAAAGTTTTCTATAGAAAAGTTGACGAGAGGCCAAGAGTTCTATAGAAAAGTTGACGAGAGGCCAAGTTTTCTATAGAAAAGTTGACGAGAGGCCAAGATTTCTATAGAAAAGTTGACGAGAGGCCAAGATTTCTATAGAAAAGCTGACGAGAGGCCAAGTTTTCTATAGAAAAGTTGACGAGAGGCCAAGTTTTCTATAGAAAAGTTGACGAGAGGCCAAGTTTTCTATAGAAAAGTTGACGAGAGGCCAAGTTTTCTATAGAAAAGTTGACGAGAGGTCAAGTTTTCTATAGAAAAGTTGACGAGAGGCCAAGTTTTCTATAGAAAAGTTGACGAGAGGCCAAGTTTTCTATAGAAAAGTTGACGAGAGGCCAAGTTTTCTATAGAAAAGTTGACGAGAGGCCAAGTTTTCTATAGAAAAGTTGACGAGAGGCCAAGTTTTCTATAGAAAAGTTGACGAGAGGCCAAGTTTTCTATAGAAAAGTTGACGAGAGGCCAAGTTTTCTATAGAAAAGTTGACGAGAGGCCAAGTTTTCTATAGAAAAGTTGACGAGAGGCCAAGTTTTCTATAGAAAAGTTGACGAGAGGCCAAGTTTTCTATAGAAAAGTTGACGAGAGGCCAAGTTTTCTATAGAAAAGTTGACGAGAGGCCAAGTTTTCTATAGAAAAGTTGACGAGAGGCCAAGTTTTCTATAGAAAAGTTGACGAGAGGCCAAGTTTTCTATAGAAAAGTTGACGAGAGGCCAAGTTTTCTATAGAAAAGTTGACGAGAGGCCAAGTTTTCTATAGAAAAGTTGACGAGAGGCCAAGTTTTCTATAGAAAAGTTGACGAGAGGCCAAGTTTTCTATAGAAAAGTTGACGAGAGGCCAAGTTTTCTATAGAAAAGTTGACGAGAGGCCAAGTTTTCTATAGAAAAGTTGACGAGAGGCCAAGTTTTCTATAGAAAAGTTGACGAGAGGCCAAGTTTTCTATAGAAAAGTTGACGAGAGGCCAAGTTTTCTATAGAAAAGTTGACGAGAGGCCAAGTTTTCTATAGAAAAGTTGACGAGAGGCCAAGTTTTCTATAGAAAAGTTGACGAGAGGCCAAGTTTTCTATAGAAAAGTTGACGAGAGGCCAAGTTTTCTATAGAAAAGTTGACGAGAGGCCAAGTTTTCTATAGAAAAGTTGACGAGAGGCCAAGTTTTCTATAGAAAAGTTGACGAGAGGCCAAGTTTTCTATAGAAAAGTTGACGAGAGGCCAAGTTTTCTATAGAAAAGTTGACGAGAGGCCAAGTTTTCTATAGAAAAGTTGACGAGAGGCCAAGTTTTCTATAGAAAAGTTGTATCTAAAATTTTACGGTTTTCATTAAGTTTTTTCCTTCTCCTGTAATATAGCAAAAATCGAGTTAGGCCTTTTTGACGTTAAGCCATCGATATGTAGTTTTATTTACTGTCTTCGCATTATAAACCCGTAGTCTGAGTAAAAGAATGCACTCCGAGCATCTTAACTTTTAAAAGTCTTTTGTTTTATCAACTTTTTGTTTAAAAATCCCTATCTTATATTCTTTTTAACATCAGCTTAATAATCTCCAGCTCATGTTTTAAACATCGAAGGAAGAAAATACTTAAATAATATATTTAGAGCACAAAAAATAAAAAAAAAAAACTTAAGGCCAAATACATTAATTACACTTCCTGCGTTCAGTTTTTGTAGTTTCAATTTCATGTTTTGTTAAGAATTTACGTTTTTTCTTCTTCGCTGCAAAAGTTTTATATTTTTAATTCAAAAAAGTAAAAAAAAAATAAAAAAAAAAAACTACATTGAATGCAATTTTAGACTTTCGTCTTGGATTCTTCCTTTTCATTAAATTCAGCCATTGATAAGTAACAAAAAGAAGTAAAAAGAAAATAAAATGAAGAAAGAAGTGAATTAAATGTTACAAGATTTGTTACAAGGTACTAATTAAGTTTCAATTGTAATAAAATAATTGAAACTAACAAAATAATTACGAAAGCCAATGGAAAATAAATTTCGCAGTAATAAAAAAAATGAGTTTTTAAAATTAGTGAAAATAAGAAATAAAGGTCTTTATTTGAGCTGAAATACAGGAGGAGATAATTAAGAATTCAGCTTAACAAAATAGTTAAAAAAAAATTAAAAAAATATTTTTTTTTAATAAAATGTTAAATGAAAACATAAAAATTAAATCCTAAAAGTGTTTTTTTTTCTTCTGTTTTATTGGACTTTTTAGAAATCTAAATTTTCAGTAGCGACTTCTGATTCTTCTAAAAATTGCAGTGATGCCAATTTTCTTATATTATTTTATTGTAAAGCTCGGAGCTTTATGACAAGCATTTGGAGTCAAATTTTAAAGATTTCATATATTTTATTTTATAAAGTACTAACATAAATTTAGAGGAAAGACATTACACAAATATTCAGTTAATTTTGAATTATTTTATTTATTTTGTCCGATCAACACATAGTTTACATAGTTTGCATAGTTTACAGTTAACCTTATTTTGAATAATTTTGGGAATTGGTCATACCATCAGAAACCTCCGTCGGCTCATGCGCAACAACTTTGCAAAAGATTATAGCCTGATCAAGTGCACAGTTTACGATTTAATTCATTTTGATTTGTTTTCAGTAAAGCCACCTGTCGGAAGTTGTTTATACCTACTAAGAAACCTTCGTCTGCTTATGCGTAACAACTTTGCTAATGATCATAATATGATCATATGCACAATTTACGATTTAATTCATTTTGAGTAATTTTCAGTGGCGCCACCTGTCGGACGCTGGTAATATCAATTAATAAACCTTGGGCTTATCCGCAATAACTTTGCTTACGATTTAAATCACTTTGAGTAATTTTCAGTAGCGCCACCTGTCGGACTCTGGTCATACCAATTAATAAACCTTCGACTTATCCGCAATAACTTTGCTAAAGATCATAGCATGATTAAATGTACAGCTTACGATTTAAATCACTTTGAGTAATTTTCAGTAGCGCCATCTGTCGTCAATTGTTCACACCAACAAAGAAACCTTCGCCGGCTTATGCGCTATAATTTTGCTAAAGATCATAGCATGATCAAATGCACAGTTTTCGATTTAATAAATTTTTAGTAATTTTCAGTGGCGCCACCAGTCGGAAATTAGGTTTACCAATTTAAAAACCTACTCCGGCTTATTCGCAACATGAGCATAGCATGATCAAATCCAGAGTTTACTATTCTATAAAGAACATACATACAGACAAACATTCATTTGTTTATAACTAATAACATTACTAATTTTTTCCCCTTTTTATCCCCAAATTTCAAAAAAGTTCCATATGCATATTTGTTACATCTTTGGTACCAATTGAATTCGGTACATTTTATTAAAACGCAGTTAACATAATGTTCCTATTCATACTACTTTTTGAAATGTTTAGTTATCATTTAGTCCCTTTGTTTACTTTTTTACCCCCTATCGGACATAGTTGCAAAAAAGTACCAAACACCGTAATTTTAATTTTTTTTCTATACCTATTATTTTAGCAGATATAACGTTTTCGATTTTTTTCCATTTTTACCCCCTTAGCGGTAAAAGTTCCAAAAGTCCCTTCCCTACAGCAAAAATGTCTTTCTATTTATCATCAACTTTTCCATACAAATGTCTTTCTATCGTCAACTTTTCTATAGAAATGTCTTCCTATTGTCAACTTTTTTATAGAAATGTCTTCTTATCGTCAACTTTTCTATAGAAATGTCTTCCTATTGTCAACTTTTTTATAGAAATGGGTTCCTATCGTCAACTTTTCTATAGAAATATCTTCTTATCAACAACTTTTGTATAGAAATGTCTTCCTATCGTTGCAAAAGTTGCAAAAAAAGTACCAAACACCGTAAAAAAAGTACCAAACACCGTAATTTTAATTTTTTTTCCTATACCTATTACTTTAGGAGATATAACGTTTTCGATTTTTTCCCATTTTTACCCCCTTAGCGGTAAAAGTTCCAAAAGTCCCTTCCCTACAGCAAAAATGTCTTTCTATCATCAACTTTTTCATAGAAATGTCTTTCTATCGTCAACTTTTCTATAGAAATGTCTTCCTATTGTCAACTTTTTTATAGAAATGTCTTCCTATCGTCAACTTTTCTATAGAAATGTCTTCTTATTGTCAACTTTTTTATAGAAATGTCTTCCTATCGTCAACTTTTCTATAAAAATATCTTCTTATCGTCAACTTTTGTATAGAAATGTCTTCCTATCGTCAACTTTTGTATAGAAATGTCTTCCTATCGTCAACTTTTGTATAGAAATGACTTCTTATCGTCAACTTTTCTATAGAAATGTCTTCCTATCGTCAACTTTTCTATAGAAATGTCTTCCTATTGTCAACTTTTTTATAGAAATGTCTTCCTATCGTCAACTTTTCTATAGAAATATCTTCTTATAGTCAACTTTTGTACAGAAATGTCTTCCTATCGTCAACTTTTGTATAGAAATGTCTTCCTATCGTCAACTTTTGTATAGAAATGTCTTCTTATCGTCAACTTTTCTATAGAAATGTCCTCTTATCGTCAACTTTTCTATAGAAATGTCTTCCTATGGTCAACTTTTCTATAGAAATGTCTTCCTATCGTCAACTTTTCTATAGAAGTGTCTTCCTATCGTCAACTTTTCTATAGAAATGTCTTTCTATCGTCAACTTTTCTACAGAAATGTCTTCCTATCGTCAACTTTTCTACAGAAATGTCATCCTATCGTCAACTTTTCTATAGAAATATCTTCCTATCGTCAACTTTTCTATAGAAATGTCTTCCTATCGTCAACTTTTCTATAGAAATGTCTTCCTATCTTCAACTTTTCTATAGATATGTCTTCCTATCGTCAACTTTTCTATAGAAATGTCTTCCTATCGTCAACTTTTCTATAGAAATGTCTTCCTATCGTCAACTTTTCTATAGAAATGTCTTCCTATCGTCAACTTTTCTATAGAAATGTCTTCCTATCGTCAACTTTTCTATAGAAATGTCTTCCTATCGTCAACTTTTCTATAGAGATGTCTTCCTATCGTCAACTTTTCTATAGAAATGTCTTCCTATCGTCAACTTTTCTATAGAAATGTCTTCCTATCGTCAACTTTTCTATAGAAATGTCTTCCTATCGTCAACTTTTCTATAGAAATGTCTTCCTATCGTCAACTTTTCTATATATATATATATATATATATATATATATATATATAGATATAAGATTTCTTACTTCAATTATCAACGATTGGCACTGAAAGAGCAAACATCAGTTAAAACTAAGCAAATATTTTAAAGCCAAATTATTAACCCAATTATTAACCCAAAATGTAAAATTTTTTAATGTAGCAGTTACTTCTATTTGCCCAAAAATTTACTCCGTCTGACCTAAGCTGACGAAAAGAAAGTTTTGTTTTTTCAAAAATTAATTTTCTTTTGCTTGTAATTGGTATTGACTTTCAGTAACTTATTTCTATTGACAGTTCTAATTACTGTTTGTAACTGAATTCTTATAAATGATTACATACGAAATACAACTGCATATTTACACGAGTATTAACCAAAACAAAAAGGACTGCAATGTTTCTTGGAAGAACATACTAATATTTGCACAGTGTCCAGGAATGACGAAAAACTGAGTACGTAACCAATTATACTGTACTCGATTTTGACAACTTTTTTACCAACAAAAGGGAGACCTAGTGGGTAAAGATAACTCAAATACGCTGAATTAAATTGTGCTTACCGATTTTTAAGTTTTCGAGATATAGCGTTATTTACGAAATAAATATTAAAAAAAAAAAAATACTCAAAAACTGTTTATTTTCTTGAACTAAGTAAGAAAATCGAATCGATATTTGAGTAGATTGCTCAGAATATAGTCTTATATTCGGACTATAGGGAATGACCCTATAATATAAAGATGTTGCACTTCCATTCATTGATTTTTAGTTTGGTCTACTTGAAAAGTCCCATAACATTTCTAGTAACTTGAAATCTTTGTATTTCTTTAACTAAAGAGTGCTCTAAATAAAATTTGTAGTTGGATTTTCTTAAATAAAAATCAAACCTTTTAATATAAAAACTCTATAAAATACGCAAATATAATGACATATTATACAAAATCATTTAGCATTAAAATGTTTACTTAGTACTCGGGTTTTGCAAAATTATCGATTTTTTTCGGAAACCCTCCCATTAAAGATTTTATAGTTGCTTCTGATACCTTTTTGGAGCATGTGTTCCACCTGCGCTTAAAATCGGACATGTTCTTGGAAATCTTTCCTGTGTTCTTCAATTCCTTTTTTACGAGAGCCCAATACTTTCCACAGGCCGAAGTTCTGGACAGTTAGGTGGATTTGCCTCTCGTGGTACAAAAATGACATTATTCTTTGAGTACCACTCAAGTGCCTTTTTTCCATAATGGCATGATGCCAAATCGGGCCAAAAAATGTAGACACTCTGTGCTCTCTTAAAAAGGTAACAACCGTTTTTGTAGGCACTCCTTTATATAAATTTTTGTGTTTATTGTGCCAGATGCCACAAATACTTTACTTCTTTTGCCACAACTGCAAATAGCTTGCCACACGAGAAACTTCTTAGGGAATTTTGTTTGTTTTTTTGTGCGAAACTCTTGCCGAACATTGCCTCGTTTATCAGCAACATAAAAATCTTGACCAGGAAGTTGAGAAAAGTCTGCCAATACGTATGTTTCATCATCCATCACACAGCAGGTGTATTTTTTTTATAAAATCAGACTTCAATTTTTTCGCTCATTTTTTTGCTTCTAAGTTCTTTATAGCATTGCGATCTGGAAACTTTTGGACTTTGTATGTCTTCAGTCCAACATAAGCTTTGACTCTATGTGCAAAATTCGTAGAACATTTCACCGTACGAGCTGCTTTTCTTAAAGAAGTGTTAGGCGCTCTTCGAAAGAGTCGCTCGACTTCTTTTGCCTTACCAATATCTGTAGGACCTTTTTTCCTCCCTGATCCAGGTTTTCGTTTAATTCTCAGGTTTTCCTTATACCGTCTGATGGCATTAGAAACCGTTCGAGGGTCAACTTTCAAATTTTTAGCTATTTTTTTAAAAGTCCATGACGGATTTTTTTGAAAAGTTTTAATTATATTTTCACGAACTTTTTTTTCGCAGTCCATTTTGATTGAAATAACTATTGAAAATTAATAATTTCTAAAATTATAGTATCTGACATATCTATAGAAACTAACTTGATCAAAAAATAAATTATTTTTTGCACTATGGATAAATTTTGTCTAAAATAGTAAATGCATATTTTTTTTAGAACACTCTTTAAGTAAAAAAAATCAAAATTCGGTAACAAAATTATCTATTAGTAACATTATTTTTATTCCGAGCAGTTGTTTTGGAAATAATTTTTTTTTGTGATTTTTCAAAAAAAAAAAAATAATTATCTTTTTGCAACAAAAAAATGTATTTCCAAAACGACTGCTAGGAATAAAAAAAATAGTGTTTCTGAAAGATAATTTTGAATTTCGATTTTTTTACACAAATAAGTTAAGAAAATAAACAGTTTTCAAGTTACCAGAAATTTTATGGGACTTTTCAAATAGACCAAACTGAAAATCAATGTAAGGAAGTGCAACATCTTTTTATTATATTGTCGTTCCCTATAAAACTACAGTCTGAGCAAGCTACTATAGCTTGCATCAGGGAATAAAACTATTATTATTATTTTATAATTTTTTCGGGACCGTTGAAACATCTGTAACGTTTGAGGTTAATATACCACAATACGTCAGAAATATCGCCTAGTTCCTATAAGAAATGCAAGACTATTCCTGTATCGCAACAGAGGACAAGGCAACAGATTGTGCAACCGAGTGCCTTCCAATTAGAAAATGTTTTATCAGGATTGACACAGCTAAGAATATATCGGCATTGCAAACAATGCCAATCTATCGAAACGGCGCTTTATCTGACTGTAATGAATATAAATAACATCATCTATAAAATTGTATGCTCTCACTCTCCACACTTTTGTTACGGAGGAGAAATTTCGTATTCGTATTTTTGTTATAATGTGTTACACAGGGGGGAGGTAAAGATCTGCGAAAATAGTGTTACGTAATTTGTTAACAGCCCCTAAGGATAAGTTCCTAAAAAAACCTAACAATTATCATTAATCGCCTTTATTTTAGTCAGGGTATCATATTGATAAACTTCTATTTCTAATAATCGTTGCCTGTAAAGTTAAAACTTATTATTGTAGGTCCACTGAAAATTTTCCTTTTTTCCCGAAAATACCCCACTGTGCTTGGTATTAAATGCCACTGACCTTTACTAATTGGCCGCATATAAATTTTAAAATTTGAAGCAATACCCATTGTATTGGAATGTTCATGTACTTAAGATATACAGACATTAAACGCAATGCCAAAAAGGGTGTTCCGCAAAAAAAATGGTAAAAAATGTTAATGCACAAAAACTATGGATGTTAAGGAAACTGTGGGTTTAAACTCATTTTGAAGAGACATATTTAAAATATCTTAAAATAAATTATACAAAACGAATATAATTTGTAGATTGCACGTTTTACTAAGGTTTAGGCTTAGCTAAGGTCAAAGGTCATTATACTTAAAAATTTTATATAAGTTGAATCTTATATCTTTATTAGAAATCCGATATACATATAAGAAAAATCTATAATTATAGATAGATTTTTTTAAAGGCTAGAATATAAGAAGAAAATAAAACTAGTGAGAAAGAGAAATATTTCCTCATTTTCCGGCTCACCCTAAAATTACGGGGTTTGTTACAATTGGTAGGTAAGTCGGTATTTATAAATGATTTTCGATTTCTGTTTTCGATGTTTCTTTAACTTAAATACACGAATGTTCGTATATAAATGAATTTCACCGCACAATAATTCTCGAGTTCTGAAGAAGTAAAAAGCAAAAAGAGAGGATATTGTGGCAGCAACATTTACAGTTGCAGCAAAGGCATGGACAAACAGTAAAACAGACACATAGACAAGAGAAGTACAATATACAAAAAACAAAAATAAAGTAACAATTTAAAATTATTGCCTCAAAATATATTAACAAAAACTTAAGTATTTCGGAGCAACGAAAGAGTACGCACATACTTTTAGACGAGTATTTAGTATATCCCAACAAATTTTTTGTGATTACTTTATTTTTAGATGAGTAAAGTAGAGCCATTTGTTGTTATTTTAAAACATTCTTTAAGCATTTTTATTCTACAGTCAATTTTATTTCTTTTACATCGGCAGTGTGTTATTGCTGTAGGCTTACTGCCGATGGAGGATGTTGCGTTAAATAATATTTTTTATGGAAATTAATAATTACAGAAATTGGTGTTGCCGTGACTGCAGGGTTTGATTCATTCTTTATGTATAGTTTCAACGTTTTAAAAAGAAAAAGCTTTCTAAATACTCCATTTTTTAATATTTATTATCAAAAAATTTTCTTTACAAAATTTTGTTATCAAAAATTTTTCTATTGAAATTTTTTTTATCAAAAATTTTTCTATAGAAAATTTTTTTATCAAAAATTTTTCTATAGAAAATTTTTTTATCAAAAATTTTTCTATAGAAAATTTTTTTATCAAAAATTTTTCTATAGAAAATTTTTTTATTAAAAATTTTTCAATAGAGAACATTTTTTGTCAAAAATTTTTTTATAGAAAATTTTTTTATCAAAAATGTTTCTAAAGAAAATTTTTTTATTAAAAATTTTTCTATAAAAAAATTTTTTATCAAAAATTTTTCTAGAAAAATTTTTTTATCAAAAATTTTTTCTATTGAAAAATTTTTGATAAAAAAATTTTCTATAGAAAAATTTTTGATAAAAAAATTTTTTTTGATAGAAAAATTTTTTTATCAAAAATTTTTCTATAGAAAATTTTTTTAGAAAGAAATTAATTTTTAGTTGAACCATGAATTTATGTTAAGAGGTTGTGGGTTCGAATCCGGGCTCAGGTTCATATCATAAATTTTTAAATGAAAATTTTTTTATCAAAAATTTTTCTATAGAAAATTTTTTTATCAAAAATTTTTCTATAGAAAATTTTTTTATCAAAAATGTTTCTATAGAAAATTTTTTTATCAAAAATTTTTCTATAGAAAATTTTTTTATAGAAAATTTTTTTATCAAAAATTTTTCTATAGAAAATTTTTTTATTAAAAATTTTTCTATAGAAAATTTTTTTATCAAAAATTTTTTTATAGAAATTTTTTTATCAAAAATTTTTTTATAGAAATTTTTTTTTAAAAATTTTTTTATAGAAATTTTTTTTTAAAAATATTTCTATAGAAAATTTTTTTATCAAAAATTTTTCTGTAGAAAATTTTTTTATCAAAAATTTTTCTATAGAAAATTTTCTTATCAAAAATTTTTCTATAGAAAATTTTTTTATCAAAACTTTTTTCATAGAAATTTTTTTATCAAAAATATTTCTATAGAAAATTTTTTTTATCAAAAATTTTTCTGTAGAAAATTTTTTTATTAAAAATTTGTCTCTAGAAAATTTTTTTATCAAAAATTTTTCTATAGAAAATTTTTTTATCAAAAATTTTTCTATAGAAAAATTTTTTACAGAAAATTTTTTTTTATCAAAAATTTTTCTATAGAAGACTTTTTTATCAAAAATTTTTCTATAGAAAATTTTTTTATCAAAAATTTTTCTATAGAAAATTTTTTTATCAAAAATTTTTCTATAGAAAATTTTTTTATCAAAAATTTTTCTATAGAAAATTTTTTTATCATAAATTTTTCTATAGAAAATTTTTTTATCAAAAATTTTTTTATCAAAAATTTCTCTATAGAAAATTTTTTTATCAAAAATTTTTCTATAGAGAATTTTTTTTAATCAAAAATGTTTCTAAATTTTTTCATCAAAAATTTTTATATAGAATTGTTTTTTATCAACAATTTTTCTATAGAAATTTTTTTTATCAAAAATTTTTATATAGAAAAGTTTTTGATATAAAAATATTTTTATCGAAAATTTTTAAAGAAAAATATTTTTATCTACAAATTTTTTATTAAAAATATTTTTGTTATAAATTTTTCTATAGAAAAATTTTTGAATCGAAAATATCTAAAACAAGTAAGAAAGTGCTATAGTCGGTCAAGCGCGACAAAACGATACCCTTCACCACTAAAGTCAAAGTTGTACTTTTTAATCTATAAAACAAATATTTCCTAAATTTTGTCAAAATACGAACATTTTCTTAAGGCTTATAAATTTAAGCTGTTTTCGTCATTTAGACTTATATGGGGGCTAGGGTCAAATGTGAACCGATCATCTTGAAATTAATTACAGTTTTTACAAAAATTATGTGTTCAAAAAATAGAGTTGAAATTGTCATAATTTTCGGATTTATGAGCGTTTTAGTGATTTTTGTCTCATTTAGTGCGTTTTTAAAGAAGAGTTTGTACGGGAGCTATGGTCAAATGTGGACCTATTTAAATGAAATTTGGCACAGTGATTTTAGTTTACATATGCAGTATCTGTTTTAAATTTCATGAAAAAATATTGATATTTGTGGCCAATATATCAATTTCGGGAAATGTGACCTATGGGAGGTACCATAAATAATGGACCGATTTTGACGAATTTCAATAGCCATGGTCCCATTGATCTATGCCAAATTTTATCAAATTATCTTTAGAACTGCGACCTGTAGTTTGATTACAAGGTTTACATGGGGGTCCAGCCAGACGGACGGACGGACGGACATCGCTAAATCGACTCAGAAAGTGATTATAAGCCTATTGGTATACTAAAAGGTGGGTCTAAAACAAATATTTCTATGTGTTACAAACATCAGCACAAACTTATAATACCCTTTCCTATGTGGTGAAGGGTATACAAATATAAGAATCTAAAATTATTTAATATTAGAATTTATTTCCGTTTTGAAAAATATTCCCAATGTTTACAAAAATAATAGTGTCGTGGCAACAATGTTGTATGACACAAAATCTGACTTATTGTTTTGCTGGGTTACTGGTACTTGCAACAACTGCAGCATCGTTAAATTTAGAATTTCATGTAATGCAGTATATATCGTAGTAGCTTGGTACATGTTTGTAAAATATTTGTACAATCAACCCCAAACAGAAAGAACCAAGAGAAATAAGTAATAAAAGCAGTTAAATGTTACTGCTCTGAATGTTTGACTACAAAAAAAAAAGAATTCAATGCGAGGCCAAGAAGTGCAAAAGAAAAGGAATACAAATTGAAGACAGTGCAATCAAAATCTAAAAACCTAAAAACTTTTACATACAAAAATTTTCTATATAAAAATTTTCTTTACAAAAATTTTCTATACAAAAATTTTTTATACAAAAATTTTCTATACAAATTTCCTATACAAAAAACATAATTTCAAAATGATTTCCAAAATGTTATTTCTTAATTCCTTTTAAACACTTACTGTCCCTTGACTTCTGCCCACCACTGTTCATTTTATACACCACTAAATCGATTTGTTTATGTGAATTTTTGAAAATAGTTGTGAAAAGTTACTTCTCAATAGTGGGTAAAGTGGCGGTTACCCCTGGAAAAATAAATATATACATACATACAAACACACAAATTCACAAATAGACAAGTGGCATGTGCTGCTATTTGTTCAACGCCAAACGATATTTTGTAAATTCTAAATTGAAAAACGATCTAAAAGTTCAACAATATTCGCTATATATTTTCTTGATATTAAAGAAATAGTTTAGCTTTTTTTTTTTTGTTGCAAGAGTGTTCTTAGCAATTGAGTTGTTTAAACTGCTCGAATTGGTAGTAAACGAAGAATTATGGCTTTCTTCTGAAGGGGTAAAGTGAGGGCAATAAATTTGACTTTGGCAAAAAGTATTGATGTGGATAAATTTAAAATATCTAAAGTGAATTAGAATTCTTCAAAAAGTGTTGATAAAGCTGAGATTATTAACCCATTAAGTGGAAATGATGAGTGTAGACACTAAATACTTTCTGTAGCAAATGTTAGATTTGATGGGCTATGTCTGCCACATTTTAAAGTGATTTTAAAGTAGTACTAAATTAATTAAGCTTAAAAACCAGAGTTTCGTTATTTATAAATTATACAGCACTACAAAATTAAAAGTTTTTCATTGCTGCCTTAGATTTCTTAGTCAGTTTGTATGCATTCAATGCCACTAATTTTTGTATCGGCTCTAGTTTTCGAGATATTAAACTAAGTAGTTATGCGATTTATAGTAACGTAACTAATAAACGGTTCATTCTACTCAGTAACAATTAAAAATTTTAATTCGGCTGCAATATTATCTTTATGCTGCATTAACATGTTTTTGATTCCATGGAGTAGTTTCTAAGATATCGCTCAACTTTTTCAAAAATTCATATAAAATAGAGAAGACAACAAATTTACCATCTTGGTAAAATCTTTTTTTTTCAAAATAATGTAACTCTATATCATTAAAAGAAAATACGTTATACAAACAAGAAAAATTGATTGTTATACCCTTCAACACCATAGGTGGAATGGGTATAAGTTTGTGCTGATGTATGTATGTACACCAAAACACTTAGAATCACTCCCTGAGTCGATTTAACGACAATGGCTGGACCCTCATATAAACCTTGTAAAGATAATTTAATAAAATTTGGCACAGACAATTATCTTGGTAATAGGACCATAGCCATTCAAATTCGTCCAAATCGGTCAATTATTTAGGGTACCTCCCACAGGTCTCACTTCACGGAATTGGTTTTTTGCCGCCAATATTTGTATATTTTCATGAAATTTAAAATAAAAAGTTATTAAAGCTTATGCACATTGGGGTGACAATTTTTTGTATGAATGAAAATTATTTTTCGAATTTATAACCCCAGGAAAACTTTGGTAATGGCAAGTACTCTGATAACTGGTTACCTTGTAACGACTACAACATACCATCCGAATAAATAATAAGTTATTACAGAAGTACTTATTTGTAATTAAGATGGTAATTTAAACTGAATGGCCCCGGTTCAAATCCCACCAAGGGCAACAATTTTTTTTAGTTTTTTTTTTATTAAAAGAGTCTTTTTAAATGATTTTTGAATTTTAAGAACTTAAATATTATGTTCTGTAAAAAAAATTTGTAAAACTAACTCACGTTAATGAAAAAATCATGAGTCAATTTTGATTATATAGGGGATGTTGAATACCAAACACGATTCTAATTGGTCTTAACTTTGTAAGCCCAACTTATCTGGGTCATCCTTCATCTCAACTGTGGACACACACCTCCTCATGGTATCACCCGGGGAGCTAGTTTAACACCCATTAATATTGTGAGTTAACATGTTCCGAGAGTTGTCCCATAAGATCGATAAAAATGGGTTAGGATTACGGGCTAGTAACCCTCTCTTGAAAAAAAAATACATTGAAGAGGATAAAATTAGAATTGAAATGTCGCACTACCTAATGTTAGAGGAGGATGTCCGAAACTTCGATAGAAAGACCAAGTAGAGGAACATTTTCAAAGCTTGGCCTATAAAATTGGAGAATATTCGCACAAGATCGAAATCCATGGAATTCTAAAATATGCTCGGACTTTGACCTTAACAGGTTGTAACATTTAAGTAAGTAAGAGTCAATCTTATGTAAAAACTTATACAAAAAAGAAGATTTAAATTGTTTAAGTTTTAAAATAATTTTAAAAAAGTTTTAAAATAATTACAAAAAATCGTATAAAAATATTTTTCCAAAAATTACAACAAAGCAAAAAAAAGCAGGGAAAAACAAAGTTATTTTCACATGATTTTGGATCTAAAAATAAAAATTGTTTATATTAATTATAAGCTGCTAAGTTTTCAACATATGAAGTAGCTCAGTGGAAGAGTCTCTGCCTAGCAGTCGGAGGGTCTGGGTTCGAGCCCCCATGGGATCATAAAAAAAATTTTGTATTTCGTTTAAAAATATATGTTTTTAATAAAACAACAACAAAAAAGTTGTTGCTGTTGTTGTTGTTGCTTTCAAATTGCTTACCCAAGTCATTACTTTTCTGCAATTGGTAAGTACTTGCCTCCAATGACATCCCCATGTTAATGTAATGACTTAAACAGCGAATGAGTAAGTAGTTCGTGTTCAATAGTTTAACTGTTTAACTCATTATTTGGTAATGAAAAGTTTTACTGGGACGTTTTCAACGGAATATTGTAACAATAGGTATAAAAGTTTAGTTTAAATAAACAATTTTTACAAGAAAAAATAATGGAATATTAAAGAAAACTAACACAGCTTTATCTCAAATAGTCAAAAACAAAAATCCATGAAGTGGTTTTGGAGTTACTCCATTTTTCCCCTGAAAATGCACCAAAAATTTTCTGTTGTAAATAAAGAAATTTCAAAGTTGGACCTTATTTATCATTAAATGACTCGTTAGTATTGAATAGTTCACGATCTCGAAAGAATGCTTGCTTTCTTATCCTATACGAAAGAAATTTGTTTTTCGTTTCACTAACTTTATTTTATGCGACAGATAAGTCGAAAAAAAAAAAATTTATAAAAAATTTTCCCTAAAAAAATGTTTTTAATAAAAACTTTTCTATACAAAATTTTTTAATGAAAAATTGTTCTACAGCAAATTTTTTTATCAAAAATTTTTCTATAGAAAATTTTTTTATAAAAAATTTTTTTATAAAAAATTTTTCTATAAAAATTTTTTTTAGAAAATTTTTCTATAAAATTTTTTTTTAGAAAATTTTTTTACAAAAAAATTTTTTATACGAAATTTACCAAAAATTTTTCTATAGAAAATTATTTGATCAAAAATTTTTCTATAGAAAAATATTTTTATCAAAAATATATAATATATAATAAAAGATTTTTTTATCAAAAAATTTTTTATATGAAATTTGTTTATCAAAATTTTTCTTAATTAATTAATATTTTTTATCAAAAATTTTTCTATAGAAAATTTTTTTTTAATTTTTTTACCGACAATTTTTTATCAAAAATTTTTCCATAGAAAATTTGTTTATCCAAAATTTTTCTATAGAAAATTTTTTTATCAAAAATTTTTCTATAGAAAATTTTTTTATCAAAAATTTTTCTATAGAAAATTTTTTTATCAAAAATTTTTCAATAAAAAATATTTTTATCAAAAATTTTTCTTATAAAATTTTTTTATCAAAAAATTTTTTATATGAAATTTGTTTATCAAAATTTTTCTTAATAAATTTTTTTTATCAAAAATTTTTTTAAAAATTTTTTACCAACAATTTTTTTATCAAAAATTTTTCCATAGAAAATTTTTTTATCCAAAATTTGTCTATATAAAATTTTTTTATAGAAAATTTTTTTATCAAAAATTTTTCAATAAAAAATATTTTTATCAAAAATTTTTCAATAAAAAATATTTTTATCAAAAATGTGTCTATTTTTTGGCTTTTTATCAATAAATTGATCTGTTACATTAATAAATAAATGTAACAGGTTTGGGATCAAATGCAAATACACTTCTTTTTGAATAAAATTTTTTTATCAAAAATTTTTCAATAAAAAATATTTTTATCAAAAATTTTTCTATATAAAATTTTTTTATCAAAAAATTTTTCTTAATAAATTTTTTTATCAAAAATTTTTCTATAGAAAATTTTTTTATCAAAAATTTTTCAATAAAAAATATTTTTATCAAAAATTTTTCTTATAAAATTTTTTTATCAAAAAATTTTTTATATGAAATTTGTTTATCAAAATTTTTCTTAATAAATTTTTTTTATCAAAAATTTTTCTATAGAAAATTTTTTTAAAAATTTTTTTACCAACAATTTTTTTATCAAAAATTTTTCCATAGAAAATTTTTTTATCCAAAATTTGTCTATATACAATTTTTTTATAGAAAATTTTTTTATCAAAAATTTTTCAATAAAAAATATTTTTATCAAAAAATTTTTCAATAAAAAATATTTTTATCAAAAATTTGTCTATATAAAATTTTTTTATCAAAAATTTTTCAATAAAAAATATTTTTATCAAAAATTTTTCTATATAAAATTTTTTTATCAAAAAATTTTTCTTAATAAATTTTTTTATCCAAAATTTTTCTATAGAAAATTTTTTTATCAACAATTTTTTTATCAAAAATTTTCCATAGAAAATTTTTCTACAGAAAAGTATTCCTATCGAAAGTTTGTCTTTAGAAAAAAATTTTTATTAAAAATTTTGCGATAGAAAAATTTTTTTGAGAACATTTTTTGGTAGAAAAATATTTTTTTTTTTGTAAAAATTCACAGGAAATTATTTTTATCGAAAAATTTTCTGTAACAAATATTTTTTTTTTTCTTTGAAAAATTTTTGTTAAAAATATTTTTCTTTGGAAATTTTTTTGATATAAATTATTTTTTACAGAAAATTTTTTGATAAAAATATTTTGATGTAAAAATTTCCAAAAAAAAAAAAATATTTTTGTATCAAAAATTTTTTCTATCAAAAAATTTTTCTATCAAAAAATTTTTCTATCACAAAATTTTTGGTAACATTTTTTTTTCAAAAAATGTTTATTCGATATAAAAAAATCAAAAATTTTTTAATATTAAAATTTATTTCTGATTCGAAAAAAATTCCTAATTAGGTTACATTTATTTCAAACAATATTTATAAAAATAATGGTGTCGTGGCAACAATGTTCGAGATTTATTTCTGTGTTCGAACCATGTATTTCGTTATTATAAATTAGATTTTGATTTTGTTTCTTGTGAACTTTGTTTTTGTGTTTTTTAAACAAAGCGGCACCAACCGACTCTGCTAGCATCCAAATTCCCACTGAATGCTTTTTATAAACTAGTTAAATTAATGATCGTAATGTTAACGAAGATTACAAAAAGTCATCGGCTTCTGGTGGTATGGACTGCCTACGCCCATAATAATACTCATTTTCACGAGTTTCGTTATTGATCGTGATAACTGTGAAAATTACAAAAAGTCTTTGGCTTATGATAGTATGAGCTGCCTACGCCTGGTTGTGTTGCTCAAAATCGTGTAACTACGTTATAAAAAAATAATGTCTCGAAAACTAGAGCTGATTTAAAGAAAGTGAATTAGATGAATTGGAGCCCTATACAAGGTGTATGTATAGAAATTGACTAATAAATTAAAGGCACACTTTTTGTGATGGGCTTTGTGATTTTAACTTTTAACACCTAATATAAGGTACTGAAGTTATGACTGATGGACGTATGTTTCTGAAATCGTGTCCTACTTCGATGACTTTTACAACATTAAAACATTGTTTAGTTATGATTCTTCTTGTTCCTTTCTCAAATAAATATCACATTAATTCTAATGGAATCAAAATCCTTGCCACATAAATTGTCCATTAACAAATTTTATTCAGCAAAAAAAAACATAATTTTCAAGAATTAAAGACAATTAAACAAATACCGAAATTATAGACATTAAAACCAGTTAAAATTAAAATAATTTTTTTTTTTTGTTATAGTGTACAAGAGAAGGATAATGAGATTTTATTAAAAAAAATGCCAACACTCAAGCATACACACAAAAATATACAAGTATGCAAGAGTGTGTGTTGTCGCCTATTTTTAAGCAAAATAAAAAAAAACTATTGTATATGAAAATTTATATTTTCACGAGCACGCACAATAAAATATTTAAATATTTAAACAATGCTCAGGCTCAAACAAAAGGAAAACTGACGCTTTATAGAGGAACAAACACCGTTTTTATTTTCATTCTAGCCAGAAGCGATCCCAGCCGCTTTTAGTTTGTTGGTAACAAACATATAGAAATATGTACTACGTATGTATCTAAGTGTATTGCTTCAGCCATAATGCATTAGGGAGGGAAAAAGAAGGGCGATTTAGGAAAGTGGGTTTTGGTTTCCTCTAAATAGTTGGCAAATGATGATGATGTTGGATAAAAAGGAGGCGAGTAAATGTTAGTTTAGCTACTAACTGAAAAAGCTGCTGCTTCTACTGCCGATGCTGTTGAATGTATCCCTTTTGTTCTAAATATTTGAATAAAAATTAAATGCAAACAAAAAACGTTTAAGTAAGCGTTATAATAATAACGATAATGATGACGATGACGATAATAGTAACACTAATACATACATTTGTATACAATTACATATACTCTATTCTATATATATAAAAAAACAATCATGTATACATTCCCCAAGAGTCTAATAGGTGGCAATTGCCATAACACGGGTCAGTGTTGGTAAGATATTAAAGAGTATTTCTAACGGAATATCCATTTACTATTTTAGACAAAACTTATCCATAGTGTAATAAATATTGTTTTTTTTACGTTTTATTTTATAGATATGTCAGATACTAATTCATATTTTAAAACTCATTTATTTTCAATTATTATAACCAGGCGCAGGCACTCCTTACTACCAGGTGCCGACTACTTTTCATAATTTTCTTAACACAACGGCAAAATGAGTTTCAACAAGTAAGAGTGTTATATTCGGTTGTGCCGAATCTTATATACCCACCATCAAGTTGTGTTAAATTTAGAAACGTATCTCCTATGGGGGTGCAGCTTATTCAAAATGTGGACCAAATGTGGTATTGTTTGTAAAATGTTTAAAAGTATCTAAGTGATTTAACTAGTAATGGGTGTTTTTTTTAGAGGTATAGAACTTCGAATTGAAATAAAAAACAAGAAAATCGTTTTAATGTCCATCAATTTGGCTTTATTGGAAGGATAATTTTATGCCATTATTGTTTAAATATGATTTCGGGCATGTGGCCGCCGCGGCTGGCTCGAATAAAGCCAATTCTACAGGTTCAATTTTCAACTACTTTTTCGAGCATATGGGGCCGTATGTTGGCAATAACGCCACGAATGTTGGCTTCCAAGTCCCCTAACGTTTCTGGTTTGTTGGCGCAGATGAGCGACTTCACATATCCCCAAAGAAAATAATCCAGTGGTGTCAAATCGCACGATCTTGGTGGCCAATTGACAGGTCCATTCCGCGAAATTATGCGCTCATCGAATGTTTCCTTCAATAAATCAATTGTGACGTGTGCTGTGTGGCATGTAGCGCCGTCTTGTTGGAACCACAACTCATCCACATTCATGCCATCCAATTGGGGAACAAAATAGTCGGTTATCATGGCTCTATACCGGTCTCCATTTATGGTAACTGACTCTCCAGCATTATTTCGAAAGAAGTATGGCCCAATGACTCCACCAGCCCATAGAGCACACCAAACAGTCAGTTTTTGTGGATGTAATGGCGTCTCAAGGGTCTTATGTGGATTTTCTTCACTCCAAATGCGGCAATTTTGCTTGTTGACGTAGCCATTCAACCAAAACTGAGCCTCATCACTGAACAAAATTTTGCGATGAAAATCAGCATCGAGATCAATCTCATTTTCAGCCCATACACCAAAATCACGACGCATTGCATGGTCTCGCGGCTTTAATTCTTGCACAAGCTGGATCTTGTAAGGTCGCAGCCAAGATCTTTGCGCAAAATCTTCCATAAAGTTGATGGACAAAGCTCCAATTGCTGTGCACGGTGGCGAATCGATTCATTCGGGTCCTCTTCAACACTTTGCTCTACAGCGGCAATTGTTTCTTCGATGCGCACTGTTCGACGTCGCTGCGGATGCGTATTATCACATAGAGTAAACGTAGTGCGAAAACGATCCATGGTTAACCGAATTAATTGCTCTGATGGACGATTATGTCGACCATAAAATGGACGGAGCTTGCGGTAAACTTCGCGAACTGAACCATTATTTTCGAAATAAATTTGCACGATTTGCAAGCGTTGTTCTTTTGTCAACCTGTTCATGATGAAATGGCAAACCAAACTAAATATTAATCACTTGACAGCTGACAAAATGGCCGCCAGTTAAAAAAGTGATGCCAACTTAAAGTTCTATACCTCAATAAAAAACACCCGATATTTACTTTGCACAAAATTTTGTCTGGGTATAGTTATACCCTTCACCACCATAGATGGAAAGGGTATTATAAGTTTGTCCTGAAGTATGTAACGCATAGAAATATTTGTCTTAGACCTTTTAGTATACCAATAGACTTAGAGTCACTTTCTGAGTCGATTTAGCGATGTCAGTCCGTCCGTCCGTCTGGCTGGACCCCCATGTAAACCATGTAATCAAAGTACAGATCGCAATTTTAAAGATAATTTGATGAAATTTGGCACATATCATTTTTTGATAGAAATTCGTCAAAATCAGTCTATTATTTATGGTACGTAAGCCAAAGTCACTGTACCAAATTTCGTTGAAATCGGTCGACATTTGACCATAGCTTCCATACAAACTCTGCTGTCAAAACGCACCAAACGAGACAAAAATCACTAAAACGCTTGTAAATCTGAAGATAATGAGAATTTTAAGTTTGTATTTTGCATACATAATTTTTGTAAAAACTGTAATCAATTTGATAAATTTCGAGATAATCGGTCCATATTTGACCCCAGCTTTCATATAAGTTCAAATGTCGGAAATAGCTTTAATATATAAGTTTTTTGAAAATGTTTGTATGATGGCAAAATTTAGCAAATATTTGTCTTTATACAGGAAAAATAACACCTTTGACCTTAGTGGTGAAGGGTATCATATGGTCGGGCTTGACCGACTATAGCACTTTCTTACTTGTTTTTTATCAAGTTATATTATATAGATACGTTTTATTATATAGAAATGTCAGACACTAACACATACTTTAAAACCCATTAATTTTCAATTATTATAACCAGCGTCGGCACTCCTCACTACCAGGCGCCGACTACTTTTCATAATTTTCGTAACACAACACGATCAGTAAATACAATCGGCAAAATGATTTTGAACAAATAATAGTGTTATATTCGGTTGTGTCGAATCTTATATACCCACCATCAAGTTGTGTTAAATTTAGAAACGTATCTCGTGTATCTGCAGGGGTGCAGTTTTTTCAAAATTTGGACCAAATGTGGTACTGTTTGTAAAATATTTGGACTAAATACGTTTGCATTTGAAAGTATCTAAGTGGTTTATCTTGTATTTACTTTGCATAAAATTTAGTGCCATACACGGGTATAGTTGACCGAATGTCACAAAATTGTATATATTGGCTGGTATTTATGTAAAGCTTATTTAAGCAAAATTTAGTGGACATAGCTGTCATAGTTTATAATTTAATAGCTTTTAACTGTTGTTTGTGGCATTTTAGTGATTTCCGGAAGTGGTTTTTATATGAAAGCTATGGTCAAATATGGACTGATTCCTATAAAATTTGATATACTGACCAATAGTTGCAAAAAACTTTTCTGTTCTAATTTTAGTCGTCATAGCTATTACAATTGTATTCAATTTATCAGCTTTAATGTGATTCCCGGGGCGGGGTTATATGGGAGCTATAACTAAATATGAACCGATTTCGACCATTTTCAATACACACTTCCTCAACAACAAAATTTTGTCTCTCTAGCTTTTTAATGAAGGCGCTAACGAGATTTCATTTGCCGGACGGATTTTTGGTATTTTTGTGTTTGCGTAAATTTTTTATATGGGAACTATGACCGATAGTGACAAAATTTTGCAGACTGTCTGGCATTGACATAAAACTTCCTTGTGCTAAGTAACGTGGTCATAGTTACTACAATTTTAGATTTATAGGCATTTAAGTGTATTTTAAGTGGAATTTAGGCTCTTTCCATAAGTGTATGGGAGCTATGGCTGAATGTGAACCGATTTCGATGAAATTTTATATGCCGCCAAGTGCTTATGTAAAACTTCTTTATACCATATTTTATCTTCTGTTATCTTATAGTTTGTCATTTATTACCAAATAAGCGATTAGCATAGGCGAGGTTATACGGAGCTATGGTCAAATGTAAACCGATTTTGCCTAATTTCAACACTAACATTTTCCTAGATATGAAGAATATCTTTGCCAAGTATCAGTATCTTCTTTCGTTTAGGCGTTATTGTGCTTTCAACAGAGAGGCAGACGGACATCGCTTAATCGTCTTAGAATTTCATAAGGATTCAGAATACAAATCCCTTTTGGTTTTTGAGCCAATATTAAGGAAATTACAAACGGAATGACAATCTCAATATACCCCCATTATTTTTAATGTTGGGTATAAAAAGTAGAAATTAACCAGGGGCCGTAACTGTTATAACTTTTATCGTAAAAGTCAGGATATAAAAGTTATTTTTTGACTTTTATTTTTTCGAGCAGGAATTCATGTTATTTTTTTACTTTTATTTTTTCGATAAAAAAATAACATTTATTTTTGATTTTTATTTTTTAAAGCAAAAAGTTATTTTTTGACTTTGACTTTTATTTTTTTTTTTTGAGCAAAAATAACACTTATTTTTGACTTTTATTTTTTCGAGTATAAATAACAGTTATTTTTGACTTTTATTTTTTCGAGCAGAAATAAAAGTTAGTTTTTATTTTTGATTTTTATTTTTTCGATAAAAAGTAACAGTTATTATTATTATATTTTTTCAAGCTAAAATAATTTTTCAGTGAAAATAATTTGCATATATTTAAAAATTAACACAAAAATAACATTTATTTCTGCTCAATAAATAAAAGTCAAAAATAACTGTTATTTGTGCTCGAAAAAATAAAAGTCAAAAAAATTACTTTTATTCATGATCGAAATAATAAAAGTCAAAAATAACTGATATTTTTACTTGAAAAAATAAAAGTTAAAAAATAACTTATATTTTTGCCCGAAAAAAATAAAAGTTAAAAACAACTGCTATTTTTGCTCAAAAAAATAAAAATTAAAAAAATAACTGTTATTTTTTCTAAAAAATAACGATCTGATTTTTAAAAAGCGTCACATTTTATGAAAATTTGGTTCTAGACAATAAAAATGGTATATACTTGGTTTTACTCTCCGACATTTCGATGAGGTTGCTTTTTTTAATCAAAATTTCAAAAATAACAGTTATTTTTGGTCCCTGAAAGTAACTACTTTATTTAACTCAAAGGGTACAAAAAGTGGGCAAGCAGTAAGTTTTCAAAACCATTCTTGATCTTCATTTTAAATCTTTTTTACTCACACTAATTTTCAGACAAGTTTTCGACACGCTTCAATTTGGGGCCCATATCTAGATCTGCAGGGTTTAATGTAAATATTCATAATTTGTTTGAGTTTCTATGTTACATAAGCATAATTGTATGTAACTAAAAAAAAGTATGCGTCTAACAATAGATTCCAAATATCAACATTATATTCAAAAAGCCTTTAGAAATCGGCCTTAGTATAAAAAAGGGATAGTTAGGAAATTTAAGAAATGCGGAAGTTCTAGGTATGTTTATGAAAAATGTATATCTAGATAAATTTTAGGATAAAAGCCAAATTTTGCAAAATTATAAAAATTACAAATTTTTGTTTAAACAAAAGTTCTGTAATTTCAATATTAAAATAAAAATTTTTCATTTTTAAAAATACTCAATTTTCTGGTGGTTTCGGTTACATTATTTTTTATATTAAATTCGTTGCAAATGGGGTTTTGTGTAGACAAAAAAATAATATCCATAATTATATTTATTTTTCATTGTTTAGACAAGGACATGATTAAACAAAATTTAATATGTGTGTATTTTTCAAAAATTATAATAATGAAGAGTCGAATACATGATTTATATTAAAGGGTTAGATAGTGTAGGTTGGAAATGCAATACCCAGAGGCCTTCAGATAAGAGCGGTTCAATTTTTTTATAAATAGAAATTTAAATTTGAGCCTCCATCCGAATGTGATTTTAGCTGGAATGCGATTTAAGCTGGGTATGTGGTGTACCACATTACCTGTACATCGTTTTTTATGGAATTTGTAATATTTTGTTAAATATCTCGGAAATTACGGGTTAGATTTTTTCTGGAAAAGATTCGTGGTTGCACAACACATGTAGAAAAAACAAAAGGTATACCACATTACCCGTACCTCCTCTACTTTTAAGTTTCCCCACGAAATTTATAATTATTAATTAGGGCTTTCCTCTGATTTTGGTGGTCAACGTAAAAATATTCTTTTCAGATTATGAACAATTTAAACAAACTTCTATTTTTGTAAAAAATTTGGTCCATGTTTGGCCTCAATATAATATATGTGTTCATTATATACTGAATCTCAGCATATTCACAAAATTATCAAAATTGATTTATTAATATTGTTATAAAGAGTGTTCTAAAAAAAATATGCATTTACTATTTTAGACAAAATATATCCATAATGCAAGAAATAATTTATTTTTTGATCAAGTTAGTTTCTATAGATATGTCAGATACTATTATTTTAGAAATTATTAATTTTCAATAGTTATTTCAATCAAAATGGACTGCGAAAAAAAAGTTCGTGAAAATATAATTAAAACTTTTCAAAAAAATCCGTCATGGACTTTTAAAAAAATAGCTAAAAATTTGAAAGTTGACCCTCGAACGGTTTCTAATGCCATCAGACGGTATAAGGAAAACCTGAGCATTGAAAGAAAACCTGGATCAGGGAGGAAAAAAGGTCCTACAGTTATTGGTAAGGCAAAAGAAGTCGAGCGACTCTTTCGAAGAGCGCCTAAAACTTCTTTAAGAAAAGCAGCTCGTAAGGTGAAATGTTCTACGAATTTTGCACATAGAGTCAAAGCTTATGCTGGACTGAAGACATACAAAGTCCAAAAGGTTCCAGATCGCAATGCTATAAAGAACTTAGAAGCAAAAAAACGAGCGAAAAAATTGAAGTCTGATTTTATAAAAAAAAATACACCTGTTGTGTGATGGATGATGAAACATACGTGCTGGCAGACTTTTCTCAACTTCCTGGTCAAGATTTTTATGTTGCTGATAAACGGGGCAATGTTCGGCAAGAGTTTCGCACAAAAAAACAAACAAAAATCCCTAAGAAGTTTCTCGTGTGGCAAGCTATTTGCAGTTGTGGCAAAAGAAGTAAAGTATTTGTGGCATCTGGCACAATAAACACAGAAATTTATATAAAGGAGTGCCTACAAAAACGGTTGTTACCCTTTTTAAGAGAGCACAGAGTGACTACATTTTTTTGGCCCGATTTGGCATCATGCCATTATGGAAAAAAGGCACTTGAGTGGTACTCAAAGAATAATGTCATTTTTGTACCACGAGAGGCAAATCCACCTAACTGTCCAGAACTTCGGCCTGTGGAAAGGTATTGGGCTCTGGTAAAAAGGAATTGAAGAACACAGGAAAGATTTCCAAGAACATGTCCGATTTTAAGCGCAGGTGGAACACATGCTCCAAAAAGATATCAGAAGCAACTGTAAAATCTTTAATGGGAGGGTTTCCGAAAAAAGTCGATAATTTTGAGAAACCCGAGTACTAAGTAAACATTTTAATGCTAAATGATTTTGTATAATATGTCATTATATTTGGGTATTTTGTAGTTTTTATATTAAAAGGTTTGATTTTTATTTAAGAAAATCCAACTACAAATATTATTTAAAGCACTCTTTACATATATACATGTGTGAATGTGTCTGTAGTAAAAATATTTAAAAAGGATATCAAAGTCACACAAGAATTTTCACAATTTGTATCTACTCATGTCATAACAAAAAATATTACAATATATTCACTATATTTTTGTCATTGAAATATTTAAATTTTTCACACAAAAATATAATATATTTATGTGTGTATAAAAGATAATTTTATAAACCAGTAAACTGTTGTATAATAACATTGATAGTATTGGTATTTTGTAATATGTGATCATCAAAGGATGTAAAATATTTATACAAAATGACCAACTTGTCTACAATAATTATTATGATAAATAAAAGAAACAAAATATTTTTCCCCTATTGCCGTTCTCAACTCAAGTCAGTTTGGTCGTCTGCCAGTTGAAAAAACTTACCCAGGAGAAATTAAAACTGAAGAAAGAGTAATAGGTGGGATCCGCATGGAAGTGAAGATGATAGTATAAAACCCCACTAGCATTTGGAAGATTGTTTTATCAAAAATCACCTAAGTCTTCCACGAGTACTTTTGACGATTAGAAACTGATTAATCACTTGGGCACTTGAAAAAAGACTCAAAACTGATTCGTGCTTATGCTTAAAAAGTAATTTATTGCAAATATAACAAGAAAATGGATCATACAGGTGTTTGAAATATGACTGTTTTGAAGTTATTAATGAATAATATTTTGCTCATCTAAATGATGAAAAACTGAATTAAAATCAGTTTTTCATCAGCTAGCTTTGAAGCAAGTGTAAAATATTAGGAAATTGTAAATTTTATTATATTAAAAAAATACCATAACAAAATAAATTAGTTTAAATATAAAAAAAATCCATCGATTATTATAAATTAAGCAGATACAAATCTAAAAGCAGCTAAATATTATAATCTTCCTTAAGCTGAAAGACGGGTACAACTGCTACCGATAAATTATACAAAAACATTCATCTTAGACATTCCGTCTAAAAAATTTTCTATAGATCATTTTTTGATAAAGAATTTTCTATAGAACATTTTTTGATAATGAATTCTTTACATTAACATATTTGATAAAAAGTTTTCTACAGAAAAATTTTTAATAAAAAAATTTCTATAGAAAAATTTTTGATAAGAAAATTTTGGATAAAATAAATTTCTTTAGAAAAATTTTAGATAAAAAAATTTTCTTAAGAAAAATTTTTGAAAAATTTTGTACGGAAAATTTTTTTCTCTATAGAAAAATTTTTGATAAAAAAAATTCTATAAAAACATTTTTGATTCTATAGAAAAATTTTTGATAAAGAATTTTTTATAGAAAAATTGTTGATAAAAAAAATTTCCTATAGAAAAATTTTGTACGGAAAATTTTTTTATAAAATAATTGTCTTTAGAAAAATTTTTGATAAAAAAAATTGTCTTTAGAAAAATTTTTGATAAAAAAATTTTCTATAGAAAAATTTTTAATAAAAAAATTCTATAAAAACATTTTTGATAAAAAAAAATTTCGATAGAAAAATTTTTGATTAAAAATTTTCTATAGAAAAATTTTTGATAAAAAAACTTTCTAAAGAAAAATTTTTGATAAAGAATTTTTTGTATAAAATTTTTTGATAAAGAATTTTTTGTATAAAATTTTTTGATAAAGAATTTTTATAAAAAAAATTTCTTTAGAAAAATTTTTGATAAGAAAATTTTATATGGAAAAATTTTTAATAAAAAAAAAATTCTACAGAAAAATTGTTGATACAAAATTTTCTAATGAAAAATTTTTTACAAAAATTTTCTAGAGAAAATTTTATGATAAAGAATTTTTTATAAAAAATTTTTAATAAAAAAAATGTCTATAGAAAAATTTTTGATAAAAAAATTTTATATAGAAAAATTGTTGATAAAAAAATTATCTGTAGAAAAATTTAAGACAAAAAAATTCTCTATAGAAAACTTTTTGATGAAATATTTTTTATAGAAAAATTTTTGATAAAGAATTTTTTATGGAAAAATTTTTGATAAAAAAAATTTCTATAAAAAAAATTTTAATGAAATAAATTTCTAAAGAAAAATTTTTGATAAGAAAATTTTATATGGAAAATTTTTTGATTAAAAAATTTTTGACAAAAAATTTTTTATAGAAAAATATCTTATAAAAAATGTTCTTTCCAATATACCTATAATTATGAATCAGATACCAATAATTCCTTAAATTTTTATATTTGTTAAAATGAATTGAAAAAGACTCTTAGACTATCAAAATTGCGACTAAAAAATTAGCAAAAAAGATACGAAAATAATTAGAAATACGACTACAAAATGACCTGAAAGGCTGACAAATCATTAAAAATATTACTCATAATCAGAAAATCGGGTTATAAAAGACTCCTCAAGAAGAGTCCCGGGTAGGGTACCATTTTCTCCCGAGGAAACAATAATTTACTATTCGAAAATGAGCACATATATGCCCATTTTAATCGCGCAGAGAAGTCATAAATGACTCGAATATGATCAATTTTTTCATAAAATGCTTGAAACAATTTAATTGAGACCCTTTGTTCAATCTTGAAACCAATATATACAATAATTTAGTAAAACCAAAGACTCTATAAAAAATGTTGCACTCCATTCATTCTGTAAAAAGTGAAATTAAAATGGATAAAGATTAATGAAAAACACATTTTCGAAGTAAAAGTGGTATACTCTTTTTTTGGGACTTTTCAAAGACACCATACGGCAAATCAAATTATGGAAGTGCAACTTAAGAGTCTTTGGTAAAAATTACCTTAAAATCTGGCTTATGAAACAAAATATTTATAACAAAAGGAGTTATCACACATTTTATGTAATGTAAATCCTAAATAACAATGAGCATGGTAAAATCCTTGCAACTAATATATTTAATATTCTTAATAATAAATTTAACAAAAGAGTGCGTAATTTTAGCGATAAATTCTTTCATTATTAATAATAAATTTAACAAATGTTGTTAACTGTAAAATTGTTAACGGAAGCGAGAAGACAGTAAGTACGAATTTCAAAGGTATAACCCAAAACGGAATCAGTAAAATACATACACATATTTCCGTTTTTAAAACTATTTGTTTCATAAAATTCCCTCAAATACAGAAATAAAACTAAAAAACTAACATAAGCGACCCAAATTCCTGCCACTTAACTTAATTTGTGTCTTATTTTAAAGATTAATTCCTCACAACCGAAAGTCAGAAGCTGTTTTTCCAACTTTATTAAAATTATTTTGATGTCTTCTAAAATGTTCATGATTGTGGAAGTTATAAAAGAAACATAAATTTTCAATTTAGGTCAAGCCTAAATGAGAAAAGGTTTTCTTTAATAAATTGAGATGAAAATAAAAAATTGATTTGTGATATCTTGAGTCAACAGAAAAATCAAAAGTGTATACATTCTTGATATCAATAAATCATTTTCTTTTTTTCACCACAAGTTAACTTGTGTTCTAAATTTGGAGTTTTTTTTTGAAATTTCTTTTAATAAATTTATTTATGATTTTTGTTGCTTTAACACTCAGTCGGTACTAAGTGGGAATTTTCAAAAGTTATCTAGTGGGCGACCAAATATGAAGATGAAAGAAAGACAGACAGACATAGAGACAACATTGTTAAAGCATATTTTATGACCTTTGTGGCGTCTGTCTGAATCTAAAGACCAGCCCACACGCAAATCTGGGAAGTTTCTCATTTCTCTGGCTCAAAAGTCGTTTATAATTTTTTTGCTTACTTACATTCTCATACAAATATTTTATACTTATTCTTATTTGAAATATTCTATATATTAAACATATTTGCCAATAACAAACAACAAAATACAACAATTCCAACGTCAACATCGACTAAAAAGGACAAATATTCACTTGGCAACAAATACTTAAAATAGTTTTGGTACAACAAAATATCTTAGACAAAAACCACATACTCCACATCCTCAATTTCGACACCCCCCCTCACCTTCTTGTTGCTACCCCCTTTAAAATTCTTCCAAGATTGTTAAGAAATTTCTTTACAAACCATTTAATAGTTGAGAGAAATAAAACAAAGTTGTTCGTTCCTTCGTTCTTCTATTTCAATTTCGAGAAGAAGCTGATGAAAAACAACAGCAAAATGTTAAGAAATAAATAAAGAAATAAATAAATGAAAAACTAAAATATGTGATTTTATGTGTTTAAAGTTTTAGAGATAAGGAACCAAACCAACGCCTGTTATACTCGTACTTATATAATACAATATAATAAAATGGGCAATCGTGGGTTTGGGGTATGATGCCCCTATAAACACTCAACACTTTTGTTTTGAAAACTTTAATAAATTGTTGTAAATCATGGCCTTATAGGATTTCCAAAGGATATTCAATATTTTATCGGAACGAACGACGACAATAAAAAGATTTTATGCAGTTTCTTTGAAAATTCTTGTGTTAAATACCTTAAAGTTAAGTTCAACCTCAAAATGGTTGAAATCAGAGGAAAATGTTAAGGTTTATCTTTTTGAAGAAAAGTTAAAGGATTTTGTATTAATTGTTTAATTGCTTTATTTATAATGAC
This sequence comes from Stomorhina lunata, assembly GCA_933228675.1. Classification (NCBI taxonomy): domain Eukaryota; kingdom Metazoa; phylum Arthropoda; class Insecta; order Diptera; family Rhiniidae; genus Stomorhina; species Stomorhina lunata. The sequence goes on from OW121742.1 coordinate 29,792,173, forward strand.
TAATAAGATATAAAAGTAAGACCAACTCTAGTATACCCTACACTATAGATTTTTATAAAAATTAGATTTAAAACAAGACTTCTTGTGTTATAATAGACTCTCAGTAAAAGGGCCTCAACAACAAGACCAAGACATCCATATACTATGACACAGACTAAGACATAGACTAAGACATAGACTTAGACATAGACTAAGACATAGACTAAGACATAGACTAAGACATAGACTAAGAAATAGACTAAGACATAGACTAAAACATAGACATAGACATAGAGATAGACTAAGACATAGACTAAGACATAGACTAAGACATAAACTTAGACATAGACTAAGACATAGGCTAAGACATAGACTAAGACATAGACTAAGACATAGACTAAGACATAGACTAAGACATAGACATAGACTAAGACATAGACTAAGACATAGACTAAGACATAAACTAAGACATAGACTAAGCATAGGCTAAGACATATACTAAGACATAGACTAAGACATAGACTAAGACATAGACTAAGACATAGACTAAGACATAGACTAAGACATAGACTAAGACATAGACTAAGACATAGACTAAGACATAGACTAAGACATAGACTAAGACATGGACTAAGACATAGACTAAGACATAGACTAAAGCATAGACTAAGACATAGACTAATACATAGACTAAGACATAGACTAAGACATGGACTAAGACATAGACTAAGACATAGACTAAGACATAGACTAAGACATAGACTAAGACATAGACTAAGACATAGACTAAGACATAGACTTAGACATAGACTAAGACATAGACTAAGACATAGACTAAGACATAGACTAAGACATAGACTAAGACATCGACTAAGACATAGACTAAGACATAGACTAAGACATAGACTAAGACATAGACTAAGACATAGACTAAGACGTAGACTAAGACATAGACTAAGACATAGACTAAGACATAGACTAAGACATAGACTAAGACATAGACTAAGACATAGACTAAGACATAGACTAAGACATAGACTAAGACATAGACTAAGACATAGACTAAGACATAGACTAAGACATAGACTAAGACATAGACTAAGACATAGACTAAGACATAGACTAAGACATAGACTAAGACATAGACTAAGACATAGACTAAGACATAGACTAAGACATAGACTAAGACATAGACTAAGACATAGACTAAGACATAGACTAAGACATAGACTAAGACATAGACTAAGACATAGACTAAGACATAGACTAAGACATAGACTAAGACATAGACTAAGACATAGACTAAGACATAGACTAAGACATAGACTAAGACATAGACTAAGACATAGACTAAGACATAGACTAAGACATAGACTAAGACATAGACTAAGACATAGACTAAGACATAGACTAAGACATAGACTAAGACATAGACTAAGACATAGACTAAGACATAGACTAAGACATAGACTAAGACATAGACTAAGACATAGACTAAGACATAGACTAAGACATAGACTAAGACATAGACATAGACATAGACTAAGACATAGACTAAGACATAGACTAAGACATAGACTAAGACATAGACTAAGACATAGACTAAGACATAGACTAAGACATAGACTAAGACATAGACTAAGACATAGACTAAGACATAGACTAAGACATAGACTAAGACATAGACTAAGACATAGACTAAGACATAGACTAAGACATAGACTAAGACATAGACTAAGACATAGACTAAGACATAGACTAAGACATAGACTAAGACATAGACTAAGACATAGACTAAGACATAGACTAAGACATAGACTAAGACATAGACTAAGACATAGACTAAGACATAGACTAAGACATAGACTAAGACATAGACTAAGACATAGACTAAGACATAGACTAAGACATAGACTAAGAAATAGACTAAGACATAGACTAAAACATAGACATAGACATAGAGATAGACTAAGACATAGACTAAGACATAGACTAAGACATAAACTAAGACATAGACTAAGACATAGGCTAAGACATAGACTAAGACATAGACTAAGACATAGACTAAGACATAGACATAGACTAAGACATAGACTAAGACATAGACTAAGACATAAACTAAGACATAGACTAACACATAGGCTAAGACATAGACTAAGACATAGACTAAGACATAGACTAAGACATAGACTAAGACATAGACTAAGACATAGACTAAGACATAGACTAAGACATAGACTAAGACATGGACTAAGACATAGACTAAGACATAGACTAAAGCATAGACTAAGACATAGACTAATACATAGACTAAGACATAGACTAAGACATGGACTAAGACATAGACTAAGACATAGACTAAGACATAGACTAAGACATAGACTAAGACATAGACTAAGACATAGACTAAGACATAGACTAAGACATAGACTTAGACATAGACTAAGACATAGACTAAGACATAGACTAAGACATAGACTAAGACATAGACTAAGACATAGACTAAGACATAGACTAAGACATAGACTAAGACATAGACTAAGACATAGACTAAGACATAGACTAAGACGTAGACTAAGACATAGACTAAGACATAGACTAAGACATAGACTAAGACATAGACTAAGACATAGACTAAGACATAGACTAAGACATAGACTAAGACATAGACTAAGACATAGACTAAGACATAGACTAAGACATAGACTAAGACATAGACTAAGACATAGACTAAGACATAGACTAAGACATAGACTAAGACATAGACTAAGACATAGACTAAGACATAGACTAAGACATAGACTAAGACATAGACTAAGACATAGACTAAGACATAGACTAAGACATAGACTAAGACATAGACTAAGACATAGACTAAGACATAGACTAAGACATAGACTAAGACATAGACTAAGACATAGACTAGACTAAGACATAGACTAAGACATAGACTAAGACATAGACTAAGACATAGACTAAGACATAGACTAAGACATAGACTAAGACATAGACTAAGACATAGACTAAGACATAGACTAAGACATAGACTAAGACATAGACTAAGACATAGACTAAGACATAGACTAAGACATAGACTAAGACATAGACTAAGACATAGACTAAGACATAGACTAAGACATAGACATAGACTAAGACATAGACTAAGACATAGACTAAGACATAGACTAAGACATAGACTAAGACATAGACTAAGACATAGACTAAGACATAGACTAAGACATAGACTAAGACATAGACTAAGACATAGACTAAGACATAGACCAAGACATAGACTAAGACATAGACTAAGACATAGACTAAGACATAGACTAAGACATAGACTAAGACATAGACTAAGACATAGACTAAGACATAGACTAAGACATAGACTAAGACATAGACTAAGACATAGACTAAGACATAGACTAAGACATAGACTAAGACATAGACTAAGACATAGACTAAGACATAGACTAAGACATAGACTAAGACATAGACTAAGACAAAGACTAAGACTAAGACATAGACTAAGACATAGACTAAGACATAGACTAAGACATAGACTAAGACATAGACTAAGACATAGACTAAGACATAGACTAAGACATAGACTAAGACATAGACTAAGACATAGACTAAGACATAGACTAAGACATAGACTAAGACATAGACTAAGACATAGACTAAGACATAGACTAAGACATAGACTAAGACATAGACTAAGACATAGACTAAGACATAGACTAAGACATAGACTAAGACATAGACTAAGACATAGACTAAGACATAGACTAGGCCAAGATATGAACCAAGACAATGATTAAAATTAAAATTATATAAAATTTGAAAATAAAACCCATAAATTTCGTCAAACAAATAATTCCTATTTTTTCTTCTAATCCCAATTTTTTTCTTAATAAATTTTCCTTTAGAATGTTATAATATTTACATCAATTATCTCTCCATTCACTCCCCCTTTCCAAAAAAAAAAAACCCAAATAGTGTATTTTTAATTAAAAATAATAATGTCATGATGCATTAAAATTCAAGTATGTTGTAAAATTATCTTGTAAAAAGGAATTTTCGCTTTTAGAGTTTATAGTTTCCCAAAAAACTGGAAAATATATATGAATTTTGTTAAAAGCTGTAATACGAAGATATAAATATTTATATGAACATTTTCGTTTATACTTACATAGAAATTGCATAGTTTTTTTTTTGTAAATTTTCATAATAAGATTCATTTACCTAAAGAATTGTTAATACCGAAAAAGATAGGGATATACTCGTACAAATACAAACACAAACAAATTAGAAGGTATTAAATATGATACGAGACAAAAACTAGAAAACCACTCGCTCTCTCTATGTGATATAGTGAAATAAACACAAACACACATAAGGATTTAAAAATACACCGTTTGCCGAAAAATCCAAAATATACACCAAGATTAAGACAGTCACTGACAAAAAATTTCCTATAATAATAGGAAATTTTTTAAAAATTTCCTAAAAAAAACAGGAAATTCAAAATTTTTGAAAAATTTCTCTATAAAAAAAAAAATGAAAATTTTCCTTTAAAAAATTTACACCAAGATTTAGAGAGTCACTGACAAAAAAATTCCTATAAAAATAGGAAATTTTTAAAAATTTTCCTAAAAAGACAAAGAGGAAATTAAAACATTTCCTATAAAAAATAGGAAATTTTTGAAAAATTCTCTATAAAAATAGGATTTTTTTGAAAAATTTTCTATAAAAATAGGATATTTTTGAAAAATTTTATATAAACATAGAAAATTTTTGAAAAATTTTATATCAAAATAAGAAATTTTTTAAAAATTTTATACAAAAATAGGAAATTTTTGAAAAATTTTATATAAAAATAGGAAATTTTTGAAAAATTTTATATAAAAATGGGAAATTTTTGAAAAATTTTATATAAAAATAGGAAATTTTTAGAAAATTTCGTATAAAAATAGGAAATTTTTGAAAAATTTCCTATATAAAAATAGGAAATTTTTGAAAAATTTTATATAAAAATAGGAAGTTTTTGAAAAATTTTATATAAAAATAGGAAATTTTTGAAAATTTTTAAATAAAAATAGGAAATTTTTAGAAAATTTCGTATAAAAATAGGAAATTTTTGAAAAATTTCCTATATAAAATTGGAAATTTTTGAAAAATTTTCTATATAAAAATAGGAAATTTTTGAAAAATTTCCTATATAAAAATAGGAAATTTTTGAAAAATTTCCTATATAAAAATAGGAAATTTTTGAAAAATTTCCTATATAAAAATAGGAAGTTTTTGAAAAATTTCCTATATAAAAATAGGAAATTTTTGAAAAATTTCCTATATAAAAATAGGAAATTTTTGAAAAATTTCCTATATAAAAATAGGAAATTTTTGAAAAATTTCCTATATAAAAATAGGAAATTTTTGAAAAATTTCCTATATAAAAATAGGAAATTTTTGAAAAATTTCCTATATAAAAATAGGAAATTTTTGAAAAATTTCCTATATAAAAATAGGAAATTTTTGAAAAATTTCCTATATAAAAATAGGAAATTTTTGAAAAATTTCCTATATAAAAATAGGAAATTTTTGAAAAATTTCCTATATAAAAATAGGAAATTTTTGAAAAATTTCCTATATAAAAATAGGAAATTTTTGAAAAATTTCCTATATAAAAATAGGAAATTTTTGAAAAATTTCCTATATAAAAATAGGAAATTTTTGAAAAATTTCCTATATAAAAATAGGAAATTTTTGAAAAATTTCCTATATAAAAATAGGAAATTTTTGAAAAATTTCCTATATAAAAATAGGAAATTTTTGAAAAATTTCCTATATAAAAATAGGAAATTTTTGAAAAATTTCCTATATAAAAATAGGAAATTTTTGAAAAATTTCCTATATAAAAATAGGAAATTTTTGAAAAATTTCCTATATAAAAATAGGAAATTTTTGAAAAATTTCCTATATAAAAATAGGAAATTTTTGAAAAATTTCCTATATAAAAATAGGAAATTTTTGAAAAATTTCCTATATAAAAATAGGAAATTTTTGAAAAATTTCCTATATAAAAATAGGAAATTTTTGAAAAATTTCCTATATAAAAATAGGAAATTTTTGAAAAATTTCCTATATAAAAATAGGAAATTTTTGAAAAATTTCTTATATAAAAATAGGAAATTTTTGAAAAATTTCTTATATAAAAATAGGAAATTTTTGAAAAATTTCCTATATAAAAATAGGAAATTTTTGAAAAATTTCCTATATAAAAATAGGAAATTTTTGAAAAATTTCCTATATAAAAATAGGAAATTTTTGAAAAATTTCCTATATAAAAATTGGAAATTTTTGAAAAATTTCCTATATAAAAATAGGAAATTTTTGAAAAATTTCCTATATAAAAATAGGAAATTTTTGAAAAATTTCCTATATAAAAATAGGAAATTTTTGAAAAATTTCTAATATAAAAATAGGAAATTTTTGAAAAATTTCTAATATAAAAATAGGAAATTTTTGAAAAATTTCCTATATAAAAATAGGAAATTTTTGAAAAATTTCCTATATAAAAATAGGAAATTTTTGAAAAATTTCCTATATAAAAATAGGAAATTTTTGAAAAATTTCCTATATAAAAATAGGAAATTTTTGAAAAATTTCCTATATAAAAATAGGAAATTTTTGAAAAATCTCCTATATAAAAATAGGAAATTTTTGAAAAATTTCCTATATAAAAATAGGAAATTTTTGAAAAATTTCCTATATAAAAATAGGAAATTTTTGAAAAATTTCCTATATAAAAATAGGAAATTTTTGAAAAATTTCCTATATAAAAATAGGAAATTTTTGAAAAATTTCCTATATAAAAATAGGAAATTTTTGAAAAATTTCCTATATAAAAATAGGAAATTTTTGAAAAATTTCCTATATAAAAATAGGAAATTTTTGAAAAATTTCCTATATAAAAATAGGAAATTTTTGAAAAATTTCCTATATAAAATTGGAAATTTTTGAAAAATTTTCTATATAAAAATAGGAAATTTTTGAAAAATTTCCTATATAAAAATAGGAAATTTTTGAAAAATTTCCTATATAAAAATAGGAAATTTTTGAAAAATTTCCTATATAAAAATAGGAAATTTTTGAAAAATTTCCTATATAAAAATAGGAAATTTTTGAAAAATTTCCTATATAAAAATAGGAAATTTTTGAAAAATTTCCTATATAAAAATAGGAAATTTTTGAAAAATTTCCTATATAAAAATAGGAAATTTTTGAAAAATTTCCTATATAAAAAAAAATTTTTGACAAAATTTCCTATATAAAAATAGGAAATTTTTGAAAAATTTCCTATATAAAAAAAGGAAATTTTTGACAAAATTTCTTATAAAAATAGAAAATTTTTGACAAAATTTCCTATAAAAATAGGAAATTTTTGAAAAATTTCCATATATAAAAATTTTTGAAAAATTTCCTTTATAAAAATACGAAATTTTTGAAAAATTTCCGATAAAAACTGGAAATTTTTGACAAAATTTCCTATAAAAATAAGGAATTTTTGACAAAATTCCCTATAAAAATAAGAATTTTTTGAAAAATTTCTTATAAAAATAGGAAATTTTAGAAAAATTTCCTGTAAAAATAGGCAATTTTTGAAAAGTATTTCTATAAATCCATATCCTAAATTATCCAATGCCAAAGTGTAAAAAATTATCATTGTTATAAAAAATTTCTTAGGTAAAAAATACACATTTGGAAGGATGCCTGCATATATAGAGAAATGAAAAATGTATACATTTGTAAACGTGTATGTATTTAAAAAGAATATTCAGCTATAAAATGAGAGATTTTCTATTTTCCGCAAAAAAGTGAAAAACTTTGTTAGTAAGAAGAGTTAGTTAATAGCTTGTGTAAAGAGTATCTGTAGAAGCAAAAAAAGATTTATTTCAGACAAAATGAAAATAGTAAAGAAAAAAAAACTTCAACACGCAACACATACATTTAAATGCCAGACAGGAGCAAAAAATACCTGCAATCAACTGCAGTGATTTTAAAATTGCAGTAAAAATATTAAAGACATCCAGTTACCCGCTGGCGCCTCAGTCTACCAGACAGCAAACGCTAGAGAGAGTGTGTGTGTATGTCACAGCAGCGGAAACATCTTGTTAAGCCAAAAAGATTAAGCAGGGAGCAAAACTAAACTTGCAAAAAACAAGCTTATTTACAAATGATGAATTACGAGAAGGGGGCTTCTAGTTAGTTAATAGAGAAAGAGATATAGTGAGAGTATGAGTAAATTACATGTGTTTTAAATAAATCCTAGAAAACACATACTCTCATACTCATTCATGATATCCTTAAATGATAGAAAAATACAGTTAGGGGGAATGTTTGTTAAGGACAGACATGAAGTTAAATATACATAAATACATATATAAAAAAAAACTACAGCTACTTAGAGGGTCCTTATTAGCACAAGTGTCTGTACTAAAGGATGTGCTAGATTATACATTAATAACATACAACACACATGTTTAATAGCTAACTGGCTTTGTATGTGTTTAAGTAATAGAATATTTTAATAGTGTGCGTGCTCCTAAAAATATGCAACGAAAACAAAAGTTATAAATTTAAGTGTTTCGAAAAAATAAAACAGGATTTTCCATGATTCTCACACACTTTTAATTGAGAATAATAGCGCAAAACTCATACATAGGAAAATATTTGTTGAGGTCCTTGTAAATTTAGATGAATTAAGTAAAACATCCATTATGTAGTGAAATATTTATGATTTTTTTTCATTAATTTAAATATTTTATAGTCATTTATCGTCTAATGCCCTGATGTTATGAATAAATCACAAATTTTTTTAAGACAAAAGTGAGTAGGGAAAGATTTTCGTAATGATATTATGTGTTTGCTGACAATAATATAAAAATCACTTAACAATTAAGAACTTTTCTTAACGATTATTTTATATTTTGAATTGTATGTTTTTTTTTTAATTAACTCAAGCGTAGCGACATTCTTTTTCAAATACTCCTTCATAATTAAAAAAAAAATTATTCATGACTGTCATTTGAAGGAAAACAAAAAAAATAAAACGCTTTTTAAAATAAACCCTTCACAATGAAAGAATGAGGATAAAGGAAAAGTTAACAGCTTCTAAAGTACATACATACATACATATGCAGAAGAATAACAAATTTACTTAAGGAGTGAGATTGAAAAAAATTTATACTGAAAAAATATTCTATAAAAATATTTAAACCGAAAAAATTGTCTAAAAATAATTTTTTATACGAAAAATTTTTATAGAAAGTTTTTTATATCAAAAATTTTTTATAAAAACTTTTATACCAAAAAATTTCTATAAAAATTTGTATACAAAAAAAATTTCTATAAAAATTTGTATACCAAAAAAATTTCTATAAAAATTTTCATACCAGAAATTTTCTATAAAAATTTTTGTACCGAAAAATGTTCAATAAAATTTTTATACCGAAAATTTTCTATAAAAAATTTTTATACCGAAATATTTTCTGTAAAAATATGTATATCGAAATATGTTCTTTAAAAATTTGTATACCAAGAAATATAAAAAAAAAATTTTACCGAAAAATTTTCTATAAAAATTTTTCTATAAAAATTGTTCTGCCCAAAAATTTTCTATTAAAAAAAATTATACCGAAAAATTTTCTATAAAAATCTTTATATCTAATAATTTTCTATAACAATTTTTATACCGAAAAATTTTCTTTAAAAATTTTTATACCGAAAAATTTTCTATAAAAGTTTTTATACCGAAAAATTTTCTATAAAAACTTTTAAACCCAAAAATTTTCAATAAAAATTTTTATACCGAAAAATTTTCAATAAAAATTTTTATACCGAAAAATTTTCAATAAAAATTTTTATACCGAAAAATTTTCTATAAAAATTTTTACCGAAAATTTTTCTATAAAAATTTTTAAACCGAAAAATTTTCCATAGACATTTTTTAGCGAAAAATTTTCTATAGACATTTTGTAACGAAAAATTTTCTATAGAAATTTTTATACCAAAAAATTTCTATAGAAATTTTTATACCGAAAAATTTTCTTTAGAAATTTTAATACCGAAAATTTTTCTTAATAAATATGTATACCGAAAAATGTTCTATAAAAATTTGTATTCCGAAAAAATTTCTATAAAAATTTTTTTACCGAAAAATTTTCTATAAAATTTTTTTTACCGAAAAATTTTCTATAAAAATTTTTATAACAAAAAAAAATTCTATAACAAAAAGTGTTTACCGAAAAATTTTCTATAAAAAATTGTAAACCGAAAAATTTTCTTTAAAAATTTTTATACCGAAAAATTTTTTTTTTAAATTTTTTACCGAACAATTTTCTATACAAATTTTTATACCGAAAAATTTTCTTTAGAAATTTTTATACCGAAAAATTTTCTATAAAAATGTTTATGCCAAAAATATTTTTATAAAAATTTGTATACCGAAAATTGTTCAATAAAAATTGTTGTACCGAAAAATTTTCTATAACAATTTTTATATCGAAAAATTTTCTATAAAAAATTGTATACCAAAAAATTTTCTATAAAAATTTGTATATCTAAAATTTTCTATAAAAATTTCTAAAGAAAATTTTAAATTTTCTTTAGAAATTTTAATACCGAAAATTTTTCTTAATAAATATGTATACCGAAAAATGTTCTATAAAAATTTGTATTCCGAAAAAATTTCTATAAAAATTTTTTTACCGAAAAATTTTCTATAAAATTTTTTTTACCGAAAAATTTTCTATAAAAATTTTTATAACAAAAAAAAATTCTATAACAAAAAGTGTTTACCGAAAAATTTTCTATAAAAAATTGTAAACCGAAAAATTTTCTTTAAAAATTTTTATACCGAAAATTTTTTTTTTTAAATTTTTTACCGAAAAATTTTCTATATAGATTTTTATACCGAAAAATTTTCTTTAGAAATTTTTATACCGAAAAATTTTCTATAAAAATTTTTGTTCAGGCGGGGATGATAAAAATGATGAAAAATGTTTCCGGAGATGCCAAAGTTAAAAGACCACAATATATTTTATTAATTTATAATTCAATTTATTTTATGTTAAATGGGGGTAACAATCACCTTGAGTATTTCGTGGTAGATCCAGCACTGATCTTGTTAAATAAAAATTCTTCCCATGATAACTTTAAAAATACCAAATTTGCTCTTCTTAACGAAGAGAGAGAACTTTCAATAACTCCCGTTCCAATGGGAGGGAGAGCTTTAGGACACAGGGTGTTCTAAAGATCAATTCATAGGGTTTGTAAGAAAAACTAATAATTTACAAATATAATTATGAAACTAACATAGCATGCATAAACATTCCGCCCCCTTTGCAGGAATTGCAATGTCCAAAAGAAGACAGAGTGGGAAAATACAAAAATCCTTAAGTTTACAATAAATTCAAAAATAGTACAGTTTCCTCGGATAAATTCAGTAAGATTAAGATTCAATTTCAATAAGATTTTAAGATTCAATACTATAAATTTATCATAACATAGATTATTATAAAATTCATTATAATTCATTACAAAATTCATTAAATTAAATAGAAAAAGAAAATTTTGAATCTTGAATTAATTTTTTGATGATACGTTTATGACAATAGTTGGAGCACCATTAGAAGTACTTTCTGCCTGCGGAGTGTCCCTGATTTCAGTTTTATAAGGCAAACGAGGACGAGTTGAAAACTGCTTCTGGTGTTTGTTGACGGGTGGTTTGGGCTTTCTTTTGGTTCTCTTCTCATTATGTAAAAGCGTGTGGTGTTCGTCCAGACATATTTTACATCTGTCTCGACTTTTACAATTCTTGACCATATGAGAGTGGGCAAGGCAATTGAAACAATACCCAAAACGACGAACCACACTCCAGCGTTCTTGTACAGCTAGTCGCCGAAAGCGAAAACACTTCCGCAGCGGATGCTCCTGGTCGCAATAGCGACAATCTTTATGTCTACGTTGGGAGTTTTGAGTTGATGATTTCGGCTTCTGTGTTGGTGCTGATGTTGACGCGGAGCTTTCACGGTTGATTTTAAGGCGGCGGGGTGGAGTTGCCATCGTGACTGTAAATAAAAGAAATAAGCATTAATTTGTTCCATCTGTTGGTAGTAAAACAAGTTTGACTATGGGTCTGACTACTAGCCCTCGTGATGTACGAACTTGTGCAACTCTTACTTTGGAGTCAGAACCGGGTGTTACCTTTTCTATTCTACCTAGTTGCCATTGGGTAGGAGGTAGATTTTCGCGCCTAATTACAACCAAGTCGTTTATTCTAAAATCTCTTTCAGGGAGTTGCCATTTATTGCGCTTATGCAACTCCTTAAGATATTCATCCTTCCATATTAATGCAAAGCGATGGTGAAGGATCTTTAATTTTTGCCATCTGTTCGCGTGACTTGCGGTCATGTCAGTAGCGTCGGGTTCTGCTGGGGATAGAAGTGGGGTTCCTACTAGGAAATGACCCGGAGTTAGAGCGTTGAGCTCCGCAGGGTCATCACTAATAGGACAAAGGGGCCTAGAGTTCAGACAGGCTTCTATTCGGGCTAACATAGTGCTGAACTCTTCAAATGTAAAAGTTTGGCAGTTGGTAATTTTCTTTAAGTGTAACTTGAAACTTTTCACTCCTGCTTCCCACAGGCCACCCATGTGGGGGGCACCAGGAGGATTAAAATGCCAGTCAAGATTCTGGAAGACGTGTTGTGAGAGTAACTCATGACGTACAGAAGTTAGAAATTGAGTTCGATCGTGTAACAAAGTGTTAACCGCTCCTACGAAAGCCGTGCCGTTGTCTGAGTACATAGACGAGGGACAGCCACGGCGGGAGAAAAACCGAGCAAATGCTGCTAAAAAAGCGTTAGTAGAGATTTCGCTAGTAACTTCTAAGTGAATCGCTTTAGAGGAGAAACAAACAAACACTAGAACATAACCCTTAGATATCCTAAAACCACGACCAGCGTAAGATTTGATGTCGAAGGGGCCGGCAAAATCGACCCCAGTGCATGTAAAAGGTCGAGAAAAAGTGGATCTTTCTACAGGAAGCGCTGCCATTATTTGTCGGCCTGTTTGATGTTTATGCACTACACACGTTTTACAGTTGTGAATTATCGTTTTGACTAAATTTCTCAACTTAGGGACCCAGAACTCTCTCCGCATTAAACGAGTCATTAGAGAATTTCCACCATGAAGGGAGTATTTATGCATCATTTCAAGATATAAACGGGTAAATCTTCCTGAATAAGGTAGTATCTTAGGGAATTTCTCATCGTAGTTGAGAATCAGAGACTGAGACAATCTACCATTTGCTCTCAAAACGCCAACATCGTCAATAAATGGATTAAAACGCAATAGAGTATCTTTTCGAGAAAGTACAGAACCACGAGATAGCGAATCATATTCAGGAAAATGCAAACGCTGGCAAAGAGTTGTAAGTCGATCTTTTACAAATTTAATTTCAGATTGCTGTAGCATATTCGAGGCATATCGGTAATTCTGACGGTGTACGCTATGAACACGATGAAAAAAACGAAAAACATAGCATAAGACTCTCATGGCCCGGGGCAAATCTGAAAAGCGGTCCAAGATATCAGTACGGGAGACTTTAGAGACATGTGCTCGAATGGGTTTAACTTCTTCGCTAGTTTCGAAGCTATTATTGTTGACAGGCCAGTCTTGATGAGGTAATCCTAACCACGAGGGACCATGCCACCACAATTTGTTTTCGATCAGCTCGTTGGCACTGCATCCACGAGATGCTATATCGGCAGGATTGTCCTTGGAATCAACGTGTGACCAAATACTAGCTCCTACTTTCTCCAAAATCGAAGCTGTGCGGTTGGCTACAAAAGTGGTCCAGTGATAAGGAGGTTTCTGTAACCAGGCTAAAACAATGGTAGAGTCAGACCACATGGAAAAGCGATAGTTCGTCAAAGGGAATTCGGTTTTAAAGTGTTTGAACATTCTAGCCAGAAGTTCAGCACCACAAAGCTCTTTTCGGGGTAATGTGATATACTTAATTGGTGCAACTTTAGTTTTTGAGGCTAACAGATGTGTGAAAACTTTGCCTTCTGGTGTCTCACAGCGAATGTAAAGGGTAGCAGCATACGCCTTTTCCGATGCGTCACAAAAACCGTGAATTTCGATTGAAAAGGATGGGTGGTAATTCAGAAATCTAGGGATCTTGATACGGTCAATATTTGGATAATCTTCCAGAAAATTAGTCCATTGTTTCAAAGTTTGGGGTTTTATAACTTCGTCCCATTCCGTACCATCTTTCCAGATTTGTTGCATAAGCATTTTCGCAACAATCAACTTCGGAGCTAGCCATCCAGCGGGGTCAAATAACTTGGCGATTTCTGACAAAACTGCCCGTTTTGTAAAGTTATTTGTGCAAAGATGTTTTAGGGGTGTAAAATAGAAAATGTCATGCCCAGCGTTCCATCGTAAACCTAATGGTTTCGATGTACAAGAGTCGGAAAGGTTTAAAAACTCTGCGTTTAATAAATGCTCGGGGGGTAGATCTTTCAGAATGAGTGTGTTATTGGCAGTCCACTTTCTTAGAGGGAAACCTGCTGAGTTTAGTACCTCGATGAGGTCATTTCGGGATTTGATAGCTCCACCTATATCATGGGCTCCAAACAACACATCATCTACATACATATAGTGGCGAATAATGTCTGAAACATGGGGGTGATTCTTTTCGCATTGACTAGCTAATTCTAGCAATGTTCGAATTGCCAGATAAGGGGCACAATTAACACCAAATGTTACAGTGCTAAGCTCGAAGTCCTTAACTTCTTCATGGGGTGAATCACGGAACAAAATCCGTTGATAAGGGGTATGCTCGGGGTTTACTAGTATTTGGCGGTACATCTTTTCGATATCCGCATTAAAAACGTACTTAAAAAGTCGCCATCTTAGAATAAGAGTGGTTAAATCGGCTTGTAAAACCGGACCGGGGTAGAGAACATCATTTAGACTGACGCCATTTGATGTGGGAAAAGAGGCATTAAAAACCACTCTTAACTTAGTAGTAGTACTATCAGGCTTCAATACGGCGTGATGGGGTAGGTAATAAGAATGGGGGTTTGTGGAAAAATCCGGGGTTACAATTTTCATATGATTAAGTGTTAAATATTCCAATATTACACTATCATATTTAGACTTTGACTCTATATTCTTACACAAACGAGTTTCATTTCTAGTAAACTGAGAGAAAGCAATGTTACGAGATTGACCTAGGTATTTTTGCTTAAGAAAAGAGCGTATAAATGGAAGAGAAACCACAAAACGACCTGCTCCGTCGCGATATGTTGTTTTTTGGAAAAGCTCTTCGCAGTATTTGTCGTCATCAGAAATCTGTTTAGGTCGAGGAACCTCTTCGATCTCCCAAAAGCGATTGAGCAAGTGGTCGATATCGAGTTTATTAAAAAACGAAGCTACTGCAGAATTGGCAGAGGGAAAAGAAGTGTGACCAGTTATTATCCAACCAAAAGCGCTACACTGTGCAACGAGAGATTTGTCTCGGTTCCAGCGAACTCCGTTTCGAATAATCCGAGGATAAACATCGCAACCCAGAAGAAGATCGATTTGAGTCGACGACCGATGAATGTTATCAGCCATTGGTAACCCTGAGAATTCAGAACAACTAGATGTCGAGAGAGGTTGAAATGGTAACTGTCCAGTAAGTTTGTCAACAACATAAACGTCAACATCAGTCTCAAAAGTTGGTTCTAAAGGTGATTTTATTTGAACAGTACTGATTCGAGTTGCTGTAGCAGCAACAGATCCACTTAGACCAACGATGTGTGTGTGGGCAATTGTAGAGGGCAATGACAACTTTCTTTGAAGAAACCTTGATATGAATGAAGCTTCAGATGCAGGATCTATAAGCGCCCTAACGGGGTAGCTAAAACCTTCAACACTTATATTGACCAAGGCTGTTCCAAGAATCATCGTACTAGATTGAGCGGACTGTATGTGAGTAGAAAAGGATTGACGCATCCTTGCGGCCTCAGATGAAGTTGATGGTTGAGGATATTGTGTTGAATGTGAGGGGTAAGTGTTCAAAGTAGATGATCCAACATTTGACGCATTATTAGGGGGTGTCGAGTTCGTTTGAGGGTTTTGATTCGACGTTGGTGAGGAGGGCCGATGTAAAAGCGAATGATGTTTCATTTTACATACAGAGCAAACGTAGGGACTTTTGCATTTTTTAAATTCATGAGATGTAGCAAGGCAATTTGTGCAACGGTTTTGGGATTTGACAGTTGCAAATCGATCCTCAACAGACATACGCAGGAAGGTGGAGCACAAACGTAGGGGGTGAAAATCCTGACACAAAGAACATTTGGTTTTGTTCGAGGACACATTTGTCTGGAATGAATTTACCTTGCGGAAATCACGAAAGTTGTCTGATTTAGGCAGCTGGGGCTTTTTAGGAAGATTTGACGATAAATTGTTAGACCGTATGTCGCTAACGGACTCGAGTGTGTGGAAACGGCTTGTCAAAAAAGCGTCCATATCCTTCCAGGTTGGCAAGTCGGAGCTATTTCGTAATGATTGTTCCCAGAGGTTAAGTGTGGTATCGGGTAAACATGTAGAACACAAGTAGACAAAAATAACATCCCAATTGTCCGTATCAATATGGAGCAGGGATAAGTTTGAGACACAGTTATTAACTGTGCGCTGAAGTGTTTTAATATTCGGGCCGGTCTCCTTTGAAATAGGTGTTAAGCCAAAAAGAATTTTTAGCTGCGCATTAATTAGAACCCTTTGGTTTTCGTACCGATCCTCTAAGTTTTTCCAAGCCATCTGAAAACCAGCATTTGTGAACGGGCAAGATTTCACGATTTCATGGGGTTCACCTTTGGTTTTCTTTAGGAGATGGCAAAGCTTTTCCACGGGAGGAATGTGTTCCTGTCCACCATAAAGGGCTGTGAATTGGTCCCGAAAGGTAGGCCAAGAGTCGTAATCTCCTAAGAAGTTCTCCATATCACAGGGTGGAAGGTTTATTCGGGTCATTACCGGGGCTCTGGATGCTACATGGTCAGTCAAATTCACCGAACGACTCTTTAATGCATCCAGATGTTCATTAGCTTTAGAGAGACATTTCAGATGAGCACTATAAGCTACATAAAACTTATTCTTAACCGTTTCGAGGTTAATATCTTCCTCTAAAGAGCTTATCCTGTCTAAAAGATGGTCATACGAAGTACGCAATGTTGTCCAAAGGTGAACAATTTCATCCTTTTGGACTTCTAATGTGTGAACAGTATGCTGATCGGGGGACAGCTCCGAAAAATATGCATTAAATTCCACAACGCGATCAGATGCACGTATAAACGACTCTAGCTCTGACATTATAAAATAGGGATCTAAGGATTGAGGTGAAAACGTATTGGCAATGTAATAACAAATGTTCCGAAAATATCAAGAAAAAATAGGGACGTTGTTACCACAATGGGTTAATGTTCAAAATAAGAGTAATAAAATGATATGATTGAGATATATTATTGCGAAGTATTCGAAAATTTAGTAAAGAGAGGAGAGATTAATTTTAACAAACCAACTTTTAATTTTAAAGTTTAAAGCGGTTTTAGGAATTAAAGAGAGGTTTTGAAATTAAAGTAACGTAATTAGTTAACACTCATAAAGAACTTCGAAAATATTTAAAAATTTTAAAGGGATTTGTGTTTAATTTTAAAAAACAAAGTGATATAAAAACGATTTATACATAGAGCGGGAGAGAGAGAGAGAGAGAAATTTATGGATAAGAGCAAATAAAACTGTGATAAAAACTGCTGTAATTTTCGAACATGAAGCGATTTCGAAAATAAGAGAGTCGTTCTCACTCTACTGAGAGCGATTGGAAATATTTAATTTTAAATCGAGTTTTAGAAAGAGAATAAAAAAAATATTGTAGACAATTGTTTAAAATTAGCGTAGATTTTTATTTTAAAATTTTAATAGCGCACTGTATAAAAATAGTAATGGCTTTTAGAAACATGCAAATTCGAATTAAAATGTATATAGTACTATTCGATTAAAAATGCGTTGGTAGAAAATTCTCCGATGTAAAAATAAATTCAATTATTTTGTAGGCAAGTTTCAGAAAATTGTTTTTACTCAAATTTGAATACAAATTTTTTAATTCTCAAGAGATTTCTGTTTTAAAAACTTTACGAACTTTGGTAAGAGTATGTATAGGCATTCACTTTTATAAAAATATATGTTTATAAGTTTTCTATTTTTGGGGACTTTTATTCACTATGGTGAAATATTTCCACTCTTATCTTACGGTATTTAATTTTATAAAAAATTTAAGGCGAATTCAAAAAACGGTAAAAATCACGGTAAAAAGCACAGAGTTCACAAGATTAATAATAAATTTGTATATTACGTGTTTAAAGACCTTATACAAAATTTTATGTATACTCACTTTAATTCTTCAATTTTTTACTTGCTTTTTTTTTCTGGAGTCCGTGGATTTTTAAGCGTATATTGGGGGGAGGCTTACACAAGTAATCACTTTCCAAAAATAGATTAGAGCAGAAAATTCCTTTCCTGGTGTTGAATCCGGTTCTCGAATGGACCAGCAAAATGTTCAGGCGGGGATGATAAAAATGATGAAAAATGTTTCCGGAGATGCCAAAGTTAAAAGACCACAATATATTTTATTAATTTATAATTCAATTTATTTTATGTTAAATGGGGGTAACAATCACCTTGAGTATTTCGTGGTAGATCCAGCACTGATCTTGTTAAATAAAAATTCTTCCCATGATAACTTTAAAAATACCAAATTTGCTCTTCTTAACGAAGAGAGAGAACTTTCAATAACTCCCGTTCCAATGGGAGGGAGAGCTTTAGGACACAGGGTGTTCTAAAGATCAATTCATAGGGTTTGTAAGAAAAACTAATAATTTACAAATATAATTATGAAACTAACATAGCATGCATAAACAATTTTTATGCCAAAAATATTTTTATAAAAATGTGTATACCGAAAATTGTTCAATAAAAATTGTTGTACCGAAAAATTTTCTATAACAATTTTTATACCGAAAAATTTTCTATAAAAAATTTTATACCAAAAAATTTTCTATAAAAATTTGTATATCTAAAATTTTCTATAAAAATTTGTATATCTAAAATTTTCTATAAAAATTTGTATATCTAAAATTTTCTATAAAATTTTTTATACCGAAAAATTTTCTATAAAAAATTTTATACCGAAAAATTTTCTATAAAAAATTTTATACCAAAAAATTTTCTATAAAAATGTTTATACCGAAAAATTTTCTATAAAAATTTTTATACCGACAAATTTTCATTAAAAATGTTATACCGACAAATTTTTTATAAAAAATTTTTATACCGACAAATTTTTTATAAAAAATGTTTATACCGACAAATTTTTTATAAAAAAATTTTTATATCGAAAAATTTTCTAAAAAAAAATTTTATACCGAAAAATTTTCTAAAAAAAATTTTCATTTAAAACTTTTATACCGAACATTTTCTATAGAATTTTTATACCTTAAAATTTTCAAATTTTTCAACTCGTGTACCAAAAATTTTCTATAACAATTTTTAATACCCAAACATTTTTTACAAAAATTTTTATACCCAAACATTTTTTACAAAAATTTGTATACCGAAAAATGTTTGTACCAAAAAATTTTCTATAAGAAAATTTATAGAAAAATTTTATATGTATTAAAATTTTTCATACTCACTCCTTTTATATTTGTTAAAGAATTTTACAATTTACAAACAAATTATAAGATTTTTGTTGTTTCGTTTCCTTTTTTTAGAAGAATTTAAACTGTAAATATGCAGGTCAACATCAACAAAATGGTAATAGCAGTTGAAAAACAACTGTAAGTACGTACTAGAAACAAAATATTACATACGCTTCCAAAACACTCAAACACACATAAAGGGTGTTCCTTCAAAAGGTATAAAACTCTTAATGAAAAAACGAAATTTATTAGAAACCTTGGAAGAAAAAACTGAAAATATTTTATATAACTACCAGGAAATTTAGACTAAATTAATTTCTAACAAAAATAAAAACCCTTTATGTCGTCCTTTATTTTTAGGGAACCATAACAACAAAAAAAATCCTTGTAATTTTTGTCATACGGAGGTAAACACGTAATTTGTTTAAGAAAAGCTTTTGTTATGTTGACTTTAGTGTTGGCGTAGAAGTGTTAGTATTTAGTATGTGAAAGTGTGTTGATGTGATTTTATGAGTGTATGTGTTAGGATATTGTTGTTGTTTTTTATTATCCTTTTTTGGCGACTTGAGTAAATAGAGACGATAAACAACGAATTTAGAAAACAAACATTTTTTTAGGACGAGTTATAAAAGGAGTAAATGTAAGGAAGAAGATGTAAAACAGAGCAAATGGTTCGAATTTTTTAGTACCCTTGATATACACTTTACATGAATTAATAGAGTATAAAATGGAAAAAGTATAGAATAACATTTGTTAAAAAGCAAAAGAATTTTTGTCAAAATCATATGAAAAATTACATTACAATGAATACGAATTATTCATAGATTACTTGCGTCATCTCCTTATGTTGAAAGCATTTTGATTCTCGAAATTTGAAATGTTTCAAACGGTATAAGAAACTAAAGTTATTTATCATCATATCCGTATCTGTTAAGTTTAACTTTCGAAAAATATTATTTTCATAATTTCCCTAGAATATTATAGACTTAATATTTATTATAAACATTCATTGCATAAAACTAAAAAGTATTTGCAAATTTTTGAGTCTATAATTTAAAGAATACTCATACCTTCTAAATAAACAAAACTAACACCAAAGTTTTGTCATTATTTTCCTTGGAGACCTGTGTAAGCAGGAGTTAAGTGAATATTTATACTTGTATTTAGCTGTTTATAGAATTTTCCCCAAAATGTTAAGAAAAAGGCTTTAGTATTATGGTAACAAATGTCCCATTTCGCTAGTTTTACGTATACAAAGTTTTTGTGAAGGAAGGGGCCCAAACAAAACACGTGAAAAAAGGATTTTTTCGTTAGATTAAAGATTTACATGTTTTAGTACAATAGTTTTTCTTAATTTAATAGGGTTTTTCCTTTGTTCATTGTTGTTGTGGGTGGTTCTGTATAATATTATTCATGTGTTTTATTTTGGATATTTTTTTGTTACTTTTAGTTTAATTTAATTAAAGGCAACAGAATGTTGTTAAAAGAAAATGCTAGTTTTTTTCTTTAGAAATTTAGTTAGTTACGGTTTTGTGTTGGTTTTTATTATTTTACGTTTTTTCTTAAACTCTTTTATTTCACTTCTGGCATCATATTGAGGTGACATTTAAACGACTTTAATATATTTTGTGATTTGAAAACAAAGCTTTAATAATGAAAAAAAAATTTAAAACAAAAAAATTTCTATAATTTTTATAACTAAAAGTTTTCTAAGAAAATTTTTTTATAACGAAAAATTTTTTATTACAAAAAACTTTTTATTACGAAAATTTTTTATAGAAAAATTTTTTAATAATGAACAATTTCCTATAGAAAAATTTTTTATAACTAATAATTTTTAATCGAAAAATTTTTCATAACGAAAAATTTTCTATAGAAAAATTTTTTATAACGAAAAATTTTCATAACGAAAAATTTTATATAGAAACATTGTCATAACGAAAAATTTTCAATAGAAAAATTCTTATAACGAAAAATTTTCGATTGAAAATTTGTTTATTACGAAAACTTTTTGTTTTATAAGGAACAATTTTCAATAGAAAAATTTTTATAACGAAAAACTTTCTATAGAAAAATTTTTATAACAAAAAATTTTCTATAGAAAATTTTTTATAAAAAAAAATATAACGAAAAACTTTCTATAGAAAAATATTTTATAACGAAAAATTTTCTGTAGAGAAATTTTTAAACGAAAAATATTCTATTGAAAATTGTTGTGATGAAAAATTTTCTAAGAAAAAATTTTTTACAACGAAAAGTTTTCTATAGAAAAATTTTTAATAACAAAAAATTTTCTTGCTTTAGAAAACATTTTTCTATAGAAAATGTTTCTAAAGCGAAATTTTCTATAGAAAAATTTTTTATAATAAAAATTTTCCATAGTCAAATTTTTTATAACAAAAAATTTTCTATAAAAAGATTTTTTATAAAGAAAAATTTTCTACAGAAAAATTTTTTATAACGACAAATTTTGTACAGAAAAATTTTTTATAACGAAAAATTTTCTATAGAATAATTTTTTGTAAAGGAAAATTCTCTATAGAATAATTTTTTATAGCAAAATATTTTCTATAGAAAATTTTTTTAAAAGGAAACATTTTCTATAGATAAATTTTTTTTAACGATAAATTTTTTATAAGCAAAAATTTTTTATAACAATAAATTTTCTGCAGAAAAATTTTTATAATGAAAAATTTTCTATGGAAAAATTTTTATAACGGAAAATTTTCTACAGAAAAATTTTATAACGAAAAATTTTATATACGAAAATTTTTCCAAACAAAAGATTTTTTGACAAAAAATAATTGGTAAGAAAAAATTTTTTAGAGAAAAAATTTTTTGCTGAAAATTTTTTGACGAAAAATTTTCTATAGAAATATTTTTCTAAAAAAAAATTTTTTTGACAAAAAAAATTGATAAGAAAAAATGTTTCCTTTTTTTACGAAAAAAATTTTTATAGAAAAATTTTTTAATAAAAAATTTTCTATGAAAAAGTTTTTTCCTGAAAAATCTTTGTATTACTAAAAATGTTTGTATCACAGAAAATTTCTATAAAAATTTTTTTCTATAACGAAAAATTTTATATAAAAAAATCTTTTAAAAAAGAAAAACTTTGTATAAAAAATTTTTATAGAAAAATTATTTCTAACGATAATTTCATTTTTTTAAAACAAAAAACATTTTTTTAAAACAAAAAATTTTCTAAAGCAAACAAATTAAAAAAAAAAAAAAAATTTAGAAAAAAAAATTTTAAGAGGAAAATTTTTTTAATGAAAAATTTTTCTATAGAAATTTTTTGTTCTAAAAAATGTTCTAAAAAATGACTACTTTAAAAAAAAAATTTTTATAAAAAAAATTTTAAGAGGAAAATTTTTTTAATGAAAAATTTTTCGATAGAAATTTTTTGTTCGAAAAAATGACTACAAAAACTTTTTAGAATGTAAAATTGTTAAGAACGAAAAATGTTTCCTAGAGAAATATTTTTTAAAACTAAGTATTTTCTATAGGAAAATTTCTTGTACAAAAATGTTCTATGTAAAATAAAAAAAAAAAATTCTATAGAAAACATAATGAAAAATTTTAATATCAAAAAATTTCGAAAAGAAAAATTTTGTATAGAAAATTTTTGATCAAAAAGATCTGCTTACAAAAATTTAATAACAAAAAATTTTCTATAGAAAAAATTTGTGTATCGAAATTTTCATTGAAATTTTTTGAAAAAATTTTTTAAGAATTAGCGGCGCTCCTTCTGATGATGATCAATTGGACATCAAAACGCGTGAAGTAAATGTTTTTCGCACCAACATTTTTTTGGATTTAAAAAAAAAAATGTTTTACAATAATAAAAATTGTAGTAAATTGGGCTGCTAGTGCAATACACTTATGTTAATTTTTTTAATAGATGTATAAAATCCTATAATTTTTAAAAAACTCATTTTTAGTAAATTTTTATATTTTCTGTTTTAAATCTGAAAGTATACAAAATTTTTATTTAAGGATAATTTCAAAATCCTTAAAGATTATAACAAAAGAATAAAATTTAATACACTTCTAAGAAAATTCTTATCTGTGTAAATATGTATGTTAAAAAAACTCACAAACAACCAAAATTTATAAATATTTTACTATTGTACTTTATGTGTTTATTTTAATGTCTACTTAAAAAATTTTTGACAGATTTTTAGTTTCACATTTTCTGTTCTTACATTTGCATATGTCAAATAATAGAAATGCTTTCAGACAAGTTCTATAATGTATTTTTACATCCATGAAAACCATGAAAAAGAAACCCCAATAAACCATGATAATGATGATAAAAATTTGCAAATCTTTTTAACAAAAAAAAAACTTTATGTTATAAATTATGAAGTTCCTTTCAAAAAACATTAATCTTTAGAAAGAAAAAAAAATCATTACAAAATCCTCTTAACAAATCCTACCTTAGGACGAGTAGTCCTTGTGTAAGGATTAGAAAAGTACTAATGATAAATTACAGACAAAGAAAATTTCTTACACAGTGAATAACCGTAAGTCCTTAAATATTAACTATCCTGTCTGCTGGGATATGGAACATTAATAGATAATAGGAAAAGCCATACATGTGTTTGTGCAACACAATAATATATTTTTATGTATATATGTTAATGTATCTGTGTGTGGCTGTTGTTCAAGAGTATGCAACAACAACAACAAAACAACGAGTAAGTGCTACATGAGCGAAAGAAGAAGAAAAAAAATTGTATATCCGCATTTCTCTTGTTATGCATGATAAAATCGTAAAGTGAAGAAGCCAAAATCTTTAACAAGAATAAAAAAATTATAATAAAGTTTTAAACAGTACAAAACTGATAGAGAAGTAGGAAGAGGATGGAGAAACAGAATATGAGGAAGGATAAGGATAAGTAAGAGTAATATTAAAAAGTAAGTAGCGTAAAAGTAACCGATTTTCACACGCTATTACACATATAAAATACATGCGACACACACTTACACATATTTATGTAAGCGGAAACGGAGACGAAAGTAAAAAGGCCATAATAGAGGCCATAAGGCCATGAATGGACAAAGCGATGGTGATCACCTATTAGAAAATATTGATTACAATTTAGTCGACCTTTGAAAATCAAGTGAGAAAGTCGTAAAAGCTGTAAAGCCTACACAGCTGAGGTCCACTAAGGACCAATTTTCAATTTATTTCTAAATTTTTTTATTACCAAATTTGTACTACAAATTTAAATACAACAGTTTTTGCTTTAAAGATTCAATTTATTTAGATTGTTAATGTAAGATTGCAATTAAAATTAATATAGGATTGTTTAAAAATTCTTAAAAGGCCCCGTTTTCATTTCTTAAGAAATTTCCTTTTGGTTGCGTGTTTATAGATGTCGTGTCCTTAAATCTGTACACAAATGGAGTCCAAAAGTGTAAACTGAGAAATTTTCTGACATTACTTTTAAAAAATCTTTGCAAATATTTCATGTAAATTTTTTGCAGTTCGTGAAAGTTGATTTGCAATGACCACAAGGAATAAATTTTTTTTTTGCAAAGATTTTTTAAAAGTAATGTCAGAAAATTTCTCAGTTTACACTTTTGGACAAGTGTTTTTAGGTAAAATGGCCTGATATAATAGTGTCTTACTACAAGGAAAAGGTAAATCTGACTCTGTCATCTGGTATCGGAAAATACGACACAGTGAAAGTACACAATTCAATTTCCTATCCTTTATTATCCCAGGATGGTAAAAAAAAGAAGATTTAGTACAATTGCATTCAATCCAAATTTACAATATCCAGTGTATGGATTAACTGATGAACTGATGGATTAACGAGATATCGCCGAAAATTTTAAATTAAAATAATTTGCAGGAATATTAATTACATCCGCCTTTATCGTTTTTTTTTTTTTTTTGTGCAAAACATTATAATTCGTGTTTGTTTTGTTCGTATTTTTTAGATGATAAATCTGCCTAAAGTTAGGGATACTCCTACCGATAAAACCATAATTCTAACCACGGGTCGGCGCAAAGAGAACAGAACAAAATAATAGTAGGCAGAGTTGCCGTTTTGTATACTTTTAACTTAAATAGGTATTTTTCTTTCAATGTGTAGTTCTTACGTTTTAAAAAGAAAACATTTTCTACTCCATTTTTTTAAATTTTTTTATCAAAGATTTTTCTATAAAAAATTTATTTATCAAAAATTTTTCTATAGAAAATTTATTTATCAAAAATTTTTCTATAGAAAATTTATTTATCAAAAATTTTTCTATAGAAAATTTTTTTATCAAAAATTTTTCTATAGAAAATTTTTTATCAAATTTTCTATAGAAATTTTTTTTATCAAAAATTTTTTTATCAAAAGTTTTTCTATAGAAAATTTTTTTATCAAAAGTTTTTTATAGAAAATTTTTTTATCAAAAGTTTTTCTATAGAAAATTTTTTTACCAAAAGTTTTTCTATAGAAAATTTTTTATCAAATATTTTCTATATTATTTTGTCAAAAATTTTTTTATTGAAAATATTTTTATCATTATTACTTTCAAATTTTCAAAATTAATAATTTGAAAATTAAAAATGAACTCAAGCCTGATTAATCCTAATTTTTCAAAAATTTTTCTATTGAAAATTTGTTTATCAAAAATTTTTCTATTGAAAATTTGTTTATCAAAAATTTTTCTATTGAAAATTTGTTTGTCAAAAATTTTTCTATTGAAAATTTGTTTATCAAAAATTTTTCTATTGAAATTTTTTTTACCAAAAATTTTTCTATTGATAAATTTTTCTTTTGAAAATTTTTTTTATCAAAAATTTTCTATTGAAATTTTTTTTATTAAAAATTTTTAGATAGAAAATTTTTTTATTAAAAGTTTTACGATAGAAAACTTTTTTATCAAAAATATTTCTATAGAAAATTTTTTTATCAAAAATTTTTCTATAAAAAATTTTTTTATCAAATATTTTCTATATTATTTTATATATTATATTTATTATTTTATATATATTTTATTTATTATTTTATATCGTAGGCCAAGACTCCTTGAGGTTGGCGCTATGAGACAAAACATCATTAAAGCGATTTAGACGTCGCAGTGGTCGAGACATTTTTTAAGAGTGATTATTATGTCGGCAATTTGGCGAATAAGAGATTGACAGAGTGTAAATATAATTGGTTTATGGTTGCAGAGATTCCATGCAATTACTTTGGCTACGAATGTCGAACGGCCAGGATCGTGGGAAAGCTAGTTTAAAGCAGTTTACCTGAAAATACGCTACTTTCAATACGAAAAATTGAAGTCTCACTGGGACTTCCAAGAGCGTTTATTCATGGGTAATTGTTTGATGTGCCTTATCCACGTATGATATAATTGGCCTGACAACAAATGTCAACGGTGAAAATTATTGACGAATAATAAAATGAAATTATTTTTGCCAAACCTGCTAGAGCTCATCTGTTGTACTCTTCATTAGGGTTTGCAAAAAACCGTGAAAATGAGAAACCGCGGTTTCGGTTTTAAAACACCCAAAACCGGCCGGTTTCGGTTCGGTTTTCGGTTTTTTAAATAAAACTATTTCAGTTTAAATTTGTAGGAAAATTTAGATAACTTCATTAAAACATATTATAATTTAATACTAAAATTCAGGAAAATAATTCAGGTTTTTTAAATATTAGGGATTTCTTAAATAAGTCTTGTTTCTTTTGGAGAAACTGCAGAGCCCCTTTAGCGTGAATAATTTTTGCATCCGAGCGACAAATTGCTTCAATAGTAATTTTTACAAATAGCAAATATTTTCAAGAATTTACAATTTCAAAGTCGATAGAATGAAGCAAATCTAAGGTCGACAGCACTTCTAAACTTTCATGGATACTTTGTTTTAGAAGCAGAAATCTAAGAGTAAACTTAATTCACGATTATGATGCTTTTTAACGCTTGTTTGTAAAATATTATAACGAACTGACGAATTTTTTAAATACCGAACAGTTTTTCTTAAAGCCTCTAGGTTCAAATGAATATGGGCAATCGGTTTTAAATGAGTCAAAATTTCATCGTCGCCGTCTTTAAAATGGATTTTCAGATACAAATTTGATATTGGCTGCTGCTCCATCTATAGTACATGCTACGATGTTTGTATTAAGTAAAATATCAAACTCCATTAGAATTTGTCTAATGGTTCCTTGCGTTTGCTTGAAATTACACGTTCCTAAAATACGGCCCAGGTTATAAAATTTACCATGAGAATCGTGAATATTTACGTTCACATACCGTCTTCCCCTTACACCTATCCATTCGTTCATTGTAAACACCTTTTGCTTATTTCATTCTTCTGCTTCATTAAATAGACAAATTACATGCAAATTTATGATAAGCTAATGTTATTTCTGAATAATACCAACAAAAAATTTTGAAAAATAAATAGGTTTTTTCTACGGTTTTCGGTTTCAGTTTTGAGGCATAAAAAACCGAGGTTTCGGTTTCGATTAAAACCGAACTGCAAACCCTACTCTTCATAGACGTGGTTTTAACAAGATGGGGAATCTATATATCGTCTTCTGAAATACAAAAGGGCGTAACTACACTTCTAGTTGATTCGGGAAAATTTTCCCCAAACAACTGACCAGACACTTGGGGGACATTCCATATCCACCGAGGTCGCCCATGGTTTTTTTATGGGGCTCTGAAAGAGAGGGTTTAAAACGATAATCCCTGAATTCTTGTGATTTTAAAGATAAATGCTCTTATAAAACTTTTTGTCAATTACTACATTTTTTATTTAATTTTGAAAATATAAATCTGCAACCAGACGCCCTAGTACCATATGTAACGAAAACTAAAAACCAATTCCTAAAAAAAACTGATAACATAGCGAGGTTAGGGCTAGTTCCAGAGATTGTTAAGCGTCGAAAATTTAATTTTGTGCATCATTTTAAAATTAGTAATTTCATTGACTATATCTTATGCATACCTTTAGAAATGTATCGGGTGTTTTTTATTGAGGTATAGAACTTTAAGTTGGCATCACTTTTTTAACTGGCGGCCATTTTGTCAGCTGTCAAGTGATTAATATTTAGTTTGGTTTGCCATTTCATCATGAACAGGTTGACAAAAGAACAACGCTTGCAAATCGTGCAAATTTATTTCGAAAATAATGGTTCAGTTCGCGAAGTTTACCGCAAGCTCCGTCGATTTTATGGTCGACATAATCGTCCATCAGAGCAATTAATTCGGTTAACCATGGATAGTTTTCGCACTACGTTTACTCTATGTGATAATACGTATCCGCAGCGACGTCGAACAGTGCGCACCGAAGAAACAATTGCCGCTGTAGAGCAAAGTGTTGAAGAGGACCCGAATGAATCGATTCGCCACCGTGCACAGCAATTGGAGCTTTGTCCATCAACTTTATGGAAGATTTTGCGCAAAGATCTTGGCTTGCGACCTTACAAGATCCAGCTTGTGCAAGAATTAAAGCCGCGAGACCATGCAATGCGTCGTGATTTTGGTGTATGGGCCGAAAATGAGATTGATCTCGATGCTGATTTTGATCGCAAAATTTTTTTCAGTGATGAGGCTCATTTTTGGTTGAATGGCTACGTCAACAAGCAAAATTGCCGCATTTGGAGTGAAGAGAATCCACATGAGACCCTTGAGACGCCATTACATCCACAAAAGCTGACTGTTTGGTGTGCTCTATGGGCTGGTGGAGTCATTGGGCCATACTTCTTCCGAAATAATGCTGGAGAGTCAGTTACCATAAATGGAGACCGGTATAGAGCCATGATAACCGACTATTTTGTTCCCCAATTGGATGGCATGAATGTGGATGAGTTGTGGTTCCAACAAGACGGCGCTACATGCCACACAGAGCACGTCACAATTGATTTATTGAAGGAAACATTCGATGAGCGCATAATTTCGCGGAATGGACCTGTCAATTGGCCACCAAGATCGTGCGATTTGACACCACTGGATTATTTTCTTTGGGGATATGTGAAGTCGCTCGTCTGCGCCAACAAACCAGAAACGTTAGGGGACTTGGAAGCCAACATTCGTGGCGTTATTGCCAACATACGGCCCCATATGCTCGAAAAAGTAGTTGAAAATTGGACCTGTAGAATTGGCTTTATTCGAGCCAGCCGCGGCGGCCACATGCCCGAAATCATATTTAAACATTAATGGCATAAAATTATTCTTCCAATAAAGCCAAATTGATGGACATTAAAACGATTTTCTTGTGTTTTATTTCAATTCGAAGTTCTATACCTCTAAAAAAAACACCCATTACAAAATCTACATTACTTAAAGTTGGAAAGGGAACTAGTTAAATCGAGTAAGGGAAATTCTGTAGTACGAATTCTTAAGCCATATTCATAAACAAGTCACTCATTTCTTGATCCCCCTTCCAAAAATTTAAATCAGTGTAAAGTGTTAATGTTCATAAGCCACATACACACAACGGTATGGTATCTTGCAACATTAACATACATAGTACATAAATGCTGCAAAACCGAAAAAACAATAGCAGAAACATTGTGTGGTTGTGTCCTGCATAAAATATCTACATAAATACAAACATACATATTAATGCCACCATCACCAACGTAAAGAACATTGACAATAAAATATACACCGTTTCAGATTTTTTTTTTTTGTTAAGCCATATTGTTCTACGAAAATGAAACCATTTTGTATTTTTGTCTACCATTTTGTTCATATTTTTTGCCTTTTTATTGCGACTTTAGAACTCTGGACAACATATTGCTGCAGTGGATGTGTGCAACACACACAAACAAACACACGAAAGGGAAAACGAACAAAAAAAATGTTAATGTAAAATGTGAATATATCCTGATGCTGATATACTGCATGTATAATACATAGGTAAATATGGAACTACAGATGTTTGTATATTCTTGATACACCAGATCGAGCAGCTGATGCTCTTCCATCTCATTTAGGGATTTTTTGTATTTTGCAAAACATTCTCATATGCTTTATAGCCTAAAGGATTTATTGTACACGTAGACACGAGTAGATAAAGTCACACAACTTGCACTTTTCATATTAATAATGTGTGAGTGTGTGGGAAATGCATTTAACATGTAGTTACTTCCTGTTTATCAGGAAAGGAGACACGAAAGGAGAAAGGAGCAGGAAAATATAAAGTAGTAGTAAACTTGTTAATGTACAAAGTTTTTTACAACAAAAATTTTTAATCAAATATAATTTTGTCATTTTTTCAATTTCATCACCTTATAGGTTGTTGAAATCGTCTAAGAGATTCTTAAATTTTGTAAAGAGTGCTCTAAATAAAATTTGTAGTTGGATTTTCTTAAATAAAAATCAAACCTTTTAATATAAAAACTCTACAAAATACGCAAATATAATGACATATTATACAAAATCATTTAGCATTAAAATGTTTACTTAGTCCTCGGGTTTTGCAAAATTATCGACTTTTTTCGGAAACCCTCCCATTAAAGATTTTACAGTTGCTTCTGATACCTTTTTGAAGCATGTGTTCCACCTGCGCTTAAAATTGGACATGTTCCAGAAAATCTTTCCTGTGTTCTTCAATTCCTTTTTTACCAGAGCCCAATACCTTTCCACAGGCCGAAGTTCTGGACAGTTAGGTGGATTTGCCTCTCGTGATACAAAAATGACATTATTCTTTGAGTACCACTCAAGTGCCTTTTTTCCATAATGACATGATGCCAAATCGGGCCAAAAAAATGTAGTCACTCTGTGCTCTCTTAAAAAGGGTAACAACCGTTTTTGTAGGCACTCCTTTATATAAATTTCTGTGTTTATTGTGCCAGATGCCACAAATACTTTACTTCTTTTGCCACAACTGCAAATAGTTTGCCACACGAGAAACTTCTTAGGGAATTTTGTTTGTTTTTTTGTGCGAAACTCTTGCCGAACATTGCCCCGTTTATCAGCAACATAAAAATCTTGACCAGGAAGTTGAGAAAAGTCTGCCAGTACGTATGTTTCATCATCCATCACACAACAGGTGTATTTTTTTATAAAATCAGACTTCAATTTTTTCGCTAGTTTTTTTGCTTCTAAGTTCTTTATAGCATTGCGATCTGGAACCTTTTGGACTTTGTATGTCTTCAGTCCAGCATAAGCTTTGACTCTATGTGCAAAATTCGTAGAACATTTCACCGTACGAGCTGCTTTTCTTAAAGAAGTGTTAGGCGCTCTTCGAAAGAGTCGCTCGACTTCTTTTGCCTTACCAATATCTGTAGGACCTTTTTTCCTCCCTGATCCAGGTTTTCTTTCAATGCTCAGGTTTTCCTTATACCGTCTGATGGCATTAGAAACCGTTCGAGGTTCAAATTTTTAACTATTTTTTTAAAAGTCCATGATGGATTTTTTTGAAAAGTTTTAATTATATTTTCACGAACTTTTTTTTCGCAGTCCATTTTGATTGAAATGACTATTGAAAATTAATAATTTCTAAAATAATAGTATCTGACATATCTATAGAAACTAACTTGATCAAAAAATAAATTATTTCTTGCACTATGGATAAATTTTGTCTAAAATAGTAAATGCATATTTTTTTTAGAACACTCTTTAGTAGGTTTTACTCAGTTTTTTAATATTGGCTTAACTCAAAATGTGACTGATTTTTAGCTGAATATTGGAAAAAGTTGGGTTTCTTTTGAAATTAAATTTCTTTAGCGAATTTTTAATTTCAAATGAGAAAAATTTTTTGTTTGATAAACCGAAACTGAAACAAAAATTATTTCATTTATTTCACGACTTTGAGTTCACTTAATACCATCTTAGAAAACTTGAAGTCTCTACTACACGCCTCAAAAGAAATATCTGTTTAGAAGCAATTCATTATCAAGATATTAATAAAAAAGTGAAATAGTATAAAACAATTTTCCTAAAAATTACATTTTTTAAGTTATACCACTATTCATGTAAATAAGAAAATTTGTTAACTTTTGTTATTGCATCACTTGAGGGGGTGGCAGTCAGTATGTGCAAAATTTATATATGAATTTCTGTGTAGACTCTGTTCATGTATGACAAAAAAATATTTTAACCGGAAATATTAACAAGTAAAACAAAATGGTGTCAGACAACAGTGAAAAAAAATCACTTTTATCAAGTGGCTTTTTTCAACATTATCATTTACGTCCTTTTCACGCCACCTCCTGCTGTTGTTACTGATAACCTGCAATAAACTTGATTACAGTTTTGTTTCTTTCTTTTTTTTTGCTGGGGAAATTATTAAGTAATAAGGAAACTATTAATTAAAGAGATGTTATCAGATTTAAAAGTGAACATTATCGATTTAAGATATTATCATTAGCATAATTAAGTTGTACTCAAGAAAGATATAATTTGTCATATTATGTAAATATATTTTTATCATTTGAAAATTAAATCTTTCATACCTAAAAGAAACTGGAAAAAAAATCCGAAAAAAAAAATCCTGATATAAAAATTTTTCTATAGGAAATTTTCTGATTTAAAAATTTTTCTGCATAAAATTTTTTGACCTATAAATTTTTCTAATAAAATTTCTTTTTGGAAAATTGTTTGATATCAAAATTTTTCTATGGAAAAAATTTCCAAAATAAAATTTCAATATCAAAAAATTTGCCGTAGAAAAATTTTTCAGTAAAAAATTTTTCGTTACAAAAATTTTTCGATATAAAAAATTTTCTATAGAAAATGTTTCGATATAAAAATTTTTTCGACATAAAAATTTTTTTATACAAAATTTTTCTATATAAAATTTTTTTTATAGAAAGTTTTTAGATATAAAATTTTTTCTATACAAAATTTTTTGATTTAATAATTATTTTATAGAAAATTTTTCGATATAAAAATTTTTCCATAGAAAATTTTTCGATATAGAAATTTTTTTAAAAATTTTTCTATAGAAAATTTTTCGTTATAAAAATCTTTCTAGAGAAAATTTTTCGATATAAAAATTTTTCTATTGAAAATTTTTCGATATAAAAATTTTTCTATAGAAAATTTTTCGATACAAAAATTTTTCTATAGAAAATTTTTTCTACAGAAAATTTTTTGATATAAACATTTTTCTATAGAAAATTTGTCTATATAATAATTTCTCTATAGAAATTTTTAGGTATAAAAATTTTTCTATAGAAAATTTTTCGATATAAAAATTTTTCTATAGAAAATTTTTCGATATAAAAATTTTTCTATAGAAAATTTTTCGATATAAAAATGTTTCTAAAGAAAATTTTTCGATATAAAAATGTTTCTAAAGAAAATTTTTCGATATAAAAATTTTTCTATAGAAAATTTTTCGATACAAAAATTTTTCTATAGAAAATTTTTCGATATAAAAGTTTTTCTATAGAAAATTTTTCGTTATAAAAATCTTTCTAGAGAAAATTTTTCGATATAAAAATTTTTCTATTGAAAATTTTTCGATATAAAAATTTTTCTATTGAAAATTTTTCGATATAAAAATTTTTCTATTGAAAATTTTTCGATATAAAAATTTTTCTATTGAAAATTTTTCGATATAAAAATTTTTCTATTGAAAATTTTTCGATATAAAAACTTTTCTATAAAAAATTTTTTGATATAAAAATTTTTCTATTGAAAATTTTTCGATATAAAAACTTTTCTATAAAAAATTTTTTGATATAAACATTTTTCTATAGAAAATTTTTCAATATAAAAATTTCTCTATAGAAATTTTTCGATATAAAAATTTTTCTATTGAAAATTTTTCGATATAAAAATTTTTCTATTGAAAATTTTTCGATATAAAAATTTTTCTATTGAAAATTTTTCGATATAAAAACTTTTCTATAAAAAATTTTTTGATATAAAAATTTTTCTATTGAAAATTTTTCGATATAAAAACTTTTCTATAAAAAATTTTTTGACATAAACATTTTTCTATAGAAAATTTTTCGATATAAAAATTTTTCTATAGAAAACTTTTCGATATAAAATTTTTTTATAAAAAATTTTTCGATACAAAAATTGTTCTACAGAAAATTTTTCGATATAAAAATTTTTCTATAGAATATTTCTACAGAAAATTTTCGATATAAAAATATTTCTACAGAAAATTTTTCGATATAAAAATTTTTCTAAAGAAAATGTTCGGTATAAAAATATTTCTATAGAAAATTTTTCTAAAGAAAATTTTTCGATACAAAAATTCTTCTATAGAAAATTTTTCGATACAAAAATTTTTCTATAGAAAACTTTTAGGTATAAAAACTTTTCTATAGAAAATTTTTAGGTATAAAAACTTTTCTATAAAAAATTTTTCGGTATAAAAATGGTTCTATAGAAAATGTTTCGATATAAATATTTTTCGATATAAAAATTTTTCGATAAAAAAACTTTTTCGATACAAAAATTTTTCTATATAGAAAAATTTTTCTATAGAAAAATTTTTATCGAAAAATTTTTCGATATAAAAATTTTTCTATAGAAAAATTTTTGATATAAAATTTTTTTTATAGAAAATTTTACGATATAAAAATTTTTCTATAGAAAATTTTACGATATAAACATTTTTTTATAGAAAATTTTTCGATATAAAAATTTTTCTATAAAAATTTTTCTATAGAAAAATTTTTATCGAAAAATTTTTCGATATAAAAATTTTTCTATAGAAAATTTTTTGATAT
Source organism: Stomorhina lunata (assembly GCA_933228675.1). Lineage (NCBI taxonomy): Eukaryota > Metazoa > Arthropoda > Insecta > Diptera > Rhiniidae > Stomorhina > Stomorhina lunata. The sequence goes on from OW121742.1 coordinate 29,827,619, forward strand.
AAAAATTTTTTATAGAAAATTTTACAATATAAAAATTTTTCTATAGAAAATTTTACGATATAAACATTTTTCTATAGAAAATTTTTCGATATAAAAATTTTTCTGCAGAAAATTTTTCGATATAAAAATTTTTCTATAGTAAATTTTTCGATATAAAAATTTTTATATCGATAAATTTTTCTATAGAAAATTTTTCGATATAAAAATTTTTCTATAGAAAATTTTTCGATATAAAAATTTTTCTATAGAAAATTTTTCGATATAAAAATTTTTCTGTACAAAACTTTTTGATTCCTTTATATTTAAAAATTTTACATACAAAATTTCTCAAGTTTTATGATATTCCCCCACAGTGCTTTAAAGTTTATAAAAATTCAATATCAATACAGATATCCTTGTTTTTCACGACATCTAGTGTTTAGTATCAAAACTAGTTTTGAGTCATTCAGCCACATGATGTCGACTTGTGTCGTTTTTATTTACTTAGTAAACAAAACAAAATGCATTTTATCGCTAAAAGATACTCCCTAAAATGAGTCAACAGCAGACATTATGCATCATTTTATATGTTTATTACAAAATAATAACAATTATTTCAAAACCACCTGCTTATTTGCTTTAAAATTTTGTTTAGAAATTTGAAATGACGTGCAACACTTACCTTTGAAGAATATAAATAAATCGTTAATCGAAACGTTTACCAACACTACACTTCGCTTTTTGTCGTAACAAGACAAAAACAACAAAGACCGAATAAAGGCGAATTGCGGCGAATATGATTTTTGTTTACTTTTTCTCGTTTTGCTTGTCTGGTATTTGTTGTTGCTATTTTTTTGTTGTTGCTTATGGTTGTTGTTTCCTTTAGTTCGTTTATTTTTTTGTTGTTGTATGTTTCTGTGTTTTTCTTGTTTTTGTTATAAAGGAATTTCTTTATGCTTGCGAAATTTATTTAAACAAAAAAACAGACAGAGACAAATATGAAAATCAATGATTTGATGATTTTGTATTTGTCAAAAAACTTTTTAACAATTTAATTTCTTATTCACTGCAAATTATGGTTGCAGTACAATTTATCCAAAAACCGGTGTTTTTTGTCTAATTTGTTGGAACGTCGCGCAAAGACAGGAACACACTTGTTTCACCTTTTAACTTTTTCCAATCAGCACCAACTAAATTTCTTTTTTTGAAATTTGTTGCAATTATTATTCGTTTTAATTCTTATTAGACTTTTCACTTTTATGCACAAATTGTTGGATCACTTGTGGAATTGCAATTGCAAAATTCTTTTATGTTTTTCTTCGGGTTTTGTTGTAAATTATGAATAATTTATTAAAACAATTTAATGACCGCAAATAGAAAACAAAAGAAAGACAAAAGAATGACAAACGAAACTAAAGATGACTGCAATCCGGTGTTGCCAATACAAATCCAGAAAATTAGACAATTGCATTTGCATGGAAATCGCTAGAAATTTTTAATATGTTAAAGCGCGAATATTTGAATTTAGTTTTATACAGCATAGAATAAATAAATACCTAGAAAGTCAACGAAATGTCAAAGTACACTTGGGACATGTCAAAAGTACGGATCAGTAATATGGTATCGGTAAGCTTAAAAAGAGCTTTTACTTTTCTTAATGAATACAAACAGTTCCACAAAAAAGTATGATATGATGTGACCCAAATTTTCTTCAAGATTTTTTCAGTAATTTTAGGATATATTCTTAAGAAATTCATCTTTTAAGGTATAGAATGAGTTTTACTTGATTTTAGGATAATTAAAATGTATAAACCATGATACAAGTACAAGGTAGTTCCAATAGTCTTACTAAATTTTTAATAAGGATTTTTGAAGTTTTATTTTTATATTTACATTTGAAAAAATATTGCCACTTTTTAAAAACACAGTTTGAATATCGAACGGCATCAAATTTGCATATCATTATAAACACATTATTGACCTTATAACTGTTATAATGGTTGTCTAGAAGTATTCCTCTATGATCCAGGCTCTCTTAAATTCAAAATTTAATATGTTTTTTTGATATTTATATTGAAGAAAAATAATTTCAATTAAAAAATTAATATGCTTCAAAAATATTCAATATTTACAAAATTGAAAACAAATCCAAACATATATGGTAGCTTTATTTTTTCACAATTGTCATAATCCTTATATATGTCAGATAGTGATTTTTGAATTTAAAAGTGACAATGGAACTATCGTGTACATATATCTTGGTATAAACAATCTTTTATTTTAAATTTCATTAATTTTTTTAATACCAAAAATTGCAGCCCTACTTGCTCAATATAAATTAAGCAAAACAAAAAATAGAATATCGAAAGAAAACAAAATAAAAAAATTTTCAGTTTGTAAAAAATAAAAAGTGTTTCTACATTAAAATAATGTTAAAATATTAAAAATAAATAACATTTTATGTGTGCAATTTACAACAGTGCGTTTCATTCAAAATTTCGCGGAATTATTCAAACAAAATTTTGAGTGCAAAAAGCTTTTCTGTTTGTTAAAAAAGCTTTTATTTCGTGTACGTGTGATTTAGTAGAATACTAAATTTTAGTGGATCAGCTGACGACCTTCTATATATTCTTCTATGTTATACAGTTTTAATGTTAATTGTAAGAATTCATTACTGTTTTGTTATGGAGATGCCCAAAATGTTTAATAAAAACTATTTAAAATTTTTTATAGAAATAATTTAAATAGTTATTTTGACAATTAAATGCGCTTGTAAGAAAATTTTTTGATATTAAAAAGTGATGTAAAACCTTTCAGAAAAAAATTGTTCTGTATTTAACAATTTTTCTATATTAAAAGTTAATATAAAACCTTTAAATAGAAAAAATTTTCAGTACTAAGGAAAGTTCCAAATAAAATATACATTTACTATTTGGAGCAAAACTCATTTATTCTGCAAAAATATATTAACTAAAAAAAATGTTTTATATCGTGAGCCTATAAACCAGTTTTTTTAAACTTTTTATTTGAAAACTACTTTTTTATAAAAGAACATCTCAGAATGAAAATCTGAGGGAAGAAATCTATTAAGGCAGTTTTTGACTTAAATATATTGCAGAGGAAATATTGACTTATATTTAAGTATTTTAGATATTGAACACTTGTTTGTTTCTCCTTAAAAATTTTTTATATGTGGTTCATGGCCGGTATTGAATATAAACTCACGATATTCAAGAAAAAGCCACGTTTATTTTTTTTTTATGAAAAATTAAAAACCAGTATTAATTTTATGTGCAATAGCAGTGATCATTACATTTTTGCCCTAAATACATTTTGCAATTTTCAATATCTTATAAACAAAAATTCGAATTTTGGTATGAAATATTAGCGATCATAAATATACTATATTGTTTATAAATACACTCTACATCATATGTTTAGAACCACTTCAATTTCAGTTTTTAGCAGGCCATATTTTTTAAGCACGATTGCAGTAATTAACAGCATTATTACTATATTTCACTGCGATAGTATAAAAATGAACTTTTTTTAAAAATACATCAGAAAAAAGCAAACAAATTTCCGTTCATATGAGTAGAACTACTTAACTAATCTAAATTAAAAATGCGTTATTTTTTGTATTTGGTAATAATTATCATTTATCATAAGTTTATTGATAATAAATTAAATGTTTTAGTAGTGAGTGCTTCCACCTTTGTTTACAATAACTTTAAATATCCGATGTTTTATTAAAATTCAATTCAGTGATTTTAAATAATCCATTGAATTAATGATTTCTTATTATCGAATTGTATTTCTTCCTCATAAAACTTTCGCGATAGCCAACCCCAAACATTTTCAATTATGTTAAGATCGGGAGAATAGGGGGGCCAGTTAAGGATTCAAACATTTTGGCATTATGAATTGGGGCATTATCTTGTTGCAAAATCCATTCAATAGGCCCAAAAATTTCACATAGTTTAAAGAATGCCGACTGAAACAGAGTTTTATAGGTTTCTCCAGTCATTTTTAAACCTTGAAATTCGAAATCTATTGTGCCTTAATAAGTTATCGCACCCCAGACCATAACCTTACCCTCTCTGGTGTGATGACGGTTCAAAAACAGTTCCTCTTTTCTCGTATTATGAAAAGCCGTCCGGTCGATCAAAATTAAATTTCTCTTCATCAGTTAAAACTACAGTACGCCAATCATTAGTTTGAAGCAAGTCACAAGATTTTTCTCAACAGCCTTATGGAAAACAGTTCATGTTAACGAAGCTGCACTCTTGCCGGCTGGAATCATGGTAGCTAATCGTATTGCACAAAATCGCAAATCCTGGACTAATGCCATGTCTGTTTAACTGGCTAGTGTGGATTAGTGTGGATTTAACTTAATTGGGCCCTTTAGATAATTTGTATAGAACCCTAGAGAAAACAACAAGTTATTCGCACAGCTAGCGATATTGTGGATTCAGACAACCTAGAGGCAGTAGATAAATTCTTAAGGACTCATGGCTTAAGATGGATCTATTGGGTGGATTTTGACAATATAGATATAAAACTATCCTGCCTTTGCCGGTCCCGTATTAATGGGTCTTCAGAATATGCATGTCAGATCTGCAGACGAGGAATCATCACAATCTGATGGCACTATTAACTTCCATTTGGATGATCGCCTTAGCGTGACCATAGACGATGCTGCAGAATTTTCGAAATTAGAAATGATTACTGAGCGCAGACTGGTACGAAATGATATGAAGGCCTTGGCTAAGCATCAGTCTGAAAGAGGACCATTTAAATGGTCTATAGTTCAAAATAATATAAATAGCGAATATTGAACATGTTTCACTTAAATGGAAGCCAATAGCTATACACTTTTAGTTTTGTAGTGAAGAAAAATCTTAAAGGGTCTATCATTTCCAAATAAACTACTACTAATATTATTAGTTATAAACAGAGGTCGGTACAAAAGAACGGAACAAAACAATTGTCCGCAGAATTGCCGTTTTGATACTTTTAACTAAACAGGTATTTTTTTATGTGTAGTTCTGATGTTTTGAAAAGAAAAATTTGTCTACTCCATTTTTTTAAATAAATAAATAAATTTATCTATAGACAATTTTTTATCAAAACTTTTTCTATAGACAATTTTGTTATCAAAAATTTTTCTATAGAAAATTTTGTTATCAAAAATTTTTCTATAGAAAATTTTTGTCGAAATTTTTTTTGAAAAAATAATATTTTTTTAAACTTTTTTATTAAAAAATTTTCTATAAAAAAAAATAATTTATTAAAAGGAATGTTCCGAATAAAATTTAAATTCACCTTACAATATACAAATTCCCAAAAATAAGAAAATTTATGAATATACTTTACATGTGCCCAAGAAAAACTGATCTTACTCGAAATAAAAACCAAAGAGATTCATCCCTCTTTTGTTGTTATTCTAAATGATGGATAATATACAAAGTACATTAGAGTTCCGATAGTCATACAATGCTAAAATATATTTGCCTTATATGTAGTATATTTGGTTGTACTTTTATGTATCATCCGGCGGAAAAGGGTTAATATTTTCAATTGCCTGCTCTTTTTTGCTTCTATTTATTGTGACTGTATAAAATTTACACTTTAAATTTGTACTATAAATAATCCTAATACATGCATTTGGCGGTTTGTGTATTAACTAAAACAAGTGTAATTCCAATTCGCTCTATTTTATCACAGACACTTTTAATAAATTTAACTACTGTCCATTAGAGGGTGTCGGTAATTCTGGGAAGGCTTCATCATAGCTAAATTTGGACCTCATTTTCGGATTAAGCGTGTGACAAAAATACGTAATAGAGTTTTCCAGCCTTTTTTGACCAGTAGTTAAGGAGATATTCGTCAAAAATGATTTTTATGGAAAAATTTTAACGATTTCATTATTAAATTTTGGTAGCAAAATACGAATAAGTATTAAAATTTCTAGGTATTTTAAAACTAACTATGATGAAAATTGTTAGATTTGGACATCATTTTCAGATTAAACGTGTGACAAAACTACTTTCTACTCTTTTTCAACCCTCTTTAGGCCATTAGTTTCAAAGATTATCATCAAAAGTTTTACAGATTTCTTAATTTAATTTTGCCATGTTTTACTATTTGAGCATTTTTAAGATAAATGCTTAAGATTCGCTTAAAACATAATTTGAACTGAATTTTCGATAAAAATCTATCAATGATGAAAATTGTTAGATTTGGACATCATTTTCAGATTAAACGTGTGACAAAACTACGTTCTACTCTTTTTCAACCCTCTTTAGGCCATTAGTTTCAAAGATTATCATCAAAAGTTTTTCAGATTTCTTCATTTAATTTTGCCATGTTTTACTATTTGAGCATTTTTAAGATAAATGCTTAAGATTCGCTTAAAACATAATTTGAACTGAATTTTCGATAATGAATCCGAGTTACTAATCAAATCAAATTAAACAAATCATTGTTACAACCTGTATCCCAAAGGTCTGAAAAACTAGTATATAGTTGCTTTATTTTAGTTTGCTCCCTAAAGTATACTACGGATATAAAACACCTAAAACAACTCATTTCCTTAAAGACGTCTCAACTTCTTCGCCCTCTTACGGACATTAGTGGTTATATTTTTAAGTGTCTGTGATATATTAAAGCGAATTTAAATAACTTTTGTTATAGTTGATTCGCAAACCTTTTAACAAATAAATTAGGCGAATTTGAGCTAGTACAAGCAGTAGAAGCTAAATAGGGCAAACCAGTTAAAATATTTGAAAAATTTAAGTTTTTTTTTTCATGTTTTTCCTATTAAATAAAACTCCATTTATTTTTTTTTCGTTCAGTACAAATTTTTGTTGTTTTTATATATTTTATGATTTTTTGTTTAAAATTTTTCAGATTTTGTTCCTTAGTTTATTACAAAAAACACTTGTTGCACATTGTTTTAAAAATATTTTGTATAAATAAATTTGCTATATAAAAATATGATATTTCTAAAAACTGGAAGACTTTATACTTACATTTTTCTTTTTATCAAATTTTTCTAATTAAATATTTTTTGTTTAATTTTATCACATTTACAACTATTGCTGAAGAACACAATTTTTCGGTTACATTTACAAGATTTACAAAATTTAATTTACAATTTAGCAAATACAAAATATTTAACAGGAATATAATTTTTAAAAAAATGCTATTTTATAAATATTATTAAGACCAGTTTTATATACAAAATTTAAAAGATATTTAAGACAAAAAAGTACTGTGTTAAAAAATTTAAAAGACTGCCTTTGAAAATTTTTTTAAAAATTTTAAATTCAAATGAAAAACTAAATTTTTTAAAAAACTTTTAAAGACAGTTGGTTATATATAAAAAAAATGTTCAACATTAAATTTTAAAATTTTGACCAGATTTTGAATTTTTGTTAATTTACTAATATAAAAACTATTTATCTAAAAAAGCTGTTTTGCCTTTGTGCCTTAAAGAGAGATTTATAACTAATGATGTTAGTAGTTTGTTGTTATTTTGGAAATGATTGAGACCTTAAGATTTTCTATATTACAAAACTATAAGCCTATGGCTATTGGCTACCACGCCCACTTGGGTGAAACTTTGCCAAAATTCCATTCATCTGGTTGACCAGCATGTTCAATATTCGCTATATTATTTTGAACTGTAGACCATTTAAAAGGTCCTCTTCCAGACTGATGCTTAGCCAAGGCCTTCATATCATTTCGTACCGGTCTACGCTCAGTTATCATTTCTAATTCTGCCAATTCTGCAGCATCGTCTATGGTCACACTAAGACGATCATCCAAAATGGAAGAGTTAATAGTGCCCTCAGATTGTGAGGATTCTTCGTCTGTAGATCTAACATGCATATGCTGGAGACGCATGAATACGGGACCGGCAAAGGCATGATAGTCACTGACACCTAATTTGGCATTATAGGCAAAAAGTTTGATATCTATATTGCCATAGGCCACCGAAGACTCTTCGCCCAATAGATCTCCCCTAAAACCATGAGTCCTTAAAAATTTGTCTACTGCCTCTAAGTTGTCTAAATCCTCATTATCGCTGGCTGTTAGATTAGGTGGATAAGCATCCATTTGCACTTGACTGGCCTCTAGGATTTCCTCAAAATAGGGTGTGCCATTAGCTAACCAGGTGGTGGTATTGTCATTTAGGAACTGTTCGGTTACATCTTTCATATGCAAACGTCCCGGTAATTGTTCAGCTATCCAGACCAAACCCTTAAAACGATTCAAGCGCTCTATAATGGCAGCCTCATCATTGGGATTTAAGGCCACGGGTTTGTCAGCCAAATTGTTGTCTTCCTCTAGGGTTCTATACAAATTATCCAAAGGTCCCAATTTAGTTAAATCCACAGTAATCCATTGTTTGGAGCCGGTGAAAGGATGACGGGACATGGCCTTAGACCAGGTTTTGCGATTTTGTGCAATACGATTAGCAGCCATGACTCTAGCCGCCAAGGGCACAGCTTCGTTGACATTAACCGTTTTCCATAAGGCCAAATTTTCATTCTTTATACCCACTCCGGCCACTATAGATTGTACCTGACGGCCCTTGACCACATAGAAGTCATCTGTAGAGGCCAAGATACCAGGGTAACCGGTAAAGGTAATATCTATGCCAGCCACGGTACTTGTTCTTTGGCTGGGACCATAATGGAAGTGAAACTTATAGCGCTTTTGTATTCTCAACATGGAGGCATAGCTGCCCGCTGTGCTGTGACCAAATAACAATTGCCAAGTAGGTGAATCGTCTGCTTGGAAGATTTTCGTTAACATGGTGGCACTGGGTAAATTGAAGTTCTTATTGGCCTCTACCGCCCCAGATGAAATTGTTGCAGCATTGCCTTGGTCTTCTGATGTATGATTTACCCCTGCTCCAGCACCCGTTAAAACATAGTTTTCATAGTAGATCCTCAAATCTTGTATATCAGCGGCCGAATTCATTAGTAAAAAGTCGGAAAATGGTATTTCTTCCTCTAGATCAGAACGTGCTCTCTTGGCTCCTTGTCTATAGCCGAATTCCAAACCTTCCAGCTGATTGAAATACAAACTAATTTGATGCCAATAGTGATCGTTTTCCTGTTTTAAGATAGCATTTTCCTTGATCCTTATATAGTTTGCCTCGAGAAGATCGCGCAACCAGGTACAAAAGTTTTGGGCTTCTTCATCCCGCTCGCAAGATGATTGGATGGTGCTATAAGAAAAATCAAAATTAGAGGATTTTTTCAGAAAAATGTTCATTCGAAGAAACTTACTTTAACCATTGATGGTAAACCTGCTTCCAGGTTAACGATCCTTCTATAATACCAGCACCAAAGGCTTGAACCCAATCGGGATGTGAACGTTGGGTTTCGATTTCGATCTGGGCCCAACTATAAAGAAAGCAAAAAAAAATATTAAAAAAAAATCTTGAAAATTTTTTGATAACAAATTTTTTATAAAGAAAATTTTTTCATAAAAAATATTTTCTAAAGAAATTTTTTTGAAATTAAAATTTTGGTTTTCATTTTTTTTCGAAAATAACTTACCCATTCTCATAGATGGAATCCTTATAACATATTCTAGCAGCACCTTTTGGAATGTTAAGAAGATCATTTTGCTGCTTCCAATACTCAACACGGAAGCCAACTTTTTTCGACCAAAATGCCGTAGCACAATAAGTGCCATCATATTCGGGACGTTCGATATAACTAACGAAGAAGGCACCAATCACCAGCAAACCAGCACCGATTAGAATATATGTCCCAATCCGGGTCTTTTGCCATGATGCACCAACAACTTTTAAGACTGTACCCGCCGTTTTGAAGCCGAAAACAAAAACCAAAAATAAACTAAAGAAATTGCTCTGTCTTTCTTAAGATCGCGCACTCTCAGGAGCTGTGTTTCCAAAATAGTTCGAGAAAGGCTCAAAAAAAATCTGTTAATTTTCAAAAAAGGAGATTCCCGCTTCTTTTTTCTTGCACTTTTTTTCGATATTATTTCAAATAATTCAAATCAGCTCTTTGGGCATATGAGTGTCCTTGGTAAGACAGAATTTTGCTTACGTCGTACTGGCCTGAACAGCAAAGGCAGCAGCAGTGGATGTCAACTTTCTTGTTAAAAACGACCTTTTGGGTCATCGGAGAAAGTGTTTTTGGGGGAATTTTGTATAGTTTTTCGTCTCTTAATTCCCTTTTTTCTCTCTTCTTCTTGTGTGTTTTAATTTAATTTCAAAATGTTGAGTTTTGAATTTAGTTTTTTTAAGGTTATGTTGAATTTATAGTTAATAAGTACTTTTTTACTGGAGGGCTTAGTTTGTTTTGGTTTAGAAGAAAAATTCCTGTAATTTGTTGCTTTAATTTGGTAAGAAGTTTAATGAAGGTTATACTGGAGAAATTTAAGAGTTTGGAGAAAAGTTGTTGTCTTTTATCAGGAACGGATTTATTTTATTAGATAAAATTCCCTGTAAAGAATATAAAAAGAATTAATCAATTATTAAAAATTTTCTATAAAAATTTTTATTAAAAAGATTTTAGCAAAAATAAAATTATATTAAAAAAGTTTTCAAAAGAAAAAATTTTAAAACGAAAAGTTTTGTATAGAAAATTTGTATATCAAAAAAAATTAATATCAAAAAATTTTCTATAGAAAAACTTAAATATCAAACAATTTTCTACAAAAAAATTTTTATATTGAAAACATTTCTACAGAAAGATTTTAATACCAAAAAAGAAAACAAAAAACTATATAATATGAAAAAATTTTGTATCACACAATTTTTCAAAATTTTAATATCAAAAAATTTTTTATAGAGAAATTCTCACATATTTTGAAAAATCGAAAAACATTCCATTTCAAAATGTTGTATAGAAAAATCCAAATATCGTAAAACTTTCTATAGAAAAATTTAAATATCGAAAATCTTCATGTCAAAGAATTTTATTGAAAAAAATTTATATATTCAAAAATTTTCTTTAGAAAAATTGTTATATTGAAAAAATTCATATCGAAAAATTTTCTATAGAAAAATTTTTAATGTCAAAAAAATTTTCTATAGAAAAATTTGTATATCGCAAAATTTTGTAAAGAAAAATTTTTATATCAAAAAATTTTCTTAGAAAAAAATATTTCTATCGAAAAATTTTCTATAAGAAATTTTAATATAGTTTTTTTTTATTTTAATAGATAAAAATTTGTGTATCGAAAAATTTTCTATAAAAAATTTGTATATCAAAAAAGTTTCTATAGAAAAATTTTTATAACGAAAAATTTTTTACAGAAAAATTTTTATAAAGAAAAAATTTTTATAGACAAATTTTTATAACAAAACACTTCTATAACAAAAAATTTTCTATAGAAAAATTTTTATATCTAAAAAATTTTCTATAGAAAAATTTTTATATCTAAAAAATTTTCTTTAGAAAAATTTTTATATCTAAAAAATGTTCTATAGAAAAATTTTTATATCTAAAAAAATTTCTATAGAAAAATGTTTATATCTAATAAATTTTCTATAGAAAAATTTTTATATCCAAAAAATTTTCTATAGAAACATTTTTAAAAAGAAAAAAATTTCTATAGAAAAATGTTTATATCTAAAAGCTTTTATTTCTAAAATATTTTCTAAAGAAAAACTTTTATATCTGAAAAATTTTTTAAAGAAAAATTTTTATATCTAAAAATTTTTATTTCTAAAATATTTTCTATAGAAAAATTTTTATATCTAAAAAATTTTCTATAGAAAAATTTGTATATCTAAAAAATTTTCTATAGAAAAACTTATATATTAAAAAAATTTTCTATAGAAAAATTTTTATATCTAAAAAATTTTCTATAGAAAAATTTTAAAATCTAAAAAATTTTCTATAGAAAAGTTTTTATATATAAAAATTTTTCTATAGAAAAATTTTTTACTTAAAAATTTTCTGAAGAAAAATTTTTATATCGTAAAGTTTTCTATAGAAATATTTGTAGATATAAAAATTTTCTATAGAAAAACTTTTACATCTTAAAAATTTTCTATATAAAAATTTTTATATCTAAAAAATTTATATAGAACAATTTTTTATTTCGAAAAATTTTCTATTGAAAAATTTTTACTTCCAAAAATTGTCTATAAAAAAATTTTCCACAGAAAAATTTTTGTATTTTTACATTAAAAAATTATCAACAGAAAAATTTTAAATTGAAAAATTTTCTATTGAAAAATTTTTTCATTAAAAAAATTTCTAAAGAAAAATTATCTATAAAAAAATTTTTATATCGAAAATTTTAATATCAAAAATTTCTATAGAAAATTTTTTGTATAAAAAAAATTATTGAAAATTTTTCGATATTAAATTTTACTTCCAAAAATTTTCTATAAAAAAATGTTTATCTTCAAAAAATTTCTATAGAAAAATTTTTACCTTCAAAAAATATCTAAAGAAAAATTTTTATATTAAAATTTTTACAACGAAAAATTTTCTATAGAAAAATTTTTACATTAAAAATTTTTTAAAAAAATTATATAGAAAATTTTTCTATATAATTTTTGCATCAAAAAATTTTCAATAGAAACATTTTTAAATCGAAAATTTTTGGAAATAATTTTATACTAACAAATTTTCTATAGAAAAATATAACATCGAAAAATTTTTATAGAAAAAATCTTAACATCGAAAAAATTTTGACATCCAAAATTTGTATTCCATTTTGGGAAATATTTGAAATTTATTAAAATAACGTCGGGACGGCGCGAACGCCATTCCCGGCTACCAAAAATTTTACGCACGAGTTATTCACATTAGGAATAATCGCGGAGGTCAACTAAGTCGTATAGTGCAATGACCCAGCCTCACTCCGGGGGAACCGCCTTAATGATCACGGTAACCCCTACGCCAGGTAAGTATGCTTTACTCAGCACAAACTAAACTACTTATGCTAAATTGTTTATCAACCAAATGAGAATTATATTAAAAAGGATATGAAGAAAAATTTAAAGAAAAGGATGTGATGCACAAAAATACTGTGTAAAGAAAAATGTTGGTGGTAGAAAAACTCACCCTTAGTTGATTAAAAACAGAAAATTAAGGAAAATTATTTCGCTTATTCAAGTATGAAGAAGATGAATAATAAAAGTAGAGGATTAGTGTAGTTTGTCTAATAGAAAGATTTAAGTACTTGTTTTTTTATCATTCAAATTAATGTGTGTTTCCTTACTTTGACAAAACTACCCAAACATACTCAAAGTGTTCCCGTACAAAATTTTCAATACAAATTGTTGTTTTTAAGTAATATCTGACTACTACGGACTGTTTTGGGTAGTTTCATAAGAGTACGGGAACAAATATTTAATTTTGAATTTTTAAAATTTGAAATATTAAAACATGGTTTCCTAATATTTTTTTGAAATTTTCAGAACTAAAAGCCCTTACAAATCTCAGTTATATTACGTGAATGCTATTTTGCAGTTAAATTTAACTATTTCCTGATTCATAATATAAAATTTAATTTATAACTTTATTTTCTAACTTACTCAAGCGTTACGGAAACTTTAAATATATGACTCAAACATCTGCGTTATTATCTAAAATTTTTAACAAATTAAATTGTATTCACTTTGTACTTTTATTATTTATTATATGACATTTGATTGTTTTATCAAATTCAGTCTGAACTAAACAAATAGCGAAATATTAACAACTTGAATTATCTGCGGCTACTATTAAAATAAAAAGATTTTATAATTATAGTCTGATTTTATAAAATGAGAAATGTTCCCATAATTTCATCAGCAAAAAAGTACCTGCGTAGTACTATTTTTATATTCAAAGAATTCTTATCACTTAAAGTGAAAATTTAAAAGATAATGAAAAGAAATGAAAAATGTTTGGGATTTTTTTCTTTAAGAAAAAATTTCTTTGGTTTGGAAATAATTGATATGACATAGGTTTGTTAAATTTTTAGCATCTGGCTTGATTTCTAATTAATGAACTTGATTCTTAAAATTTAACAAAAAAAAAAATGAATATTTTTTATTATTTCCTGTTCAATAAATACATTTTCTTTTGTACTTAAAAAATAACGTATAATTTCTAATTACCCTAAATATTTTTATATAAAAAATTATAACAAAGAAATTCGAAAATTTCTTAGAAAACCCCAGACACTTAATGAATTATGGCAATTTTTTTCCTTAAATCGATTTGTTTATTTTAATATAAATAATAATCTTTATTCTTTATAAGATTTAAAATTATTTAACCCTCTTATACCCAAAATGTTTGTTTATGAAAGCTGGGGATTTTTATATCCCATTTTGAACAAAATTTGGTAATAAAATCTTAATATTCTGTCACTTTTCTATAAAAATTGTAAAATAAAGAAAAACTCCAAGTTCTGACATTGGCCCCGGTGAAGAAAGGGTTAAACTTTTCCAATTAAAAAAAACAATGCTGTGTACATTGAATATAGTCTAAGGAAGAATATTTACTATTACTTTTATTAATGCTGAATATTGGTACACTTTAACAAGCATATACTCAAATTATTACAAAAAATTCTCACTTTCGCGAAATTTTTCGACTCCAAATCGCATGTACGGCGAAACGGTTTAAGATATCGACCTCGTTTTTTTGTATTTTTTCCACCATTTGTTTGTTTTATGATACTGAAAAGCAAATTTATTATTTGTAATATTTGTTGAACAAAATTTTCAAAAAATTAAAAACTGATTTTTGAAAACGGCCTGAGAAAAAAGTATAATTTTCTAATATGAAAAAAAAACTGAATAATTTCATTTATATTTTAACGAAACTCAACTATTTAGTACTAACAGGTCATAGAATCATGTCTTACTTTTAAATTTACTTATCCTTAAGTAAATTGTTTGACTGCATACCCTTAGGCGTGTCGTCAAGGACACGATTTTTCGGGGAAAAACTGCAATAACTCCAAAACTACTTCATGGATTTTTAATGTCGATGACTTAAAATAAAGCTACTTTAGTTCTCTTTTATATTCCAGAAAATTTTTTTAATTTAATTCTAAGTGATAAAAATTTAAGCAAAACCGAAAATGCTCCCAATTTTTCCCATACAAAAAAGTTAAACGCTTTGTGGGCGGATGCGGCACGTGTTCCCCTAATGCAATTTTGAAAAAAAAAAAATTGTACAGCTTATTTTTATGTTACATAGAACATTTCTAGGGGGAGTTACGGTTCAATTTCGCAATTTCGTAATATAAGGTGCAGCCTAATTTACATATGTTTAACGTTCGAGTCGCCCTAAGAAAGTCGTATTTGCTATTTGATCGTAAAAATGGTGCCAAAAAGGAAAAGGAAGGAAAAGTACTCCAATGAAATAAAATAAAAAGTTATCATTGATTATAAATAATTATACATTTTTAGAGAGCATGTGTTAAAATTTGGAATTCAAATTTTTTTTTAAGCAACAAAAGAAAATTCTTAAAAAAAATCCGTTATTGTTTAAAAATGATTTGCTTTCTTTTTCCAAACATTAAAATGCTCTCAATATAATTTATGTTTGTTTTTTAAATTAAATTTAAATATTTTAGGAATATTGAGGTATAACAAAAAAAGTGCTTTGTTTAAGTTATTTTTATGGCGGATCGATCATTCATCATTTAAGTTATGGCATTTGGGAAAATACCCAATTGATTGTTTAAAAATTATCATCAGTTTATTTTTCCAAATGTTAATAAAATATTCCACAAGACTTTAAATAAATTAATGCAAAATTTCTTTCAAAATTGGTAATCATGAGAAATTTATTTTTCCACTACTCAGAAATAAAATACGTCTTCTAAAAGGTGTCTCCTTCAAATATTCGTATAATCAACAAATAACCCATACTATAAACATAAAATCGAAAATCTTGTAATTTAAAACCAAATACTCTACAATATAAAGATGATGTCGCATGGTCCCTTTGAAAAGACCCATAAAAAAGAGAGTACACCGCTTTTACTCTAACTCGGAAACATCTAATGGAGACGATTATCTAATGAGAGATTTTTATATCGCATTAGAAAGAGAAAAATTTTAATATCGAAAAAATTATTAAAAATTTTTAATATAGAAATTTTTATATCAAAAACTGAGTAAAGAAATAGAAAAATTTTTATATAGAAAAATTTTCTAAGGAAAAATTTAAATATAGAAAAATTCTCTATAGAAAATTCTTTTATTATAGAAAAAATTTTTATCATAGAAAAATTTTTACTTCGAAAAATTTTCTGTACAAAAATTTTATTTTAAAAAATTTTCTATGGAAGAATTCTATAAAAAATTTTTATAACGAAAAATTTTGTATAAATAAATTTTTATAACGAATTTATTTTTTCGATAGAAAAAAATTTATAAAATATTTTTTTTAAAGAAAAATTTTCTAAAAAAAAAATTTGAACGAAAAATTGTCTTTAGTAAAATTTTTTTAACGAAAAATTTTCTATAGAAAAATTTTTTTAACGAAAAATTTTCTATAGAAAAATTTTTTTAACGAAAAATTTTCTATAGAAAAATTTTTTTAACGAAAAATTTTCTATAGAAAATTTTTTTTAACGAAAAATTTTCTATAGAAAATTTTTTTTAACGAAAAATTTTCTATAGAAAATTTTTTTTAACGAAAAATTTTCTATAGAAAAATTTTTTTAACGAAAAATTTTCTATAGAAAAATTTTTTTAACGAAAAATTTTCTATAGAAAAATTTTTTTAACGAAAAATTTTCTATAGAAAAATTTTTTTAACGAAAAATTTTCTATAGAAAAATTTTTTTAACGAAAAATTTTCTATAGAAAAATTTTTTTAACGAAAAATTTTCTAAAGAATAATTTTTTTAACGAAAAATTTTCAAAAGAAAAATTTTTTTAACTAAAAATTTTCTATAGAAAAATTTTTTTAACGAAAAATTTTCTATAAAATAATTTTTTTAACGAAAAATTTTCTATAGAAAAATTTTTTTAACGAAAAATTTTCTATAGAAAAATTTTTTTAACGAAAAATTTTCTATAGAAAAATTTTTTTAACGAAAAATTTTCTATAGAAAAATTTTTTTAACGAAAAATTTTCTATAGAAAAATTTTTTAACGAAAAATTTTCTATAGAAAAATTTTTTTAACGAAAAATTTTCTATAGAAAAATTTTTTAACGAAAAATTTTCTATAGAAAAATTTTTTTAACGAAAAATTTTCTTTACAAAAGTTTTTTTTAACGAAAAAATTTCTATAGATAATTATTTTTTACCGAAAAAAAATTTTCTATAGAAAATTCTTCGTTAAAAAAATTTTTTTAGACAATTTTTCGTAATAAAAATTTGTATCCGTTAAAAAAATTTCTCTATAGAAAATTTTTCGTTAAACAAATTTTTCTGTAGAAAATTTTTCGTTAAAAAAATTTTTCTATAGAAAATATTTCGTTAAAACAATTTGTCTATAGAAAATTTTTTGTTAAAAAATTTTTTCTATAGAAAATTTTTCGTTAAAAAAATTTTCTATAAAAAATTTTTTCTATAGAAAATTTTTTATTAAAAAAATGTTTTTATAGAAAATTTTTCGTTAAATAAAATTTTTCTACAGAAAATTTTTCGCTAAAAAAATTTTCTATAGACAAATTGTTTTAACGAAACATTTTCTATAGGAAAATTTTTGTAACCAAAAATTTTCTACAGAAAATTTTTTAACGAAAAATTTTCTATAGAGAAATTTTTTTAACGAATACAAATTTTTATAACGAAAAATTGTCTAGAAAAATTTTCATAACGAAAAATTTTCTATAGAATTTTTTTTTTCATTAAAAAAAATTTTCTATAGAAAAATTTTTTAACGAAAATTTTTCTATAAAAAATTATTTCAACGAAAAATTTTCTATAAAAAAAGTTTTTCAACAAAAAATTTTCTACAGAAAAAATTTTTAATTTAAGATCCATTTTGGGAAATATTTGAAATTTATTAAAATAATGTCGGGACGGCGCGAACGCCATTCCCGGCTACCAAAAATTTTACGCACGAGTTATTCACATTAGGAATAATCGCGGAGGTCAACTAAGTCGTAATGTGCAATGACTCAGCCTCACTCCGGGGGAACCGCCTTCATGATCACGGGTAACCCCTACGCCAGGTAAGTATGCTTTACTCAGCACAAACTAAACTACTTAAACTAAATTGTGCATCAAGTAAATGAGAATTATATTAAAAGAATAAGAAGAAAAATTGTAAATATATAGTAAAAAACACAAAATTACTTAGTAAAGAAAAATGTAAGTGAAAGTAAAAACTCACCCTAATTTGAAAAAAAAAACAAACATAACTGAAATTTTTTCGTTTATTTAAGTCTAAAGGGGATGAACATTTAGAATTTATTAAGTAGAGGATAAGTGTAGTTTAATCCTTTAGAAAGAATTTGGATGGTTGATTTGTAATCAAAAAACTTAGTTTGCACTTTTTGAAAAAAAGAAATTATTAAATATTTATTTAAAAAATGGGAGAATGGAATTGGGTTTTTCCATTCCAAGAAGAAAATTTTTTACAAGAAATTTTAAAAATAAAATCTTCTTTTACTTCAAATTTTTGCAAAATCATGTTCATTTCTGTTTTTAGCCTTTTTTGTTTACATTTAAATTTAATTTAAGATTTTTCTTAATTTTTTTGTAATGAAATTCTTCAGCTTCCGATTTGATTTTTTTCTTTGAAAAAAAAAAATATTTCTTTAATTTCTGGTTTCGCAGCGGTAGTTTTGACCTAGACGGAGGTTGGGGTATTTGATCGAAAAACATATGTTTTTACTATTTTATGGGGGAGGAATGGGAATGTTTATATTCCACAAAGAAAACTTCTTAAAGGGGTTTATGTTTATTTTATTGAACTGATGAGTTTTCTGTACGATTTTGAATGACAAGCAGGGTTAATGGGTCGTTAAACAGGGTAATAAAATTAAACTGAAACTTAAAAGTGTTGGAAGAAATTAATCGAAAAGTAAACAGTGGGATATTTTTACAGATGCTCCATTTTATTGGAACAAAAGATTTTTATTAACATAATGTAAAAAGTGCAAAAAATTAAATAGAATTCAAAAATTAAATATATCGTAAAGAATCCAGAAAGAATATAAATTTTTTTTGAAGACATTTTTATGTACAATATATTTAAATACTAAGATATATACTAAGACATAATTTTTTTCTATAGAAAAAAAATTTCCTATAGAAAATTTTTCGTTAAAAAAATTTCCATAAAAATTTTTTCTATATAAATTTTTTCGTTAAAAAGATTTTGCTATATAAATTTTTTCGTTAAAAAGATTTTGCTATAGAAATTTTTTCGTTAAAAAAAATGTTTTTCGTTAAAAATTTTGTTCTTTAGAAAACTTTTTGTAAAAAAAAAATTCTATAGAAAATTTTTCGGAAAAAAAGTTATTCTGTAGAAAATTTTTCGTTAAAAAAAATTTTCAAAAAGAAAAATTATTTGCATTTGATGCCAATTTTTTTTTTCTATAGACAAATAGAAAATTTTTCATTAAAAAATTTTCTATAGAAATTTTTTCGTTAAAATTTTTTTTCATTAAAAATTAAAAAATTTTTTCTATAGAAAATTTTTCGTTAAAAAAAATTTTTCTTTAGAAAATTTTTCGTTAAAAAAATTTTTCTATAGAAAATTTTTCGTTTAAAAAAAAATTTTTATAGAAAATTTTTTGTTACAAAAATATTTCTATAGAAAATTTTTCCTTAAAAAAATTTTTCTATAGAAAATTTTTCGTTAAAAAAATTTTTCTATAGAATATTTTTCGTTAAAAAAAATTTTCTATAGAAAATTTTTCGTTAAAAAAAATTTTCTATAGAAAATTTTTCGTTCAAAAAAATTTTCTATAGAAAATTTTTCGTTCAAAAAAATTTTCTATAGAAAATTTTTCGTTCAAAAAAATTTTCTATAGAAAATTTTTCGTTCAAAAAAATTTTCTGTAGACAATTTTTCGTTCAAAAAAATTTTCTATAGAAAATTTTTCGTTCAAAAAAATTTTCTATAGTAAATTTTTCGTTCAAAAAAATTTTCTATAGAAAATTTTTCGTTCAAAAAAATTTTCTATAGAAAATTTTTCCTTCAAAACTTACAAAATTTTTTTCTATAGAAAAATTTTTTTTCTATAGAAAATTTTTCGTAAAAAAATTTGTTCTATAGAAAATTTTTCGTTAAAAATATTTTTCTGTAGAAAATTTTTCGTTAAAATTTTTTTTTCTACAGAAAACTTTTCCCTATAAAAATTTTTCTATAGAAAATAACTAAACATTTTTAAAGAACATTTTATGACGAAAAATTTTGCACAGAAAATTTTTTATATCGAAAAATTTTCTATTGAAAATTTTTTATAACGAAAATTTTTTTATAGAAAATTTTTTATAACGAAAAATTTTCTAAAGAAAAACTTTTACAAAGAAAAATTTTCTATAGAAAACTTTTTTTAAAGAAAAATTTTCTATAAAAAAAAATTTTTAAAGAAAAAATTTCTTAACGAAAAATTTTATAGAAAATGTGTAAACCGACAAACTTTTTAAAGAAAAAATTTCTTTAGAAAATTTTTTGTTATAAACATTTTTCTAGAGAAAATTTTTCGTTATAAAAATTTTTCTTTAGAAAATTTTTAGTTTTAAAAATTTTTTTTAGAAAATATTTCGTTATAAAAATTTTGTTATTAAAAATTTTTCGTTATAAACATTTTTCTATAGAAAATATTTCGTTAAAAAAATATTGTTACAAATTTATTATAAACATTTTTCTATAGAAAGTTTTTCGTTATAAATATTTTTCGTAAGAAATATTTTTCTGTGGAAATTTTTTCGTAATAAAAATTTTTCTATAGAAAATTTGTCCTTATAATTTTCCATAGAAATTTTTTAGTTAATTTTACTATAGAAAATTTTTGGTTCAAAATTAAAAGTTCGTATATAAAATTTTTCCTTAAACATTTTTCGCTATAGAAATTTTTTTAAAAAAAAATTGAATTGTAGAAAATTGTTCGTTGTAGAATTTTTATTAATTTTTTTTTTTTATAATTATTGGTTTGTTTATAATAAATATCCCATTAATCCTATAGCACTTTCCTGAGGTTTCACTTTCTCCCTTAAAATCATGGGTAATTATTTGTAAAGAAAATAGAAAACGTGCGAGATTTTAAGGAATTCCTTTATTTTATTGCACGGCGAGAATTTATTTTTTTTAAAATGATAAACAAAATTTGTTATATAAAAAAATTATTTATTTTTGAAATAAAGAAACAGAGAAAAAAAACTTATAAAAACAAACAAGTTTTTTTGTACCAAATTTTTAAGTTAAACAAAATTTTTGTTTACCAAAATTAAAGATTTTTTTTGTATCGAATAAATTAAATTAATTTATTCAGAGATATGATTTAATTTCCATAAACAAATCAATATCTGTTTTTCTATCAATTCAATTCAATTCAAATTGAAAAATTCTGCAATTCAAAACAACAGATTAATGGTCATTAGATTCAGATTAAAATGAAAATAATTGCGTTTTAAATGTAGGCAAAGGAAAATTTGATTTAAAACTACTGTTAGTTTTAGAAAGATTTTGAATTAGAATTTTTAATATTTTTAGGGTGACCATTTTTTATTTTCATATAAAAGCAACCAAAAATAAGTAATGTTAAAATAAACTTTCTGCTTAAAATTTGGTCAAAAAAACTATTAAAATTCTTTTGTATTGAAAAATATTCCCAATTTCTGTGTTTTTTTATAAAAAAAAAAAGGATTCCTATGGTCACCTTAATTTCTCTTTCTAAAATCATGTAATTTTTGCACATTTGATTTGGCATTTGTAAATATACAACCGGAGAATGTAAACAGAATTTATTTAATAATTATAATCAAATTTGATGTTTATGAACATTTTGATGGTTTGGGAATTTTATTTATTATTTTGAAAAAAAAAGTAAAAATTGATTTATAAATTCACGTTTAAGGTTTTGCAATGATTGAAAGCGTTTTGAAATGAAAAAAGCAATAGATTTTATTTGATTAATAATAATTTAAAATATTGAAAATAAAAAGATAAATAATAATTCGTATTTTAATTGTATATTTTAAAATTTCCCATAGGCTATTACTTTTTATTGCTAATGCACAGTGGGATGGCATAAAATAGAATGGAATACATTTTTGAATATTCCTAAGCGGTCACAATACTCGTCATTTTCTATAGAAAAATTTTTTTAACGAAAAATTTTCTATAGAAAAATTTTTTTAACGAAAAATTTTCTATAGAAAATTTTTTTAACGTAAAATTTTCTATAGAAAAATTTTTTTAACGTAAAATTTTCTATAGAAAAATTTTTTTAACGAAAAATTTTCTATAGAAAAATTTTTTTAACGAAAAATTTTCTATAGAAAAATTTTTTTAACGAAAAATTTTCTATAGAAAAATTTTTTTAACGAAAAATTTTCTATAGAAAAATTTTTTTAACGAAAAATTTTCTATAGAAAAATTTTTTTAACGAAAAATTTTCTATAGAAAAATTTTTTTAGCGAAAAATATTTTTAACGAAAAATTTTCTATAGAAAAATTTTTTTAACGAAAAATTTTCTATAGAAAAATTTTTTTAACGAAAAATTTTCTATAGAAAAAATTTTTTAACGAAAAATTTTCTATAGAAAAAATTTTTTAACGAAAAATGTTCTATAAAAAATTTTTTTTAACTAAAAATTTTCTATAGAAAAATATTTTTAACGAAAAATTTTCTATAGAAAAATATTTTTAACAAAAAATTTTCCAATAGAAAAATTTTTTTGTCGAAAAATTTTCTATAGAAAAATTTTTTTAACGAAAAATTTTCTATAGAAAAATTTTTTTAACGAAAAATTTTCTATAGAAAAAATTTTTTAACGAAAAATTTTCTATAGAAAAAATTTTTTAACGAAAAATTTTCTATAAAAAATTTTTTTTAACTAAAAATTTTCTATAGAAAAATATTTTTAACGAAAAATTTTCTATAGAAAAATATTTTTAACAAAAAATTTTCTATAGAAAATTTTTTTTAACAAAAAATTTTCTATAGAAAAATTTTTTTTTACGAAAAATTTTCTATAGAAAAATTATCTATAACGAAAAATTTTCTATAGAAAAGTTTTTTTTTAACGAAAAATTTTCTATAGAAAAGTTTTTTACAACGAAAAATTTTCTATAGAAAAATTTTTTTTACGAAAAATTTTCTATAGAAAAATTATTTATAACGAAAAATTTTCTATAGAAAAGTTTTTTATAACGAAAAATTTTCTATAGAAAAGTTTTTTTTAACGAAAAATTTTCTATAGAAAAATTTGTACAATGAAAAATTTTACAACGAAAAATTTTCTATAGAAAAATTTGTACAATGAAAAATTTTACAACGAAAAATTTTCTATAGAAAAAATTTTTTTAACGAAAAATTTTCTATAGAAAAATTATTTATAACAAAAAATTTTCTATAGAAAAGTTTCTTATAACGAAAAATTTTCTATAGAAAAGTTTTTTTTAACGAAAAATTTTCTATAGAAAAATTTGTACAATGAAAAATTTTCTATAGAAAATTTTTTTAACGAAAAATTTTCTATAGAAAATTTTTTTTAACAAAAATTTTCTATAGAACATTTTTTTATAACGAACAATTTTCGATAGAAAATTTTTTTCTATGGAACAAATTTTTATAGCGAAAAATTTTCTATATAAACATTTTTTTAAGAAAAAATTTTCTATAGAAAATTTTTTATAACGAAAAATTTTAATAAATTTTCTAAAGAAAAATTTTTAATAATGAAAAATTTCTATAGAAAAATTTTTTATAACGAAAAATTTGCTATACAAACAATTTTTATAACGAAAAATTTTTTATAACGAAAATATTCTATAGAAAAATAGTAAAATACAAAAATTGTTTATAACGAAAAATTTTCTATACAAAAATTTTTTATAACGAAAAAATTTTTATAAAAAATTTTTTTTATAAATTTTCTAAAGAAAAATATTTTGTAGAAAAATTTTCTATACAAAAATTTTTTATAACGAAAAATTTTCTATAAAAAAATTTTTATAACCAAAATTTTCTATAAAAAAATAGTAAGATCGTAAAAATAGTATAGCGTGGACCATCAATTTTAAGATGCCGATTTTTCTCACTAACCTTCTAAAGATCTTTCAAATTTATTAAAATAATGTCGGGACGGCGCGAACGCCATTCCCGGCTACCAAAAATTTTACGCACGAGTTATTCACATTAGGAATAATCGCGGAGGTCAACTAGGTCGTATAGTGCAATGACCCAGGCTCACTCCGGGGTAACCGCCTTCATGATCACGGGTAACCCCTACGCCAGGTAAGTATGCTTTACTCAGCACAAACTAAACTACTTAAGCTAAATTGTTCATCAATTAAATAAGAATTATATTAAAGGATATTAAAGAAAATTGAAAAAAAAAATACAATTTGAAGGGATAAAGTAAAAGTGAAGGAAAATTTGTGTATAAGTAAAATTTAATTTTTTAGTTCAAGAGTATGAGGGATGAATGTTAAGAGTAGAGTTTGAGTGGAGTATGTCCTTTAGTAAGGATTTAAGTGTTAGGTTTGTTAAAATCAACATGGATTTTCAATATTTAAATAGAGGAATATTTGATATTTCGTTTTTTTTTTTTTTTTTGAGATATCGTAACCTAGATTTATTTTAAAAACTAGAAAACCCGTGAATCAAATAAAATATTGAAAACATTGTCATTTTAAAATTTTTAACAATTCCTACCTTTTTGTCCCGGGTTCAGGAGTTAAATTAAATTTCACAAGTCACCCCATTGAAATACTGTAAATAAAGTAAAATTATTTTTAAAATTAATTTAAATATTAAAACAAATTGTTAATAAATAAAATTGTAAATTTATGTAAGAAAAAAAGATACCAATTATTTATTTAATAAAAAAATACAAATAATAAAAATTATTGTTTAGTCTAGTGTTTAAATAAAAAAAACCTCTGATAAAATAAAAATCCCATGAAGTATTTAAATTTCATATAAAAAAATTTCTCAGATTTCAATTTTGAACACATGTCAGTCAGTCTTTCGGTCTGTATCTGGTTTGGCAAAAACACTTAAAACTTAGCTATAAAATTTAATATACAAAAAAATCTCTAAAAATCACAGGAAAAAAACTTGGCTCCAATTCCCAGGCTAATAAGCCGGAATACAAAAATTTGCAACAATTCGTTTACAATTTCATTTTCATTTCAAACAATGAAAACGAATTGAAACACTTTTTTTGAAAATGTTTATTTAGCGAATTTTAAAATCATTTAGCAACAAAAAAAAACTTGTATACTCAAGTTTTGAAGCGTCTGCGGCCGCTATTTGATCGTGATTTCAGATTCACTGTTTGGATTTGCAAATAATTTAGATGCAGAACCAAGCGCACGCGTTTGGTATTTATTTCAGCAAAAAAATTTCAAAAAGTAATAACAATTTAATTGTTTATTTTGAGTCAACAAAAAATCGCATAAAAATTGTATTAACGCTTTTGACTATGGGTGTGATTTTAAACAAAAGGAAATACTATATGAGGAAAATATTTTACAAATCGTATAGTTTACAATCGGAAAATAAAACAATGTGGGAGGTCGTTCTCCTCTAAACAAGTAATATAGTGACATTGTAATTGAAACTATATTATAGGGAACCCCAAACGAAGGTCTAAGGAACAGAATATGAAGTTATATACAAACGTGGTTATAACACCATTTTCATTACTCGATTTTTTGAATTTGAATATATAAGTACTTAATATAAGATTTATATTCATGTTTTACGCATTTTTATTATGAACTTCAATTGTTAAATTTAAATCGATTTTTTGATCAAAAGGGATCAAATAAGTTCCATTCTATAGTTCTGAATTTGATACTCGTCAAACCAATCATTTTTTGAAGCCGACATGATAAAGTTTTAATACAATAGATCCTATAAATCATGGTGTGAAAAGTACATTTTGTTTTTGTGTTTGGTCCATCGAATAGTTTTCTTTAGAAAATTTTTATATAGAAAATTTTAATATCGAAAAATTTTTGTATCGAAAAATTTTATTTAGAAAAAGTTTTACTTCTTAAAAGTTCCTAAAAAAAATGTTTACTTCCAAAAATTTTCTATATAAAAATTTTGATTCGAAAAACTTTTTGTAGAAAAATTTTCTATAGAAAAACTTTTATATTAAAAATTTTCTATAGAAAAATTTTTATATTAAAAATTTTCTATAGAAAAATTTTTATATCGAAAAATCTTCTTTAGAAAAAGTCTTACTTTCTTAAATTTTCTATAAAAAAATTTTTACTTACAAAAATTTTCTATATAAAAATTTTTGTTTCGAAAAATTTTCTATAGAAAAATTTTTATATTAAAAACTTTCTATAGAAAAATTTTGATATCGAAAAATTTTCCTTACAAAAATTGTTTATTCCAAAAATTTTCTATAAACAAATTTTTACTTACAAAAATTTTCTATGTAAAAATTTTTAATTCGAAATTTTCTATAGAAAAATGTTTATAGCGACAATTTTTCAATTGAAAAAATTTCCATACAAAAATGTTCTACAGAAGAATTTTTATATCGAAAAATTTTAATATCAAAAATTTTTCTATAGAAAATTTTATATCGATAAATTTTCTATAGAAATTTTTATATCGAAAAAATATCTTTAGAAAAATTTTTATATCGGAAAATTTTCTTTAGAAAATGTTTTACTTCTTAAAATTTTCTATAAAAAAAAAATTTACTTTCAAAAATTTTCTATATGAAAATTTTTGTTTAGAAAAATTTTTTGTAGAAAAATGTTTATAGCGACAATTTTTCAATAGAAAAATGTTCTACAGAAGAATTTTTATATCGAACAATTTTAATATCAAAAATTTTTCTATAGAAAATTTTATATCGATAAATTTTCTATAGAAAATTTTATATCAAAAAATTTTTTATAGGAAATTTTTATATCGAAAAATTTTCTATAGAAAATTTTATATCTATAAATTTTCTATAGAAAATTTTTATATCGAAAAATTTTCTTTAGAAAAATTTTAACTTCCAAAAATTTTTCTTTATAAACATTTTTATTTCGAAAAATTTTCTATAGAAAAATTTTTATTTCGAAAAATTTTCTATAGAAAAATTTTTATATCGATAAAATTTCAATAGAAAATTTTTCTAAAGAAGAATTTTTATATCAAAAAAATTTAATATCAACAATTTTTCTATAGAAAATTTTATATCGAAAAACTTTTATATCGAAAAATTTTCTTTAGAAAAATTTGTACTTCCATAAATTTTCTAAAAAAAATTCCAAAAATTTTAATATTCAATGGAAAAATTTTCAATTGAAAAAGTTTCCATAGAAGAATTTTTATTTTGAAAAATTTTAATATCAAAAATTTTTCTATAAATATTTTATATCGATAAATTTTCTATAGAAAATTTTTATATCGAAAAATTTTTTGTAGAAAAATTTATACATCGAAAAATTTTCTATACAAAATTTTTTACTTCCAAAAAGTTTCTATATAAAAATTATTATTTAGAAAAATTTTCTGTAAAAAAATTATTTTTTCGAAAATTTTTCCCTAAAAAAAATTTTACATTCCAAAAATATATTAAAAAATGTATAGAAAAATTTTCTTTGAAAAAATTTTTACATCACAAATTTTTAATAGAAAAATTTTAATTCTAGGCTTAATTTGAGACCTTTACTATTTTGGGAAATATTTAAAATTTATTAAAATAATGTCGGGACGGCGCGAACGCCATTCCAGGCTACCAAAAATTTTACGCACGAGTTATTCACATTAGGAATAATCGCGGAGGTCAACTAAGTCGTAACGTGCAATGACCCAGCCTCACTCCGGGGGAACCGCCTTCATGATCACGGTAACCCCTACGCCAGGTAAGTATGCTTTAATCAGCACAAACTAAACTACTTAAGCTAAATTGTTCATCAACTAAATGAGAATTACGTTAAAGGATATGAAGAAAAATTTAAAGAATACAATTTTAACAGAACAAAAAATTAAACGAAAAATTCTTGAAGGAAAAAAAAATCTCACCCTTTTTGAAAGGAAAATAATGAACATTTATTTCGTTGGTTGTTTAAACAGTGAAGAGGGATGAAATGTTTTTTTTAATTAGTAGAGGAAAAGTGTAGTGTGTCCTTTAGAACAAGGATTTGTGTGGTTTGTTGACATTAATGTTATTTTTGAAAAGTTTTAACCATATTAAATATTGTTTTAATTATATAAAAAGACTTTAATATAAAATATTTTTGTATATGTTTCATAAAATTTTCAAATAACATTTTATTTGTAAAATTTCAAATGAATTTAGTTAAATTTTTTTTAACAAAATTTTTGAATTTTTTTTAGCACAAAATTCCACTTCCCCAAATTTTGTTAAAACTAGGTCATATTTTGCTCCAAAGAATTCTAAACATCACATGTTTGACCTTTTTCCATTTATGTGCGGCCAAGTCGCACATAACCTTGAAATTTTAAGTTTTTAAGAAAATAAATTCCAAAATTTTCAAGACATAAACATTTTTACGAGTATTTCAAAATTATTAAATATAAATCAAAAAAAATTTTAATGAGGTACATTTATGTATATTTATTATTAACCACAAATTAATGATTGATTTTCCAATATTTCCTTGCTAAAAAAAAAGAAAATGTTTTCAAAAATAATATTTTGTTTTATTATAAACAATTTAAAAAAAAACTTTGATTATAAATTACAAAAGAAATTAAAATAATTAACAAATGATGACAGCATTTGGGAAAGGAAATTTTAAAAATTTTAAACAATATAAAATAATGTAAATAAAAATTTAAACAAAAGAACAATCATGTGACCTGATTTTAATGGACTGATTCTTTAAAACGCATCCTATGGAAATTTTAAGAAGAACAATTTTCAAATCAATTTGTTTATTTTAAAAATCATAACAATAAAACAATTTGTAACAATTAAGTCAATTATTTAATAAAATTACAAAACATTGAAATATACAAAAATCTTTATATCGGGAGTATTTGAAATACGTCGGTTATAAATTTTTGAACAATGACTCTAAAATGTATATCTCTGGTAATATTAAATATATCAGACTATTTCTTAGCTTGTTCGAAAAAGGACAATTTACGGTTCATTTTCTTCAAAGGCTTACAAAAATCCTATTATTTCTTAAAAAGTTATCTAGGTTTGAAAATTTCGAATTTTTCATGAAAAATTTGTTTATTTTTGATTATACCATTTTTTAAAGCCCAAAATTCCATTCAATTTAAACGGCCCAGAATTGATTAATATAAATTTTTGTCGTGATTTCAAAAAACAAACCAATTTTATATCTATAAATTTTCTATTGAAAATTTTTAAAAATTTTCATTAGAAAAATTTTTTCTTCCAAAAATTTTTCTATATAAACATTTTTATTTCAAAAAATTTTCTGTAAAAAATTCTTATTTCGATATATTTTCTATAGAAAAATTTTTACATCAAAAATTTTCAATAGAAAATTTTTCTAAAGAAGAACTTTTATATCGAAAAATTTTAATATCAAAAATTTTTATATAGAAAATTATATATCGATAAATTTTCTATAGAAAATGTTTATATCGAAAAATTTTCAAAAGAAAATTTTATATCGAAAAATTTTCAAAAGAAAATTTTATATCGAAAAATTATCTATAGAAAATTATAAAATTTGTTTATTTTCGTTTCTAAGATTTCTACAGCCCAAAATTCCATTCAATCAAAACGGTCCAGAATTGATTTATATAAATTTTTGATGTGTTTTCAAAAACAAATCATTTGATGCAAATCTCTCTTATCTTCATAACTAACAAATCAAAATTTTTCCAAATAAATAACTTTGACTTTTTATTATTGTTTTCATAAAAATTGCAAAAATTTATCAAAGTTTTTTAAAAATTATGTTTTCATTTAGGAAATTTTTTCAAAATAAATAACTTTGACTTTTTATTATTGTTTTTATAAAATTTCCAAAAATGTATCAAAGTTTTTCCAAAATTATGTTTTTATTTAGGAAAATTTAATTTATTATTGTTTATTTTCTTATTTTTATTTGCTTTAAGAATTTGATAAAATTGTTTGGCTTAAAATTTGAATGAAAATTGAATGTTTATTATTTAGTATTTTAAATTAGCAGACTAACTGTCATATTGACAGAAAGTATAGAAATTTTTGACACTTAAGAAAAAGTTTGCACATTTTCAAAAATATTTAAAGAATTTTCCATTATAATCCTATTTTCCAAAAATATCTGCTTAAAGTCCAAAATGTGAATGGAGAGCAAAATCAAAGTATTTTTTGGAAAAGTATTTAGTAAAGTAGGTTATACTTTATGTCTATTTTAAGAACAGTGTAGTTCCGCCATTTGTTGTTAATAAGACGCATTGTTTAGTTTAAGTTTTTTGTTCTACAGCCAATTTTATTTGTTTTACATCGACGGCGTGTTCTTGCCGACGTAATAGAAATTAATAATCACAGAAATTTATGTTGCATAGACCGGTCATCGAACCCAGGCTCAATGTGATATGTAATGCTTAGAAGTCGACGTTTTAACCAATTAAGCTACAGCACCTCATTAAGTATATTAATCGGCTTCTAGTTTTAGAGTCTTCCAAGACGGACTTCATTTTACTTTACTCAGAGCCTGGTCTAGGTACAGGTCTAAGCTCAGGGCTGCCAGATTTGGGGTTTTGGCCCCAAAGTTGGGGATATTCAATCTTCAAAAAGGCGAAAAAATTTGGTTTGGGGCTTGGGGATTTTGTTGGAAATTTTAACTTGTGAATTTTAAACTTCATATTTTGTTAATAAAGGAAAATATTTTGTAATAAAGGATGATTCGTTTCTTGATATAAAAATTGCATCCGATTATGGGTCAGAATTCGAAAAATATATATATTAAATAAAATGGCATTACGTTTACCAGATTATTTAAATATTTGAAGCAAGAAATACTTTGAAAAATGTATAAACCAAATATCTCAACTAAAATTCAGTGATCGAGAATACTTTCAATTGATGTCTACAAAACTCAATGGAATAAACTTTCTTCCACATATTGGAGTACCTGATCTGTTTTTCTTTTACATATCTTTTGAATATGCATTCACGTTCACAAACGAACATTTTCTTCATTAGATTCCATTTAATTTTTCTCAAATTTTATACAAATTTTCATAAGCTTGTTATCAATTTCAATTCCGTCAACTTTTTCTGACTTCATGAGCCAAACTTGACTAGTGTGAAAGTAAAATTATGTATAGTTTTACAAATCTAATTTTCAAGAATTTATGGTTCTGAAGTTTTCGAAATACTAGATTTCTAATATTTTATTATTTAAATTTGTAATGATTGCAGGCATACAAAACTATTTTTATGTTAATAAAATCGATCTCTTCATTTAATTAAATCAAAAATGTAAGCAAATACGCTTTTTTATGAATTGGGGATTTTTGGGGCTAACAATCTTAAAATTTGGGGATGGTGACCAAAAAGTATCTGGCAGCCCTGTCTAAGCTAATATTTAGTCGAATCTTATAATAAGACTTAATTCATATATAGGCGTACACTCTGATGTTAATATTTACTTTTAAAATTTATCAAAATAATTTTCTATTGAAAAATTTTTATTCGAAAAATTTTTGCATTAAAAAAATTTTTACATTGAAAATTTTTCTCTAGAAAATATTGTATCGAAAAATTTTCTATAGAAAAATATTTGCATCAAAAAAATGTTTGTATCAGAAAATTTTCTATAGAAAACTTTTTATTCCAGACTTAATTTGAGAACTTTAGCACTTTTACTATATTGGAAAATATTTGAAATTTATTAAACCAATGTCGGGACGGCGCGAACGCCATTCCCGGCTACCAAAAATTTTACGCACGAGTTATTCACATTAGGAATAATCGCGGAGGTCAACTAAGTCGTATAGTGCAATGACCCAGCCTCACTCCGGGGGAACCGCCTTAATGATCACGGTAACCCCTACGCCAGGTAAGTATGCTTTACTCAGCGCAAACTAAAATACTTAAGCTAAATTGTTCATCAACTAAATGAGAATTATGTTTAAGGATATAAAGAAAAATAGAAAGGACAGAATTTTAACAGACTAAAAAAAATCTTAAAGCTAAAAAAATTACCCTTATTAAAGGCAAAATAAGAAACAATCATTTAGTTCTTCACAAACTAAAGGGGATGAAAAGGTTTACACTTAGTAGAGGAAAGTGTAAAAAATTGTTTAGTTTTTTTTTGAGCATCAAGATTAACCCTCTGCGACTGACGTACAGTCTAGCAAACATCAACAAAGTTAAATTTTTCGTATAGAAAATGCATGGCATGCCAATAAATAACATTTAACAAACAAGTTTCAAATGAATTAAAAAAAAAAATTGATATGTAAATAAAGACCGATAAACAATAAAGCAAAATGGTTTTATTAGATTTCCAAAACGGATTTTGGAAAGTCTGCTTATAGACTTCGGCAGCCCATACCACCGGAAGCCGTAGACTATTGTAATTTTCAGAAATATCACGATCATTAATGGAACTCGTAAAAATTAAATTCGGATGTTAGAAAAGTCGTTGGAGCCGCTTTTTCTATAGAAAAAAGTTTTTATTAAAAAAAATTTCTAATAATTTTTTATAAAAAAATTGTTGATAAAAATATTATTCCATAGAAAAATTTTCGATAAAAAAATTTTTCTATAGAAAAATATTCGATAAGGAAATTTTTCTATAGAAAAATTTTCGATAAAGAAATTTTTCTATAGAAAAATTTTCGATAAAAAAATTTTTCTATAGAAAAATTTTCGATAAAAAAATTTTTCTATAGAAAAATTTTCGATAAAAAAATTTTTCTATAGAAAAATTTTCGATAAAAAAATTTTTCTATAGAAAAATTTTCGATAAAAAAATTTTTCTATAGAAAAATTTTCGATAAAAAAATTTTTCTATAGAAAAATTTTCGATAAAAAAATTTTTCTATAGAAAAATTTTCGATAAAAAAATTTTTCTATAGAAAAATTTTCGATAAAATAATTTTTCTATAGAATAATTTTCGATAAAATAATTTTTCTATAGAAAAATTTTCGATAAAATAATTTTTCTATAGAAAAATTTTCGATAGAAAAATTTTCGATAAAAAAATTTTTCTATAGATAAATTTTCGATAAAAAAAATATTTCTATAGAAAAATTTTCGATAAAAAAAAAATTTTCTATAGAAAAATTTTCGATAAAAAAATTTTTCTATAGAAAACTTTTCGATAAAAAAATTTTTCTATAGAAAAATTTTCGATAAAAAAATTTTTCTATAGAAAAATTTTCGATAAAAAAATTTTTCTATAGAAAAATTTTCGATAAAAAATTTTTCTATAGAAAAATTTTCGATAAAAAATTTTCCTATAGAAAAATTTTCGATAAAAAAATGTTTCAATAGAAAAATTGTTGATAAAAATATGTTTCTTTACAAAAATTTTCGATACAAATATTTTTCTATAGAAAAGTTTTCGATAAAAAAATTGTTCTAAAATTATTATTCTACAAAAAAATTTCGATAAAATTTTTTTTCTATTTGCTATTGCATTGCTATTTGCAATAGCAAATTTGAATGAGTGAAAAATGGAAATTTTTGAAATACAAAAACCTTTGTCAAATAACTCGTGAGTAAAAAAATTATAAAAAGAGATCAAAAACAAAGAAAATCATTTTCTTGTTTAAACATTCTTGAGGAAATGTTCAAAATGACTTTGAGCAGGATGCATTTTCTTTTTGGCAAAAATTTCTATCAAAAAATAAAAATAAATATTTTTAAAAATGTGATTCATGTTTTTATTAACATGATTTTATACCTGAATAATATTAAAGTAAATAAACAAATTGGTCTATAAAGCAAAAATGTTTCGCTAAATGAAAATAAACTAGAAATTTTGATTATAAATGGGATTTAAATTAAACAAACAAGAAAATCACTCCATACAAATAAATTTGAAAAAAAGTTACAAAATAATTTAGACTATAAAATTTAGTTGAGAAGCCATGACAAAGAAAATTTCGGAACAGTTTTGAAATAATCAAATTCAATACAAGTCATTGACACCTTTTTAGAATGACGTTAAGCTAAATATTTGCACAAATTGATTACTTGTTTTTTTTTTCTTTTTAAATAAAAGGCAAATTTTTAAACAAATTCTAAAAACATTGTTAATAGTTTTGGCAAAACAAATTTCAGTGATTGATTTTAGCAAAATAAACTATAAAATTTAATTTAATATAAAGATTTTAAAGTTATATAATTTTAAAAATTTTATTTTTGAGCATTTTTCTTGGGCAAAAGATTTGAGATACTGAAATGAAACTTTCTGCATATTACTTTTTAAAGTGTTAGGAATTAATTTTTAATTAAAAAAAAAAATTCAACATCAATATTACAAAAGTTGTAAGAAAAAAAGTAAATAATGGCAGTATCAAAACTTTTGTATATGACAAAATTTCGAAAATGATCATTTTTTACTTTTGAGAATTTTTCTTGGGCAAAATATTTGAGATAA
The DNA here is from genome assembly GCA_933228675.1 of Stomorhina lunata. NCBI lineage: Eukaryota > Metazoa > Arthropoda > Insecta > Diptera > Rhiniidae > Stomorhina > Stomorhina lunata. The sequence goes on from OW121742.1 coordinate 29,862,268, forward strand.
TGAAATGAAACTTTCAGCATATTATTAAAAAGTGTTAGGAATTAATTGTTAATTTAATAAATATTAAACATCAATATTACAAAAGTTGTAAGAAAAAAAGTAAATTAGGGCAGCATCAAAATATTTTTTTTATGATAAAATTTTGAAAATTAAAAAAATCCTTGAAATACCACTCCCCTTACTTTATCCTTAAAAAACTTTACAATATTTTTTCCATTTGCTTATAATTAAACGAAAGTATTTGGATACAAAATAAATATATGCCATAAAATTCCCATATTAAAAAAACAATATTTACGTGGGCTCTGGTTTTTAATGAAGAATTCCTTTTTCAATAAATTTCTATTGTTCTTAATTTAAATTGTTCTAATCTCTGGTATTTATATAGATCTTTTTGTACTATCATCTAAAATAATATAAACTCTTAAAGCCCAAAATATTTAAAACATTAAAATCTTATAGAAAATAAACATTTGAAAAATATTTAATTACGCATAGATACTTTTTTTGTGTTCTAATGTACTTTATGTTTGCAAATAAATAACAATAAAAATGTTTTAAATACAAATAAAAGTAGATAATAAAATTTACTATTAAATCTTAGAAGAACTGAAGTGCTCTTTTGAAGTGAAAAGTGCGAGTATTAAATTTGATAATTATAGGTTTGTTTTTTTGGACATAGGTTTAATGACTTAATTCAAGAGCAATGAAAATTAGAGAAATGTCTAATCATCGAACGTTTGTTTGGTTTATATGGGAGCAGTTATCAACTTTTTCAAAAATATATGGGATTTGGTTGCGCTAGCTCCTTTCGTTCAGGCCCTATCGTGTTATCAGCAGACAGACGGTCATCGCTCAAAATAGTTACTTAAATTTTTTTATCCAAAATTTTTCTATAGATAATTTTTTTATCCAAAATTTTTCTATAGAAAATTTTTTTATCAAAAATTTTTCTATAGAAAATTTTTTTAACAAAAATTTTTCTATAGAAAATTTTTTTATCAGAAAAATTTTTTATCAAAAATAAAAAAAATAAAAAATTTTTTTATCAAAAAATTTTCTATAGAAAATTTTTTTATCAAAAATTTTTGTACAGAAAATTTTTCTACAGAGAATTTTTTTATCAAAAATTTTTCTATAAAAAATTTTTTATCAAAAATTTTCCTATAGAAATTTTTTTTATCAAAAATTTTTCTATGGAAAATTTTTTTTTCAAAAATTTTTCTATAGAAAAATTTTTTTTTATCAAAAATTTTTCTATAGAAAATTTTTTTATCAAAAATTTTTCGATAGAAAATTTTTCTTAGAGAATTTTTTTATAGAAAAATTTTTTCTATAAAAAATTTTTTTACAGAAAAATTTTTTCTATAAAAAATTTTTTTATCAAAAATTTTTCTATAGAAAATTTTTTATCAAAAATTTTTTAATCAAAAATTTTTCTATAGCAAATTTTTTATCAAAAATTTTTCTATAGAAAATTTTTTTATCAAAAATTTTTCTATAGTAAATTTTTTATCAAAAATTTTTCTTAGAAAATTTTTTTATCAAAAATTATTCTATAGAAAATTTTTTTATCAAAAATTTTTGTATAGAAAATTTTTTTATCAAAAATTTTTCTATTGAAAATTTTTTTATCAAAAATTTTTCTATTGAAAATTTTTTTTATAAAACATTTTTCTGTAGAAAATTTTTTTCGCAAAAATTTGTCTACAGAAAAATGTTTGATAAAAAAAATGTTGTTTGAAAAAATTTTCTATTACATTAATAAATAAATGTTATAGATAGGGATTTTTTATTTTTGTATAGAAAATTTTTTTATTTTTCTATAGAAATTTTTTTTATCAAAAATTTTTCTATGGAAAATTTTTTTTTCAAAAATTTTTCTATAGAAAATTTTTTTTTTATCAAAAATTTTTCTATAGAAAATTTTTTTATCAAAAATTTTTCGATAGAAAATTTTTCTTAGAGAATTTTTTTAAAGAAAAATTTTTTCTATAAAAAATTTTTTTACAGAAAAATTTTTTCTATAAAAAATTTTTTTATCAAAAATTTTTCTATAGAAAATTTTTTATCAAAAATTTTTTTTAATCAAAAATTTTTCTATAGAAAATTTTTTTATCAAAAATTTTTCTATAGAAAATTTTTTTATCAAAAATTATTCTATAGAAAATTTTTTTATCAAAAATTTTTGTATAGAAAATTTTTTTATCAAAAATTTTTCTATTGAAAATTTTTTTATCAAAAATTTTTCTATTGAAAATTTTTTTTATAAAACATTTTTCTGTAGAAAATTTTTTTCTCAAAATTTGTCTACAGAAAAATGTTTGATTAAAAAAATGTTGTTTGAAAAAATTTTCTATTACATTAATAAATAAATGTTATAGATAGGGATTTTTTATTTTTGTATAGAAAATTTTTTTATTTTTCTATAGAATTTTTTTTTATTTTTCTATAAAAAATTTTCTATAGAATTTCTTTTTATCAATTTTTTTATCAAAAATTTTTCTATAGAAATTTTTCAAAAATTTTTCTATAGAAATTTTTCAAAAATTTTTCTATAGAAATTTTTCAAAAATTTTTCTATAGAAAATTTTTTTTATCCAACATTTTTCTATACATTTTTCTGTAGAAAAATTTTTGAGAAAAAATTTAGAAAAAAGTTAGATAAAAAATGTTGTTTGAAAAAATGTTCTATTACATTAATAAATAAATGTTATAGATAGGGATTTTTTTATTTTTCTATAGAAAATTTTTTTATTTTTCTATAGAATTTTTTTTTATTTTTCTATAGAAAATTTTTTTATTTTTCTATAGAAATTTTTGTTATTTTTCTATAGAAAATTTTTTCATTTTTCTATAGCAAATTTTTTTATAAAAAATTTATTTATAGAATTTTTTTATCAAAAATTTTTCTAAAGAAATTAATTTTTTATCAAACATTTTTCTATACAGAATTTTTTTTATAAACAATTTTTCTATAGAAAAATGTTTGTTAAAAAAATGTTTGATAAAAAATTTTCTACAGAAAAAAATTGTCTTAAGATTAATAAATAAATGCAATAAATAGGGATCAAGTGCAAAATGTTTCAGAACTAATTCCCCGACGCGTTTTGATGGTTACTTAGGCCATCTTTTCTGGAGGAGTATCCCTACTTACAGGCAGATCGAAAATCTCGCATTATTACCTATTTTACAAACACAATCATTACGAATTATATTTGTAAATAAAAGTTAAAAGGTTAGATTATCGTCTAAGCAAAGGTAAACACAGTTTCTTCAGTTTCTTCTTCCTTCACTTCCCACATACTTGGTGAAGACGTTGGCTACTTTGTGCAGAAGATTTAATTCTAAACATCTTATTTATTTGCAGTATGGTCAGTTTGAAAAGTCCCACTCAAATTGGGAAACAACTAATTGAGACGATTATCCAATGAGGGAAACCTAAGGCACACACACGTGCTCATAAAATGTATGTTTGCTTGTGTATTCATGTGTTGTTCATTGTTCTTTATTCACATTAATTTCCCAGCAAAACTTTGGTAATGGCAAGTACTCTGATAACTGGTTTCCTTGTAACGACTACAACATACCATCCGAATAAATAATAAGTTATTACAGAAGTACTTATTTGTAATTAAGATGGTAATTTAAACTGAATGGCCCCGGTTCAAATCCCACCAAGGGCAACAATTTTTTTTTAGTTTTTTTTTATTAAAAGAGTCTTTTTAAATGATTTTTGAATTTTAAGAACTTAAATATTATCTTTTGTAAAAAAAAAATTGTAAAACTAACTCACGTTAATGAAAAAATACCATCATGAGTCAATTTTGATTATGTAGGGGATGTTGAATACCAAACACGATTCTAATTGGTCTTAACTTGGTAAGCCCAACTTATCTGGGTCATCCTTCATCTCAACTATGGACACACACCTCCTCATGGTATCACCCTGGGAGCTAGTTTAACACCCATTAATATTGTGAGTTAACATGTTCCGAGAGTTGTCCCATAAGATGGATAAAAATGGGTTAGGATTACGGGCTAGTAACCCTCTCTTGAAAAAAAAAATACAATGAAGAGGATAAAATTAGAATTGAAATGTCCCACTACCTAATATTAGAGGAGGATGTCCGAAACTTCGATAGAAAGATCAAGTAGAGGAACATTTTTCAAAGCTTGGCCTATAAAATTGGAGAATATTCGCACATGATCGAAATCCATGGAATTCTAAAATATGCTCGGACTTTGACCTTAACAGGTTGTAACATTTAAGTAAGTAAGAGTTGATCTTATGAAAAAACTTATACAAAAAAGAAGATTTAAATTGTTTAAGTTTTAAAATAATTTTAAAAAAGTTTTAAAATAATTACAAAAAATCGTATAAAAATATTTTTCCAAAAATTACAACAAAGCAAAAAAAAAGCAGGGAAAAACAAAGTTATTTTCACATGATTTTGGATCTAAAAATAAAAATTGTTTATATTAATTATAAGCTGCTAAGTTTTCAACATATGAAGTAGCTCAGTGGAAGAGTCTCTGCCTAGCAGTCGGAGGGTCTGGGTTCGAGCCCCCATGGGATCATAAAAAAATTTTGTATTTCGTTTAAAAATATATGTTTTTAATAAAACAACAACAAAAAAGTTGTTGCTGTTGTTGTTGTTGCTTTCAAATTGCTTACTTAAGTCATTACTTTTCTGCAATTGGTAAGTACTTGCCTCCAATGACATCCCCATGTTAATGTAATGACTTAAACAGCGAATGAGTAAGTAGTTCGTGTTCAATAGTTTAACTGTTTAACTCATTATTTGGTAATGAAAAGTTTTACTGGGTTCACATTTGACAGAAAAAAAAACGTATTTATATTATATTGTCTTTGGTAATAGTCTGGGATTAAGTGCGAACAATTTTTCTTTTGAATAAAACTTTTATACCCTTTACCAACATCGGTGGAAATTTAGTTGTATTTTAATAATATTCAGCACAAAATTTGCTTATGATAACCTTAATCAGTGTACCTATTTTTTTAGCAATCGGCCCATATTTGACCATACCTCCCATACAAGACACATTCCCAAAAGACGTTTAATATATTATTTCCACTACAACATTCCAATTGGAACATGTGGTACTTCTCTCAGACAATGAGCTGCATCCGATTATATTGTTAGACTCATTGAAAGGGACCTACGTTTTAACTCCGGCTCCGAACGGCAAATGCATTAGTTAGAGAAGTTTTACATAGCCTAATACTCAATAACCAGTGGCTAGCTGAGCTATGATTAGAACCGCTGCTTTTTTTAAAATTTATTTTTTTCTAGTGGGTCTGGTCAGGGATCAAACTTGGGACCTCTGGTATGCTAGGCGGATGACTAACCACGGCGGTTCACAAAGACACATATACACATAAAAGCACAAAAACGTTTATAACTCTAAAGATAAATGCATGTGATTACTTAAACTTTGCACAGATAAATATTTTGTAAATATAAACCAATAACCAAAATTGGGTAAAAATCGATCCATAATTGACCCCAGCTTCCATAGCAGGCCCTTCGCCGAAAATTATATAAATCTCGAAATTTATGTATGTATGTCTCTAAGACTTAAGGAAGACTTGTTAAATTGTTGGTCCATATTTGATCTTATAAATGAAGGGTATGATATAGTCGCTTTTCTTACTTGTTAAATTTGAACATTTTATCATGAAATTTAATGTTTTTTATTCTTTAAAATAGAAAAATAACAACAAATTTTTAACTATTCATACAAAATTTTCAAATTTCAAAATTTTGATATATGGTCTAGAAGAGCGTAAACACAAAATTTAATCGAAATCGAAGAAGTTTAAGAATTTTAAATTGGACTTATGATTTATTAAAATTTGAAAAATTTTCCTCTGAACTTTACTTTGGGAGCTATTGCGAAATTTCCTTAATTGTTCAATTTTTATAAAAAACAAACTTAATCATTTAGCAAAGCTTTTTCTTGAGATTTATAGAACTTTTAATTTATCGTTTTCGGAAGAAGTTTCCTTAGAAATGCCCATATAAATACATATATAGAACTTTGATTATGGAAAATTACTTTCACAAGACAATTAAAAAATTATGAGTTTTTTAATTAACTTTTACTCATTTTTGAAAGAATTTTTTTTTTTGAGATACCAATAAAAAAATCCAACAACAATTTTGACACTCATTTAATGACCCATATTTAAAATGCAAAAACTTAAAATATGACACATTCAAAAAATTAACACGAACAGAAATTGCGAAATACAAAAAAGAATACGAAAAAAAATATACAAAATTTTACACATTTCATCACAAAATTTTAAGAGACAAGCGGGGGAAAAATACACCCAATATAGAAAAAGTATCTACAAGTACGTAATAGTTCTGACATAAGCGACATATAATAAAAGAAAACGAAAACCACTTCACGATCGTTATAGAAAAAATGCGGAAATTATAAAACAAAATTTCTTTATGCCATTTAATAAAAAATCCACGTGTTAAAGTCGGGGCGACACGTGTAAGTTTTTGCGATTTGTTTGCAGAATTTTTTACTTGTATATAAATATACATTTTTTTCTTAGGAATTATAGTTAATGGATATTCTATAAAAAAAATGTTTGATGAACTTGATAACACAAAACCAAGAAACGATCGCAAAAAAAATTTTACCTCAACTTCGAGTTTGAAATAAAATTCCACACACACGTTTCGATGTTAAGAGAGCACGTACTGAACTGAATACAAAATTTTCAAAATCCACTAAGTTCAGCATTAAAAAAAATTATAATTAAAATACAGCTGATTTGTTAAAAAAATGAGCAAAAAAATTGTTTAAAATAAAAAATGAGTATAAACATGTAATAAATAAAAAAAACGATCATTTTGGTTTTACTCTCCTCAAAGTTAAAGAGCAGGAACTAAAAATGTTTTATTTTAGTCCAAACAAACTCAGTCAGTCTTTCAAAGAGTTTTCAATTTTTTATGATAAAAAACTAATTATTAGGTAATTGATTACCTTAAGTTTTTGCGTGTGCAAAAAATCGTAAATGACAGCAAAAAAAAATTGAAATTAAAACGTTTCATTAAATGAAGGTGATCAAGTTTAAAAAGAAAAACTGTTTTATTTCACTTTTTTGCGCTGACATATGCTCGATCAGGCCCCATCATCAGTCAGTCGGACGGACACAAACACCCAGAAATGAACAATTTGTTAACTAATTAAATAATTAAGCACAAAATGATGAATAAACCGTAAAATTGTTGTAATTACAAATAAATTCTACAAAAATTCAAATCAAATGCGGAATTTAAGTGTAAACAAAAAGAAAACATGTTTCACTTATTTAAGTGATCGTGAAAATTTTTTAGAAAATCCTTCACCTATAGACATTTTAGAGGAATTTATTTTCTAAAAAGATTTTTATATAAAACTATCCATATGATCACTTGAGATCAGCCAGAAAAAGTTCATTACACTTTGAAGTTCAAGTGAATTTGTTTTGGAATCTCAAGTGCAGGGAATTATTGAATTTTATTTCAAAAGCTTTCAACGCTAATTTAACTTTATAAAAATTTACAGAAAAAATTTAAGTCAAGAACATTTTTATGAAGAAATTTATATAGAAAAATTTCCTATAAAAAAGGAAACTTTTGAAAAATCCCGTATAAAGGAAAAACAAATTTTTGAAAAATTTCATATAAAAAAGGTAATTTTTGAAAAATTTCCTTTAAAAAAATTAAATTTTTAAAAAATTTCCTATCAAAAAAATTAAATTTTTAAAAAATTTCCTTTAAAAAAAATGAAATTTTTAAAAAATTTCCTATAAAAAAAATGAAATTTTTAAAAAATTTCCTATAAAAAAAATGAAATTTTTAAAAAATTTCCTATAAAAAAAGGACATTTTTAAAAAATTTCCTTTAAAAAAAGGAAATTTTTAAAAAAATTCCTTAAAAAAAATTTCCTATAAAAAAAATGAAATTTTTAAAAAATTTCCTATAAAAAAAGGACATTTTTAAAAAATTTCCTTTAAAAAAAAGGAAATTTTTAAAAAAATTCCTTAAAAAAAAGGAAATTTTTAAAAAATTTCCTTAAAAAAAAGGAAATTTTTAAAAAATTTGCTTAAAAAAAAGGACATTTTTAAAAAAAAAATTCCTTAAAAAAAGGAAATTTTTAAAAAATTTCCTTAAAAAAAAGGAAATTTTTAAAAAATTTCCTTTAAAAAAAGGAAATTTTTGAACAATTTCCTATAAAAATAGGAAATTTTTGAAAAATTTCCTATAAAAATAGGAAATTTTTAAAAAATTTCCTATCAAAATAGGAAATTTTTAAAAAATTTCCTATAAAAATAGGAAATTTTTAAAAAAATTCCTATAAAAATAGGAAATTTTTAAAAAAATTCCTATAAAAATAGGAAATTTTCGAAAAATTTCCTATAAAAATAGGAAATTTTCGAAAAATTTCCTATAAAAAAAGGAAATTTTCGAAAAATTTCCTATAAAAATAGGAAATTTTCGAAAAATTTCCTATAAAAATAGGAAATTTTCGAAAAATTTCCTATAAAAATAGGAAATTTTCGAAAAATTTCCTATAAAAATAGGAAATTTTCGAAAAATTTCCTATAAAAATAGGAAATTTTCGAAAAATTTCCTATAAAAATAGGAAATTTTCGAAAAATTTCCTATAAAAATAGGAAATTTTCGAAAAATTTCCTATAAAAATAGGAAATTTTCGAAAAATTTCCTATAAAAATAGGAAATTTTCGAAAAATTTCCTATAAAAATAGGAAATTTTCGAAAAATTTCCTATAAAAATAGGAAATTTTTGAAAAATTTCCTATAAAAATAGGAAATTTTTGAAAAATTTCCTATAAAAATATGAAATTTTTGAAAAATTTCCTATAAAAATAGGAAATTTTTGAAAAATTTCCTATAAAAATAGGAAATTTTTGAAAAATTTCCTATAAAAATAGGAGATTTTTGAAAAATTTCCTATAAAAATAGGAAATTTTTGAAAAATTTCCTATAAAAATAGGAAATTTTTGAAAAATTTCCTATAAAAATAGGAAATTTTTGAAAAATTTCCTATAAAAATAGGAAATTTTTGAAAAATTTCCTATAAAAATAGGAAATTTTTGAAAAATTTCCTATAAAAAAAGGAAATTTTTAAAAAATTTCCTATAAAAAAATAGAAAATTTTTGAAAAATTTCCTATAAAACTAGGAAATTTTTGAAAAATTTTCTATAAAAATAGGAAATTTTTGAAAAATTTCCTATAAAAATAGGAAATTTTTGAAAAATTTCCTATAAAAATAGGAAATTTTTAAAAAATTTCCTATAAAAATAGGAAATTTTTAAAAAATTTCCTATAAAAATAGGAAATTTTTTAAAAATTTCCTATAAAAATAGGAAATTTTTGAACAATTTCCTATAAAACTAGGAAATTTTTGAAAAATTTCCTATAAAAATAGGAAATTTTTAAAAAATTTCCTATAAAAATAGAAAATTTTTGAAAAATTTCCTATAAAATTAGGAAATTTTTGAAAAATTTTCTATAAAAAAGGAAATTTTTGAAAAATTTCCTAAAAAAAAGGAAATTTTTGAAAAATTTTTCTATAAAAGAAGGAAATTTTTGAAAAATTTTCTATAAAAAAAGGAAATTGTTGAAAAATTTCCTATAAAAAAAAGGAAATTGTTGAAAATTTTCCTATAAAAAAAAGACAATTTTTAAAAAAATTTCCTATAAAAATAGGACATTTTTGAAAAAATTCCTATAAAAACAAACGAAATTTTTGAAAAATTTCCTTTAAAAAAGGAAATTTTTGAAAAATTTCCTATAAAAAAGGAAATTTTTGATAAATTTCCTATAAAAAAATTAAATTTTTGAAGAATTTCCTATAAAAAAAGAAAATTTTTGAAAAATTTCCTATAATAAAATGAAATTTTTGAAAATTTTCTTATAAAAAAGGAAATTTTTGTCCATACAAAATATAAACACAAAGAAAAGATTATCATCTAAACGGGACTAAAAGCCCGACCAATTTTTAGAACAAAAAATTTCGAGAATAAAATTTAAATTTCTTAAAAAAAATTTTTTTGAAGTGTTTTAATAATTGTACAGAAACATTTTAAGATCAACAAGATATTTTTAATTACCATGTTTTAGAATTTAATAATCATAGCATATGTTTTTGGCAAAATTCTTAAGTTCACGGTTAATTGACTTATTGAAAACCAAATTGTGGTATTTTTTGATTATTTGGCGTTAAAATGTTTTTCAAAATTTGGACAACTGTCAAAAATTAAAAGATAAAGAAATAAGTTTTAAAACGAATAAAGACAAAATTGAAAATCGCTTATAATAAACATACATATGTATTGGATAATCTAAAAGTTTTTTTTTTGTAATTTTGACAACGGATGATGTTGAGATGCAGGAGGTGCTGTTAATGTTGTATATCTATGTGGTTTTTAATTATAAAATTTTTAATTTTTTATTTTGATCCCGGGCGGCCTGTATGTTGTGTTTTTGGAGCACTACTAATAGTGATTCGTCCACAAAGGCCGACTAGAGACTTTCTAGTACCACGGAAGTTAGAAGGTCCTGGAACTTCGGTTTCAGCCTGACTGTCGGTGTGACACCTTGGTGGTAGAACGTATTCGTGGGTAGAACGTAATTTCGATGTGGAGTTGCATTGCTGCTACCCATAGATCGGATGTATTTTAGAAAAGCTCCGCCCCACCAACATATCCGGGCGCTGAAGGATGTACATATTTTGCAAATCGGGATTGAGAGCCTATACGGTAGTCTGTCTACGTCATTGATGGACAAAAAGAAAATGTGATTGTATTTGTGAGCGAAACGAGAGAATACACCGGCAGAAGCACGAATCGATATAAATTTGGTTGTTTATTTCTGTTTTATTTCAGTTACCGCCGAACCAGCGAGGAATGAACATGAGGAGAAGTATTGTACTTTTTTTTTGTTATTTTTAGTAAACAAATATTAATTATATGTTTCCTATAGAAAAAAAGTATCTTTCTATAGATATACTATTTCTTATTAATAAAAAATTACTTTTTCTATAGAAAAAATTACTTTTTCTATAGAAAAAATTACTTTTTCTATAGAAAAAATTACGTTTTCTATAGAAAAAATTACTTTTTCTATAGAAAAACTTACTTTTTCTATAGAAAGAATTACTTTTTCTATAGAAAAAATTACTTTTTCTTTAGAAAAAATTACTTTTTCTATATAAAAACTTACTTTTTCTATAGAAAGAATTACTTTTTCTATAGAAAAAATTACTTTTTCTATAGAAAAAATTACTTTTTCTTTAGAAAAAATTACTTTTTCTATAGAAAAAATTACTTTTTCTATAGAAAAAATTACTTTTTCTATAGAAAAAATTACTTTTTCTATAGAAAAAATTACTTTTTCTATAGAAAAAATTACTTTTTCTATAGAAAAAATTACTTTTTCTATAGAAAAAATTACTTTTTCTATAGAAAAAATTACGTTTTCTATAGAAAAAATTACTTTTTCTATAGAAAAAATTACTTTTTCTATAGAAAAAATTACTTTTTCTATAGAAAAAATTACTTTTTCTATAGAAAAAATTACTTTTTCTATAGAAAAAATTACTTTTTCTATAGAAAAAATTACTTTTTCTATAGAAAAAATTACTTTTTCTATAGAAAAAATTACTTTTTCTATAGAAAAAATTACTTTTTCTATAGAAAAAATTACTTTTTCTATAGAAAAAATTACTTTTTCTATAGAAAAAATTACTTTTTCTATAGAAAAAATTACTTTTTCTATAGAAAAAATTACTTTTTCTATAGAAAAAATTACTTTTTCTATAGAAAAAATTACTTTTTCTATAGAAAAAATTACTTTTTCTATAGAAAAAATTACTTTTTCTATAGAAAAAATTACTTTTTCTATAGAAAAAATTACTTTTTCTATAGAAAAAATTACTTTTTCTATAGAAAAAATTACTTTTTCTATAGAAAAAATTACTTTTTCTATAGAAAAAATTACTTTTTCTATAGAAAAAATTACTTTTTCTATAGAAAAAATTACTTTTTCTATAGAAAAAATTACTTTTTCTATAGAAAAAATTACTTTTTCTATAGAAAAAATTACTTTTTCTATAGAAAAAATTACTTTTTCTATAGAAAAAATTACTTTTTCTATAGAAAAAATTACTTTTTCTATAGAAAAAATTACTTTTTCTATAGAAAAAATTACTTTTTCTATAGAAAAAATTACTTTTTCTATAGAAAAAATTACTTTTTCTATAGAAAAAATTACTTTTTCTATAGAAAAAATTACTTTTTCTATAGAAAAAATTACTTTTTCTATAGAAAAAATTACTTTTTCTATAGAAAAAATTACTTTTTCTATAGAAGAAATTACTTTTTCCATAGAAAAAATTAGTTTTGTTTCCATAGAACAACTTTTTTAATAGAAAAACTGATTTTTTTTTTATAGAAAAGCTGATTTTTTATAGAAAAAGTCTGTTGAACGATTAAATCATTGATGGACGTTTCACCAAACAATTGTTTATAAGCAATTGACATACATATAACAACACAACATCTCGCAGTGTATTTTTAAGAAAAACCAACAAAAAATGATCAAAATAACGGCTTAATTTAAAGAGCATAAGAAAAAGGGGGCGTTGCTTACAAACAATTGTTTGATGAAATGTCCATCAATGGTCTACGTAAAACCTTGTCTTTAATGAACATTGGACCTATTGCTTATTTTCAGCAGGAGGCAGCCCATACCACCAGATGCCGATAAACTTTTTTAATTTTCGTTAATACCACGATCATTAAAAAAAAACTAGTGAAAATGAGTATTAAAATCCTTCAGTTGAAATTTGGATGTTAACAGAGTTAGTTAGTGCTTTGTTAAAGAAAATACAAAACCAAAATAGGCAAGAAAAATCAAAATCCAATTTATAGCAACAAAATACATTGTTCGAGAGAACAAACATTGTTGCCACGACTCTATTATTTTTGTAAACATTGGGAATATTTTTGTAAATATTGGGAATATTTTTCAAAACAGAAATAAATTCTAATATTAAACAATTTCCAATTTTTATATTTTTTTAGATATTTTCGATCCAAAAATTTTTTTATAGAAAAATTGTTAATAAAAATATTTTTTCTTTGGAAAATTTTTCGATAAAAATGATATTTTGTAGAAAATTTTTCTATAAAAATATTTTTCTGTAAAAATTTTCGATAAAAATATTTTTATATTAACAAATTTTCAAATCTTCTATAGAAAAATTTTTGATAAAAAAAATTTTCTATAGAAAACTTTTGATAAAAAATTTTCATAGAAAAATTTTTGATGAAAAAATTTTTTAAAGAAAAATTTTTGATAAAAAATATTACATAGAAAAATTGTAGATGAAAAAATTTTCAAAGAAAAATTTTTGAAGAAAAAATTGTCTATAGAAAAATTTTTGATAAAAATTTTCCATAGAAAAATTTTTGATAAAAAATTTTTCGATTTTGATAAAAAAATTTTCGATTTTAATAAAAAATGTCCTATAGAAAAATTTTTGATGAAAAAATTTTCTATAGAAAAATTTTTGATGAAAAAATTTTCTATAGAAAAATTTTTGATGAAAAAATTTTTATAGAAAAATTTTTGATGAAAAAATTTCTATAGAAAAATTTTTGATGAAAAAATTTTCTATAGAAAAATTTTTGATGAAAAAATTTTCTATAGAAAAATTTTTGATAAAAAATTTTCCATAGAAAAATTTTTGTAAGAACATTTTGTATAGAAAAATTTTTGATAAAAAAATTTTCTATAGAAAAATTTCTGATAAAAAAAATTTCTATAGAAAAATTTCTGATAAAAAAAATTTCTATAGAAAAATTTCTGATAAAAAAATTTTCTATAGAAAAATTTCTGATAAAAAAAATATCATAAAGAAAACTTTATGATAAAAAAAATTTCTATAGAAAAATGTTAATTATTTTCTATAGAAAAATTTTTGATAAAAATATTTTCTTTAGAAAAATTTGTGATAAAAAATTTTCCATAGACAAATTTTTGATAAAAAAATTTTCTATAGAAAAATTTTTGTAAAAAAATTTTCTATAGAAAAATTTTTGTAAAAAAATTTTTATAGAAAAATTTTTGTAAAAAAATTTTCTATAGAAAAATTTTTGTAAAAAAATTTTCTATAGAAAAATTTTTGTAAAAAAATTTTCTATAAAAAAATTTTTGTTTTTGTATAGAAAAATTTTTGTATAGAAAAATTTTTGATAAAAAAGTTTTCTATAGAAAAATTTTTGATAAAAAAATTTTCTATAGAAAAATTTTTGATAAAAAAATTTTCTATAGAAAACTTTTGATAAAAAATTTTCATAGAAAAATTTTTGATGAAAAAATTTTTTAAAGAAAAATTTTTGATAAAAAATATTACATAGAAAAATTGTAGATGAAAAAATTTTCAAAGAAAAATTTTTGAAGAAAAAATTGTCTATAGAAAAATTTTTGATAAAAATTTTCCATAGAAAAATTTTTGATAAAAAATTTTTCGATTTTGATAAAAAAATTTTCGATTTTAATAAAAAATGTCCTATAGAAAAATTTTTGATGAAAAAATTTTCTATAGAAAAATTTTTGATGAAAAAATTTTCTATAGAAAAATTTTTGATGAAAAAATTTTTATAGAAAAATTTTTGATGAAAAAATTTCTATAGAAAAATTTTTGATGAAAAAATTTTCTATAGAAAAATTTTTGATGAAAAAATTTTCTATAGAAAAATTTTTGATAAAAAATTTTCCATAGAAAAATTTTTGTAAGAACATTTTGTATAGAAAAATTTTTGATAAAAAAATTTTCTATAGAAAAATTTCTGATAAAAAAAATTTCTATAGAAAAATTTCTGATAAAAAAAATTTCTATAGAAAAATTTCTGATAAAAAAATTTTCTATAGAAAAATTTCTGATAAAAAAAAATATCATAAAGAAAACTTTATGATAAAAAAAATTTCTATAGAAAAATGTTAATTATTTTCTATAGAAAAATTTTTGATAAAAATATTTTCTTTAGAAAAATTTGTGATAAAAAATTTTCCATAGACAAATTTTTGATAAAAAAATTTTCTATAGAAAAATTTTTGTAAAAAAATTTTCTATAGAAAAATTTTTGTAAAAAAATTTTTATAGAAAAATTTTTGTAAAAAAATTTTCTATAGAAAAATTTTTGTAAAAAAATTTTCTATAGAAAAATTTTTGTAAAAAAATTTTCTATAAAAAAATTTTTGTTTTTGTATAGAAAAATTTTTGTATAGAAAAATTTTTGATAAAAAAATTTTCTATAGAAAAATTTTTGATAAAAAAATTTTCTATAGAAAAATTTTTGATAAAAAAATTTTCTATAGAAAAATTTTTGATAAAAAAATTTTCTATAGAAACATTTTTGATAAAAAAATTTTATATAGAAACATTTTTGATAAAAAAATTTTCTTAAAAAATAACAAAATAGTCAGGATGTAAATATTATTTAAAAAGAAGAGTATTCGCGAGGTTTTCGATCTGTCTAAATTGGGGATAATCCTCCTGAAGAGATGGCCTAAACAAACATCGAAACGCGTCGATGAATTTAGGTTTCTCCGAAAACATTTTTTTGGCTTTTTAGCAATAAATTGGTCTGTTACATTAATAAATATATGTAACAGACTTGGGATCAAATGCGAATAACTTCTTTTTAAAAAAAATTGTCTATAGAAAAATTTTTGATAAAAAAATTTTTGATAATTTTTTTATATTCTTTCCTTAATAAATACTTAACAATTATTTTAATCTTTCACTTAAAAGACTTTAAAACACGCCTATAAAACAAGAAATCATGTTTTAACTTAAACCCCAAGCTCGTCGATCACACAATAAATCGAATAATTAACCTATTACCACTTAATCCAATGGAAATCCAAGTTCTAGCAAATGTCGTTGAAATGGAAACGCCAGTTCTAGTAAATTTCAAATTTAGCTTCAAAAGTGTTCGTATTACACCGTCGATAACTCGTCTATTTGTTTACCGATTTAAATAATTTCTTCAGCAAATGCATATTATAAAAAGAACTTCAATAGGCGATTTCTGTAAATTGTGTAAATTGGATTTTCCCGGTTCAAAGCGGTTACAAAAACTATTCCAATATGCAGTTGTTAAATTGTAATTTTTTAATTTCAAATTGTAAAAATGAAATATTGCAAATGACTGATCATTTAATATTAATAATTTAAATATTAAAATATTCATAACGGAAAAAACTTTTGCATTAATTTGCAAAATTATGAATAAATTAATATTGAAAAATATGGACCGGTTTTTACATAAAACCACCAGTTAATATTTTTAATTGCAAATAAAAATATCAATAAATAAATTCAAACAACAGCTGTATTCAAATCCAAACGAAATTAAATTGTAAATAAACAAAAAAAAGAAAGAATACAATTAATAAACATAATATAATTAACATACTCGTACCTTAATTAACATGATCTTTAAATTAAAATACATTTGTATAATAAGACAACAATTAATAAAAAAAAATTAACAAAATTTGCAGGTGTAAAATAGATCACAATTCAATTTCTTTTAATACTATTAAAAACACTTATTAAATAATTTTCATTTAAATTTTCACTAAAATTTCTATTTTTGTATTTTTTTTTATAAATTTTACGAAATAATAAGATTTTTTCTATTTTTATATAAATTTTCTTTGTTTTCTTTATTAGATTTTACTTTTCTTTCAAATCCTCACACAATTATTTCACTTTTTAGTTTTGAAATTTCAATTTTGATCTTCCGTTATTTTTACCGTTTGTTTTCAAAATCTTTGCAATACTAAATCGCTGAAGTATAACGGAATTTCCTTTTCTTTTTTGTTTTTTTGGTGAGCAAATACCCAACACATGAACCCAAAAACCGAAAAATCCATCTTTCAAAAAAACCGATCGTTACCTAAAGAAACGATCGATTTTATATAAATTTTATGCTCGTAAAAATGATCGTTTTGATTCGTTTTTACAATTAAACAGTTTTAAAACAATAGAGAGAAATATATATTTCGAATATATTCTCATTTCCTATTATGAGTTTAAAGGAATTTTTTCTATAATTTTTATAATATTGAACTTGACCATTATCAATTGGGGGTTTGTATCTTCTGTGTTTGGATCATTAACCTTCTAATGCATCAAAATGTAATCGAAATTGAATTGAGATTTAATGCATTATTTAAAAACTGAAATATTTTATAATATTCTTAGGCTATTATATATAGACAAAAATTTCTAAAAACGGAAATTTTTTTTATAAAAAATTTTTAAAAACGAAAAATGTTCTAAAGAAAATTTTTCAAGAGAAAAAATTTTTTATAAAAAATTTTTAAAAACGAAAAACTTTGTATAGAAAATTTTTTAAAAGCTAAAAATTTTGTATAGAACATTTTTAAAAACGCAAAATTTTTAATAACGAAAATTTTTCTGTACAAACATTTTTAATAACGAAAATTTTTCTATAGAAACATTTTTAATAATGGAAATTTTTCTTTGGAAAAATTTTTAAGAATGAAAAATTTTCTATAGAAAATTTTTAAAATCGAAAAATTTTCTATAGAAAATTTTTAAAAACGAAAAATTTTCTATAGCAAATTTTTAAAATCGAAAAATTTTCTATAGAAAATTTTTAAAAACGAAAAATTTTCTATAGAAAATTTTTAAAAACGAAAAATTTTCTATAAAAATTTTTAAAAACGAAAAATTTTCTATAAAAATTTTTAAAAACGAAAAATTTTCTATAGAAAATTTTTAAAAACGAAAAATTTTCTATAGAAAATTTTTAAAAACGAAAAATTTTCTATAGAAAATTTTTAAAAACGAAAAATTTTCTATAGAAAATTTTTAAAAACGAAAATTTTCTATAGAAAATTTTTAAAAACGGAAAATTTTCTATAGAAAATTTTTAAAAACGAAAAAATTTTTAAAAACGAAAAATTTTCTATATAGAAAAAAATTTCCGTAACCAAAGTTTTTCTACAGAAAATTTTTTGATATCGAAATTTTTGTATAGAAAATTTTTCGTTATTGAAAATTTTTCTATAAAAAATTTTTCATTATTAAAAATTTTTTATAGAAAATTTTTCGTTATTAAAAATTTTTCGTTATTACAAATTTTTCTATTGAAAATTTTTCGTCATTAAAAATTTTTTGTTATTAAACAATTTCCTATGGAATTTTTCTATAGAAAATATTTCATTATTAAAAATTTTTCTATAGAAAATTTTTCATTACTAAAAATTTTTCTATAGAAAATTTTTCATTATTAAAAATTTGTCTATAGAAAATTTTTCATTATTAAAAATTTTTCTATAGAAAATTTTTCATTATTAAAAATTTTTCTATAGAAAATTTTTCATTATTAAAAATTTTTCTATAGAAAATTTTTCATTATTAAAAATTTTTCTATAGAAAATTTTTCATTACCAAAATTTTTCTATAGAAAATTTTTCATTATCAAAAATTTTTCTATAGAAAATTTTTCATTATCAAAAATTTTTCTATAGAAAATTTTTCATTATCAAAAATTTTTCTATAGAAAATTTTTCATTATCAAAAATTTTTCTATAGAAAATTTTTCATTATTTAAAATTTTTCTATAGCAAATGTTTTATTATTAAAAATTTTTCTGTAAAAAATTTTTCATTATTAAAAACTTTTATATAGAAAATTTTTCTATAGAAATTTTTTCGTTCATAAAAATTTTTCTATAGAAAATTTTTCGTTAATAAAAATTTTTCTATAGAAAATTTTTTGTTTTCAAAAATTTTTCTATAGAAAATTTTTCATTATTAAAAGTTTTTCTACAGAAAATTTTTCATTATTAAAAATTTGTCTATAGAAAATTTTTCATTATTAAAAATTTTTCTATAGAAAATTTTTCATTATTAAAAATTTTTCGATAGAAAATTTTTCATTATTAAAAATTTTTCGATAGAATTTTTTTTTAAAGTTTTTTTATATAAAAATTGCCGTTTTAAAATTTTTTTTATAAAAATTTTTTTATAGAAAATTTTTCATCATTAAAAATGTTTCTATAGAAAATTTCTCGATATTAAAATATTTTTAATAGAAAATTTTTCGTTAATAAAAATTTTTCGTTATTAAAAATTTTTCTGTAGAAAATTTTTCGTTTTTAAAAATTTTCTATACAAAATTTTTCGTTTTTAAAAATGTTCTATACAAAATTTTTCGTTTTTAAAAACTTTCCATAGAAAATTTTTCGTTTTTAAAAAGTTTCCATAGAAAATTTATCGTTTTATATAATTTTATATTTTTTTTTTATAATAATGAAAAATTTTCTATAGAAAAACGAAAAATTTTGTATAGAAAATTTTTAAAAACGAAAATTTTTTTCTACAGAAAATTAAATAATTTTTCGATATGAATATATATCGAAAAATTTGTGCTGGGTCAAAATAAAAACCAAAAGTTTTTTGGGTTAATTTCATTTTTATTAATTCTCTTTTTTAAAAGTGATAATTTTGTAGATCATTTTTAATGCTCATTTTTATACAGTTCGTTACATTTAAATAACTAAATAAACAATAAAATCAATTGTTTATTTATTAACTTAAACGAAAAGTTGTTGTTATTACAGTTGTATTTTTTTCTAATATTTTTTTTTTTTGCAACTGATCATTATGCGATGATCACTACAAGTGATTTCGTTTATTTACTCATGTCTGTGAATAAAATTGTTAACAAAATAGGGTGGCACCTTTTGAATGGCGCCAACACTTTTGGTATTATCATAAGCAAATGGAATAATTTTGAATGTAAATTAAAAATTCAGATAAAAAACACAATACTACGAATAGAAAGAAAATTCATTTATTTTAAATTTTCCAAAATATTTTCCGGGTTCCACCTAATCTACCGGCATTCATTCGAGTACTATTTGCATGTTCGAGTACTAATAATTGTCTGATCAAGTACATTCGTATAAGTGATCGGTATTTGTTTACAAACGCGTGGCATTAAAAATAAATTAAAGCGAAAATATTTCTAGAAAACGTAAAAAACTTTTCCACTTTTGCCAAAAGAGCCCTCATATTGTTAGTCTGACATTGGGTCTACGCTTTTTTGTATTTATTTATGTGTAAAATAAAATTTAGATAACTTTTATTTTTTAAAATTATGCTAAAAAAATTATGCAAATAAAGAATGACATATTTATTTTGAAACAAAATATATAAACAACGTTACCATATTTCCGGGTTTGCATTTTAATAAATCAATAGGAAGGAAACAATTGTGTTTTAACAAAATCTTAAACAAGTTTTTCTATAGAAAATGTTTCTATACAAATTTTTCATTAAAAAATGTTTCGTTAAAAAAATTTTTCTATAGAAAATTTTTCGTTAAAAGAATTTTTCTATAGAAAATGTTTCTATAGAAAATTTTTCGTTAAAAAAAATTTTCTATAGAAAATTTTTCTGTTAAAAAATTTTTCTATAGAAAATTTTTCGTTAAAACAATTTTTCTATAGAAAATTTTTCGTTAAAAAAATTTTCCTATAGAATTTTTTCGTTAAAAAAATTTTTCTATCGAAAATTTTTCGTTAAAAAAATTTTTCTATAGAAAATTTATCGTTAAAAAATTTTTTCTATAGAAAATTTTTTTTAACAAAAAAATTTTCTATAGAAAATTTGTCGTTAAAAAAATTTTTCTATAGAAAATTTTTCGTTAAAAAAATTTTTCTATAGAAAATTTTTCGTTAAAAAAATTTTTCTATAGAAAATTTTTCGTTAAAAAAATTTTTCTATAGAAAATTTTTCGTTAAAAAAATTTTTCAATAGAAAATTTTTCGTTAAAAGAATTTTTCTATAGAAAATTTTTCGTTAAAAAATTTTTCTATAGAAAATTTTTCGTTAAAAAAATTTTTCTATAGAAAATTTTTCGTTAAAAAAATTTTTCTATAGAAAATTTTTCGTTAAAAAAATTTTTCTATAGAAAATTTTTCGTTAAAAAAATTTTTCTATAGAAAATTTTTCGTTAAAAAAATTTTTCTATAGAAAATTTTTCGTTAAAAAAATTTTTCTACAGAAAATTTTTCGTTAAAAAAATTTTTCTATAGAAAATTTTTCGTTAAAAAAATTTTTCTATAGAAAATTTTTCGTTAAAAAAATTTTTCTATAGAAAATTTTTCGTTAAAAAAATTTTTCTATAGAAAATTTTTCGTTAAAAAAATTTTTCTATAGAAAATTTTTCGTTAAAAAAATTTTTCTATACAAAATTTTTTGTTAAGAAATTTTTCTATAGAAAATTTTTTGTTAAGAAATTTTT
This sequence comes from Stomorhina lunata, assembly GCA_933228675.1. Taxonomy (NCBI): domain Eukaryota; kingdom Metazoa; phylum Arthropoda; class Insecta; order Diptera; family Rhiniidae; genus Stomorhina; species Stomorhina lunata. Next base: position 29,883,683 of record OW121742.1, read on the forward strand.
CTATAGAAAATTTTTAAAAATTTTCTGTAAAAATTTGTCTATAGAAAAATTTTCGTTATAAACATTTTTCTATAGAATTTTTTTTGTTATTTTGTTAAAATTTTTTATTAGAAAAATTTTTTATAGAAAATTTTTTATTATAAAAATTTTTTTATAGAAAATATTTCATTATAAAAATTTTTCTATAGAAAATTTTTCATTATTAAAATTTTACTATAGAAAATTTTTCATTATAAAAATTTTTCTATAGAAAATTCTTCAAAAAATAACATTAAACAATTTTTCTATAGAAATTTTTTCATTATAAAAATTTTTCGACAGAAAATTTTTCCTTATTAAAAATTTTTCTATAGAAAATTTTTCATTATAAAAATGTTTCTATTGAAAATTTGTCATTATAAAAATTTTTCTATAGAAAATTTTTCAGTATAAAAATTTTTCTGTAGAAATTTTATTTATAACAACAAATTTTCTATAGAAAAAATTTTATAATACAAATTTTTCTTTAGAAAATTTTTTATTAAAAAAATTTTTCTATGGAAAATTTTTCATTATAAAAATTTTTCTATAGAAAAACTTTCGTTAAAAAATTTTTCGTTTAAAAAAATTTTTCGTTAAAAAATTTTTCGTTTAAAAAAATTTTTCGTTAAAAAATTTTTCTTATAAAAATTTTTCTACAGAAATTAAAAAGTGAAGGTAGATGAAAACTGAAAAATATTTGTTTTTGTTCAGTCGATAATCTACGCTTTTACTTTTGGTTTATGAACATAATTCTTAATAGTTATGTTTGTAAATTTAGTAATAATGGGAGGTTTTCGATCTGTCTAAATTGGGGATAATCCTCCTGAAGAGATGGCTTAACCAGCCATCGAAACGCGTCGAGGAGTTTGGTTTCTCCGCAAACATTTTTTGGCTTTTTATCAATAAATTGGTCTGTTACATTAATAAATAAATGTAACAGATTTGGGAACAAATGCAAATACACTTCTTTTTTTAAAAAATTTTTCTATAGAAAATTTTTCATTAAAATTTTTTTTTATAGAAAATTTTTCATTAAAAATTTTTTTTGTAGAAAATTTTTCATTACAAAAACTTTTCTATAGAAAATTTTTCTATAGGCAGTTTTCCGTTAAAAATATTTTTCTACAGAAAATTTTTCCGTTAAAAATATTTTTCTACAGAAAATTTTTCATTATAAAAATTTTTCTACAGAAAATTTTTCATTATAAAAATTTTTCTATAGAAAATTGTTCGTTATAAAAATTTTTCTACATAAATTTTTCGTTATAAAAATTTTTCTACAGAAATTTTTCGTTAAAAAATTTTTCTATAGAAAATTTTTAATTTTTTATGTTTCGTTGTAAAAATTTGTCTACAGAAAATTTTTCTATATGAAATTTTTCATTAACAAATTTTTCCAAATAAAAATCTTTGTGGAAAATTTTCAATAAAAAAAATTTGTATATAGAAAATTTGATAATATAGATTTTTTTCTATAGAAAAATTTGTGATTCGAAAATTTTATTATAAAAATACTTTGGACCATATGTAGAGTGTAGGCGCTAACATTGACATAGATATTGACAAATGAGATCTAGGCCATCAAAAGTTCTAAATTTTTATCTTAATCTTCTCGAATTAGTGCAAGTACTAACTAATAGCAATTTTTTTTTTTTTTTTTGGTAAACATTTTTTTTTTAATATTTAATTAACACGATCAAATTTGTTTATTTAGTCATTACGAATAATTTATTTTAATCCACGCATTCTGCCGAAATTTGACATGCGATGTTTAGATGAAATATTGCGATGTTTTCACATGAAAACTAATTTAATATTAAATTCAGTATTTAAAAGAAATTAAGATGAATCGGGAAATATAAGAAGAAACTACTTGTTTTATATTTTAGAAAAATATATATTTGTATTTTATCTTAAGAATTTCTAATTTATTTTAATCAAATATCTATTTGCTGGACTTCTGCGAATTTTTATTAACTTGAAATTCTTTGAATTGGTTAATAAATGTGTTCAATATTTCTTTGATTATAAACAATTAAAAGTTTACAATTTTATATAAATTTTTATGTTTCATTAATTGCGAGCATCTTGTAAAACTGGGTCGTTTTTAAGTGCGAAAATGTCAAGGAAGTAATGCGAGCGATTTAATTCAAGTGGTTTGAAAATTAATTTATAAAAAATATACAAATTTAAATTGTTTAACAATTGCTATGCAATCAATTAGTTTAAGGAAAGCTAGGGAATTTTTAAAAATTTTATAACAAAGTATGAGTGTCTGAAAATATAGAGTATTTAAAAAAGTTAAAAGTTTGCGGCATTAAACTGTTATACCTATATCTGGTTACATTATTTGTATTGGGCTACCTAATACCTTGTTTTAAATGTGATATTTCTAGATTAATTTTCTTAGAAAACATTATAAAAATCACATGATTCAGTTAAGAGTTATATACGTTTTCAAGTTAGTCATATTTTGTTTTTTTGTATAATATGTGGATAGGGATTGCTAATGTTTAGTCTCACACCCACCTTCAACCAAAGACTCTATAACAAAGAGATTTTGCACTTCCATACATTGATTTGCAGTATGGTCTTTTTGATAAGTCCCATAAAAAGAGATTATATAGCTTTTACTCTAATTCGGAAACAACTAATGGGGACTATTATAAATTGAGAGAAAGATAAGGCACACACACGTGCTCATGAAATGTATGTTTGTTTGTGCGCTTATGTGTTTTTCATTGTCTTAACCCACTTTAATTTCACTTTTGACAAAAGACAAATGCGTGGAGTGCAACATTTACACATTTATCACAAATTAATTTGTTTTTGAATTAGGTTACCGAAGCTAAAATTTGTGTAGTATATTTTGTTAAAATACCAAATCTTAAAAGTTTCTTAAAAAAACTTTTCATTATAAAAATTTTGCTAGAGGAAATTATTCATTCCGGTATGTGATGGAAATCGATCGATTTCCGATACATTTTTGAGATAATTTCCTCCATTTACACAAAAAATCAAACCAAATGAATGATAAGATATCAGGCAAAAGGACTAAGGGCCAAATTTCCATTTTTTTTATGGGAAATAACTGAAAATTATTTTTAAAATATATCCGATATCGACTGATTTGAAAACGATCGATTTCACATTTTGTTAAGAAAAATTTACTATAGATAAAATTTTGTTGAAAAAATTTTTCGTTATTTAAATTTTTATACAGAAAAATTCTCGTACAAAAAAAAATTCGCACAAAAAAAATCTTTTTATATAAAATTTTTTTATTAAAACAAAAATTTCTATAGAAATTTTTTTGTAAAATTTTTCTATACAAAATTTATCGTTATAAAAGTTTTTCTATAGAAAATTTTTTGTTATAAAAATTTTTCAATAGAATTTTTTTTTTATTTTTCATCATAAAAATTGTTCAACAGAATTCTTTTTTTTTAATTTCCTATGAAAAGTTTTTCACTATAAAAATTTTCTATGAAAAGTTTTTCATTACAAAAATTACTTAAATGTTTAACTGTAGTGTATTGCACTAAGATCCCAATTTATTATTGTTATAAATAGTTTTTTGATAAACCCCAAAATATGTTCGTTATAAAAGTTTTTCGATAGAAATATTTTTTATCGAATATTTTTCGTTATAAAAATTTTTCTATAGAAAATTTTTCGCTAAAAAAAATTTACTATAAAAATTGATAGTTATAAAAATTTTTCATTAAAAAAATTTTTCTATAGAAAATTTTTCTATAGAAAATTTTTCTATAGAAAATTTTTCTATAAAAAAATTTTTCTATCAAAAATGTTTCGTTAAAAAAATCTTTTTACAGAAAATATTCGTTAAAAAATTTTTTTTGCTAGAAAAATTTTCTATAGAACATTTTTTTTTTTTCAACGAAAAAAAATTTAAAAAATTAAAAAAAAATTTTCTAAAGAAAAATTTCCGTTATAAAATTGTTTCTATACAAAATTTTTCGTTGAAAAAATTTTTCTGTATAAAATTGTTCGTTAAAAAAAAAATTCTATAGAAAATTTTTAGTTAAAAAAAAATCTATAGAAAATTTTTCGTTAAAAAAAATTCTAAAGAAAATTTTTTGCTAAAAAAATTTTTCTGTAAAAATTTTTTGTTGAAAAAAAATTTTCTATAGAAAATTTTTCGTTAAAATAAATTTTTCTACAGAAAGTTTTTCGTTAAAAAAAATTTTTCTATTTTTTTCTATAAATTTTTCGATACAAAAATTTTTCTCTAGAAAATTTTTCGTTTTAAAAATTTATTTATACAAAATTTGTTGTTATAAAAATTTGTTTATAGAAAACTCTTCCGTAAAAAATTTTTCTATAGGAAATTTTTTGGTCACAAAAATCTTTCTACAGGAAATTTTTCGTTGTACAAATTTTTCTATAAAAAAGTATTCTTTAGAAAAAATTTTTCTAAAAAAAAAGATTTTTCGATATAAACATTTTTCTATAGAAAATTTTCAATATAAAAATTTTCGTATAGAAAATTTTTCGATATAAAAATTTTTCTAAAGAAAATTTTTCGATATAAAAATTTTTCTATATAAAATTTTTTGATACAAAAATTTTTCTATAGAAACTTTTAGATATTTAAAATTTTCCACAGAAAATTTTCCGATTTAAAATTTTTTTGATACAAAAATTTTTGTTAAGCAAAATTTTTCGTTATAAAATTTTTTTCAAAAAAAATTTTTCTCTAGAAAATTTTTTGTTATAAAAATTTTTCTATAGAAAATTTTTCTTTATAAAAATTATTCTTTATCAAAATATTTTCATAGAAAATTTTTTGTTACAAAAATAAAAATTTTTTTAAAGAAAATTTTCTGTTACAAAATTTTTCTATACAAATTTTTTTTTTTAATTTTTCTATAGAAAATTTTCTGTTATAAAAATTTTGTATAGAAAATTTTCCTTAATAAGTTTTCTGAAATAATTTTTTTTTCGTAAAATTTGATTTTTTCCCTTGACTTACTGTGAACAAAAAAACTTGTCTGTCTGATTAACTTTTTGTATAGGCCAACAATTAAAATGATTAAGTTCTCAAAACACGATTGCCTTGAAAGATACTTGGCCTCTTATATAAAATTTATGAACGTCTGCAATTTACTTGAATGAAATAGTTTCGCTACAAAGCCAATTCCCATATAAAAGAAAAACAGAAATCAGACACACAAAAGTTTCCTTATGTTTAGAGATCGAGTTCATTGTACCACAAACCATCGACATGATGATTAAACCTAAAGTCTAGAAGAAGGACAAGAAACCCAAGGATTTTGACCCTCTTTTTTTTGATATCATGTTTTCCCAGATTCTGTTTCACAATTTCGCAATATTTGCTAGGTTTTTTTCTTTAAAAGATCAATGATCTTTTTCTCAATTCCTCTTCAATTACTTTATTTTTTCAAGAAACCACAAGTAGTCGTCTGAGGATGAGTTTACTGATGGTGTCTGCTGCGAAATTGTTGTGTATGGTTAGACATTGATTCTAGATTTCTTAAGTTTTAGAATAGGAGTTTTTTGATGATCTTACCTTACGAAAATTTTTTAGAAGAAGCCGGACTTTTAGTGGCTGCTCTTCTTTTCTTCAAAAATCTATTTCAGTTTTTTCATTTTTGGACTTTTCCTTTGCCTGAGCGAATAACGTCTGTTTTGTTTGAAATTTTGACTTTAAATGTTTCCAGCCTAAATTTTCTAAAATTTTTAATCTGATAAATAGGTTTTATTTTTATAATTTTAAACCTAATGTTGTTTTTTGTAGTTTGCATACGTCATGTGAACGTACGTCAAGGCATCTTTTTAAAGTGCAAAGTGTTATTACTTTGATTCTTGACTGACGTATTCAAATATTTTAATATCTTTCAATTTAGATAAAATATCGTAAATTTGTTCTACGCGGATTTATTCAGATTGTCCCAGTTAAATTCAAATTTAACAAAAAAAAATTTAGTTTAGGCATATAATAAACTATTGTATATATTAGTAAATATTAACCCTTTTAGGACCATAAACTGGCGGATTCAAGTGTATTCAATTTTATTTGCTGATATCTAAGAAACTATGAATATAGTTTCTAAGCTGGTATTCTCAACTCGAAAACACCACGAACGTAAGATTCAATGATAGAATTAGTTACGATTAATTGAAACTGCTCTACGATTTAAGGAGAGTTGCATTGCTCCTTGATTTGTCCCCTGAAATATTCCGAATCCGATATATATTCAGATGTCAAATTCTTAATAGAACAATTTTTGATTGGATTTTTTTCAAATTTTCTGTTGGAAACTCTCTAAGGGATGAAAACAGATTCCAGAAGCACTATAAACACGAGTCTGCGCAAAGAGAATAGAACAAAAAAAAAATCGGCAGAGTTGCCGTTTTTTTTATAATTTTAACTGAATAAGTATTTTTTCAATGTGTAGTTCCAACGTAGTATAAAAATGGAGTAGAAAAAGTTTTCTACTCCATTTTTTTAAATATTTTTTTTATCAAAAATTTTTCTATAGAAAATATTTTTATCAAAAATTTTTCTACAGAAAATATTTTTATCAAAAATTTTTCTATAGAAAATATTTTTATCAAAAATTTTTCTACAGAAAATATTTTTATCAAAAATTTTTCTATAGAAAATTTTTTTATCAAAAATTTTTCTATAGAAAATTTTTTTATCGAAAATTTTTATATAGAAAATATTTTTTTTTATAGAAAATTTTTCCATCAAAAATTTGTCTATAGAAAATTTTTTCATCACAAATTTTTCTATAGAAAATTTTTTTTATCAAAAATTTTTCTGTAGAAAATTTTTTTATCAAAAATTTTTCTATGGATATTTTTTTATCAAAAGTTTTTCTATATAAAATTTTTTGATTAAAAATTTTTCTATAGAAAATTTTTTTTATCAAAATTTTTTATCCAAAAATTTTTTTATATAAAATTGTTTTATCAAAAACTTTTCTATGGAAAATTTTTTATCAAAATTTTTTCTATAAAAAATTTTTCTACAGAAAATTTGTTTATCAAAAATTTTTCTATAAAAAATTTTTTTATCAAAAATTTTTCTAAATTTTTTATCAAAATTTTTTCATCAAAAATTTTTTTATAGAAAATTTTTTCATCAAAAATTTTTCTATACAAAATTTTTTTTTTTATCAAAAATGTTTTTATCAAAAATTTTTCTATAGAAAATTTTTTTTTTCAAAAATTTTTCTATAAAATTTTTTTTATCAAAAATTTTTCTATCGAAAATTTGTTTATCAAAAATTTTTCTATAAAAAAATTTTTTATCAAAAATTTTTCTATGGTAAATTTTTTATCAAAATTTATTTAGAAAATAATTTTTATCAAAATTTTTTCTATAGAAATTTTTTTTATCAAAAATTTTTCTATAGATAATTTTTTTTATCAAAAATTTTTCTATAGAAAATTTTTTTATCAAAAATTTTTCTATAGAAAATTTTTTTATCAAAAATTTTTCTATAGATAATTTTTTTATCAAACATTTTTCTCTAGAAAATTTTTTTATCAAAAATTTTTCTATAGATAATTTTTTATCAAAAATTTTTCTATAGAAAATTTTTTATCAAAAATTTTTCTATAGATAATTTTTTTATCAAAAATTTTTCTATAGAAAATTTTTTCATCAAAAATTTTTCTATAGAAAATTTTTTCATCAAAAATTTTTCTATAGAAAATTCTTTCATCAAAAATTTTTGCTATAGAAAATTTTTTCATGAAAAATTTTTCTATAGAAAATTTTTTCATGAAACATTTTTCTATAGAAAATTTTTTCATGAAAAATTTTTCCATATAAAATAAAAAAAAAAAAAAATTGTCGATATAAAAATATTTTTATAGAAAATTTTTAAAGAAAAATATTTTTATTGAAAAATTTTATATAAAATATAATTTTTATCGAACAATTTTCCAAATTACAAATTTTTCTATAACAACATTTTTGGATTGAAAATATCTAAAAAATATAACAATCTAAAACTTTTTAATACAAGAATTTATTTCTGTTTTGAAAAATATTCCCAATATTTACAAAAATATTCCCAATGTTTACAAAAATAATAGTGTCGTGGCAACAATGTCCGAGATTATATTTCTTTGTTCTCTCGAACTATGTATTTTGTTGCTATAAATTGGATTTTGATTTGTTAATTGCCTATTTTGTTTTTATCTCTTCTTTAGCAAAGCGGCACCAACCAACTCTCTTAATATTCGAATTCCAACTGAATGACTTTAATACTCATTTTAACGATTTTTATTAATGATCGTGGTAATTACGAAAATTAAAAAAATTCATCGGCTTCTAATGGTATGGGCTGAAACTTATTGGAGTTAATAGCTCAGCTACACTTCTTATATATATATATATATATATATATATATATATATATATATATATATATATATATATATATATATCTATATATATATATATATATATATATATATATATATATATATATATATAGTAAATGTACAGAACCGATAACAGGATGGTTCTTAGTGCAGTTATGTGCAAATTTCCAAAATGGAGTTCTTCGGAGGATAAATCCAGACCCCAGGATATAGATATAGCTGTTCCGTAGACCAAAACTTCTCTATTGTCTTATATCAACAAAATGTTGAAAGAGCCGAAATTGTTATTCCATTTTAAAGAGGTAAGCTAGTCGTTGACGAATTGATGTCTAATCAGTGTGGGATACATATTTTGTTTGCGCCTTAAACACACATTGTCAACATTTATGGTATCTTATCAGCTTAGATTCCGTTGAAACCCTACACATGTCAGATATATTTACATTTTAACAAAGTTTTTCTAGTCAGTTAAAATGCAAGTATAGTTTATATGTATTTGAAAAATGTTATCTAAAATTTTATTAGTATTATTTAACATTTACCCATCAACGACTTTGGTGCATGTTCAAACTTAATGTCAAGGTAAGATACAATTTTGAAAACTCTTAAAAAATCCTTAAACCCTTTGAAAATAGATTGACTTTGATCTTAAACTCAATAAGTGAATTTGAAACTCAAAATTCTATGAGTCGAAAAACATTTATGTGCTGTTAATACAACACAAGCAGCTGACGATTGAGTGAAATTAGCATGTATTTTGTTATTGTAACAAACACAATAAAAAAATGTAAATTGTACTCAATCGTCAGCCGCTTATGTTATATAAACAGCTCATTACATTTTCTTTAAGTCCTTGATTGATTTCGAATGGATTTGGAACGAAGCAATCTTTTTCGAAAATATATAAAATCAGTAAAGTAAGAGAACAATACATAGCCCTCGTACCATAATGCAAATTTCATTAAAAGATAAGAATGTTAACATTTGTATGCAACAATAAAAATTCTTATCAAACTTTCATGAAGTCAACATTTTTTTACTGGTAGTTAACCTGTTTTCCCTCAGTTTCATAAATTTTCCTGACGTTTAATTACTAAAATAAATGAGGTTGACAATAGTCTAGTAATTAAACGTTATCTAGTAGATATGTATCTGTAGAAACTAACGTTTCGCTACCACCTACAAACATTGTCATATTTCTATAGTATCTATAGGATTCGATATTGTCTAGTTCAAAATTCTTCGAAGAATTTTATCAAGCAGTAGCACTTATGTTATACATAAGATAATAATATGATAAATACTTGAAAAAAAAACACCTTGAAATATATCATCTAATTTGACAAGATCTACTGAAAAGTTTAGCCATCCGTTTAGTATGATTTTACTTTCTTATTTGAATTTCTTAACATCCTCATACCTTTCAAATAACACGTCTCCGGAAGTTAGTTTGAGAAATATTTGAATTCCAAAGCTATTTTAACTTAATATGAGTAATGGGGTTTAAAAAAAGCATCGCATCTAATTTCAAACTGCTATAATATATATATATATAATGTGGTACATGTTTCTATTGGAGTAAAAACCGAGTGTTTAAAGTAATCAGCAGACAATTAAGACTCTTTGTCTTAATACCATTAACCCCTTAAGGACAGCATTACATTACATGCTGCACCCATAACTTTTAATAGGAAAATGCATTACTAAATGATTCCATCACCATAAATTTCAGATATATAGTAAATCTATGATTCCATATATAACAGTGTGTTTAATTTTTGAAGTCTTGGAGATATAACCATAAAGTGATCATTTTCTCAGGCTCATATCTTGCAAACCGTTTGGAATTTTGATTTACTCTCTTAGGCAAAGTTGTAGCTCTTGTCGTAAAGAACAAAAAATATATAAAATCAAAAAACTTTATATTCAAGATCAAAATCGCAAAAACAATTTCGATTTCGAGAAAAAAAAATAAATGAAATTAAAAAAATTTTGCAAAATTTTTCACTTCCCAATCCGTTTTAAGAATTATTCCTAGGAAATATATATGTTCTACAAAGTTGATTATTAGGACCTAAGGTATATTTTTGTAGTAAATTGTTTTCTTAAATTTTGAACGGTTTGCTACTTATAGACCAGAACAGGGGAAAAAGGCCGAAAATCTTTGGGTTCCCATAAAACAAAAGTGCTTGACATGGAGCAAAACTGGGAGACATTGTTCTTTTTTTTGTTGTTTATCACGTAGTGATGTTCGTTTATGGTTATATTTTTTCGTGTTGTACTGTGTAATTAAGTATAAATTAAAAGGGGCACCTCAAATTGAAAGGAATACATCATATACCTCGAAAGAAGCCTTTTTTTAGCAGAAAACATTAATTTCTTTTCAAATTCAAATACATTAAGAACATTTTGCAGTCGGTAAAGCCCGATCATATAAAACCTTACACCCTGACAACTGATTATAAATAAAGTGTGGTTATATCAGAGCTTTAAAATTTCGGTATGTTCCCAAGAAATCGGGCTCTTTTCGCTTTGATTTCAACTGACGGATATACATACATCTATCTCCCTATTCTTTTTGGTGAATTTATTTGTTTCCGTAAGTGGTTTATATGGGAGCTATAGTCAAATATGAACCGAGTTAGCTCAATTTATGTACCAAAATTATCCAAGACATGTACTTTGATCAACAGATACTTTGTACTTTGATCAACATGATTTACATGGATAGTGCCACTCCTTGTGTGAGTCCGTCAGTCAATAAAAGATAACCCAAAAAGGGTTAAGAAAATCTACAAGTAGTAAAAAGTCAACACTCTTCACGGTTGCAAAAAAAGGCAGCCGAATAAAATAAGAGATAAAATATTAAACAAATACAAATATACTATAAATGCTAGGGTTTCCCTTTTAAATAAATGTTTGAATTCAGAAGTCGAAGTAAAAAAATATATAAAAGTATAAAAATCTCTAAATCTCCTGGTTAACTGCCAACAGTACTTCCAAATCCGTACAAGGATTTTCTATTCTTAAGTACGATGGTCCATCAATCATGGAGCTAACATTTAAACAGCAGTTGTGAAACAATTGCCAAAATCATTCGTTTGGTGTTTAACTTTTTGGTAGAATTCACGCATGATTTGTTCGACTCCCAATTTCCTTAAACACAAGTCTTCATTTTTTCTTTAAAATAGGCGTTTTTCTTTGCTCATTTTCTCTCGTTGGCTTTTTAAACGACGTGTAACTACTGACTGCAGAGTTGGCCTGTAGGCTGCATTTTCTCGGCAATGAAAGGAAGAGAGTTTTGGAACTCTAGTACACTTTTAACTGCAGTGTTAACCCTAAACGTACTGATAACATTTTTATACGTAAATTAGTAAACACGGGTACCCGGTAACCCTTATCAGCCTAGCCAAAAAAGTTTGAAAAGCTTAAAGAGATACAAATCTTTAGAAAATGAATCAATCAACTTTGTATCTTTTATCGTTAAAGAGATATTTGACTTTAAAGTTCGCTCGGGTACCCAGGTACCCGTGTCAGGAGTGTTAGGGTTAATGGAGTAGACAATATGTTGCCACAAATAAGCTCTTCGTTGAGAGTAATTGGTAGCGATTTGATGAGATTGTAGCTATGTAACATCAAACATTCTTTGCGCTTCTGTCTGTCTGTTCCGTGACACACTCAAACGTGTTCTTACATTGGCTACAGCAAGGTTATGATCGGAGTCATATAAGTTCTTCGAATTGAAGACACACCCAATGTTTAACTTCAACTACAATATGGCATATCATAAGTTTTTGTTATTTCATCGGCTGGCACCCACACCTTAAAATCTACAAAGCTACATTTTGTAGATTTTAAGGTGTGGGAACCAGGTGCTGCTTACTACCATATTGCGAGCCACCGCATAGGAGATCAAACTCATATCATTGTCAGAAGTTACGCAGTGAAGGCTGCATCTATCAGCAGTAGGTTAAAAGCAACTTTCCCGTTATATCTTTGCTTTAAAATCACCCAGTATTATTTTAACGCCATGATTCGTAGACTTCAAGTTGATTTTAAAATTATATTTCTCTTCTGTGGGTCCGTGAACAAAATCAGGCTCAGATGGAAGTACTTATCTTAGACGTGTATTGTAGCTAACCTTTCGTTTACTGGTGTGAACCTGGAAAGCAGATTTCACATTATTTTGCTAACTATACATTCACAACCAAATTCGTGCCTACTTAAACGGCAGGGTGATAGTCAGGCACCATAGGAGGAAAGGGTATATTTTGTTTGGGCTGATGTTTGTAACGCATAAAAATATTGTTGTGAGACCCAGTAAGTATACCGATCGACTCAGAATCACTTCCTGAGTCGATTTAAGATGCCCGGTTGGATGGCATGTTTCATGTAAGCTTGTACATGTACAGGTCGTAACATTAAAGGTAATTTAATGAAATAGGGCTTTTCAAGGACAATGGATATAATAGTTACTTCCACTCAATTTTAAATTGTGAACGGCGAAACTTAAGTCATTACAATCAGAGCTTCGAGTCAAAAATTACTCTTGCCTGGTTTTAGTCGAGCAAATGATAGTGTCGATAAACCTAGTTTTGCTCTGACTAAGCCAGTTTCAAATTTACTTTTTTTATACTAACTATTCTCTATATTTGATACAGGCCGATCATTAACTTCATTTCCTTCATTATAATCTGTCATTATTAGAGGAAAATCAGAGGATTCCAAAAAAGCTATTATAAATATTTTAATGTTTCCAGTTTCAGCAAAAAATCTATAAATGAACTGTTGCGGACGCTACGTGACGGACGATACAGTTTTTACTTGAATGTTTTTTATTAGGAAAAAATTCATATTTCATATTTTTTAAGGATTCGTTAAACAATCAGTGAGAATAATGGTTTTATTCGTTCCCGTATTTCATCTCCTTCCTTTTAATGTTCGCGGTTAAAATGCGATTTTTGGGCACAATTTGATATTTCATAAAACGGCTACATACATATATTTGTTTAAAGTTTTTCACTTTTTACATCTTATTTTTCGTCAAAAGAATGCTGCGTCTAAATGTTAGAGTGTGCCAAAAATCCAAAAAAAAAAAAAAACAAAAATCAAATTTCAAAAGCATCAAATTTGCCCCACTGTATATTTTTTAACATCTAATATCTTAAATTTAATCTGTGGATATAGACAGTGTTATTGCTTTATAAATAAGACAGATTTGTGTTCGTAAATATTGTATTTAATAAATATCATTTTATACAAAATATATATTGTGACGGACGCTGCACACTTTCCTATTCATATTATTCTGTAAAATGTTATATAAACATCTATATATTTTTCGCCTAAGGTAAAGCATACTATAAGTTTTCTTTACGAACCAAGTTTAATTGAAGAAAAAAAAATGGCACTAGTCAAATTTAAAAAAAAACTTTATTTCTGTGACGGACGCTACATACTGTGAGTCCTTTTTTACTTGATGTTATATATATCACTCCAATTACTTTTGATGGGGTCTTTTGCATTTAATTGTATAAAATAAAGCAGACTTTGAGATCTTACTGAAACTTGATACCTAAATGGATGATTTTGTGATTTTTATGAACTTTTAACAAACCTATTATTTTAAAAAATGTATAAAAAATTCGAGATGGGTGCAAATAAAGACCTGTCATTTACAAAAGGATCAATATATGGTAATTATACCCTTCACCACCATAGGTGGAAAGGGTATTATAAGTTTGTGCTGATGTATGTAACGCATAGAAATAGACCCACCTTTTAGTATACCAATAGGCTTAGAATCACTTTCTGGGTCGATTTAGCGATGTCCGTCCGTCTGTCTAGCTGGCTGGACCCCCATATAAACCTTGTAATCAAACTACAGGTCGCAATTCTAAAGATAATTTGATTAAATTTAGCACAGATAATTTTTTTGATAATGGGACGACCATGGCTATTGAAATTGGTCAAAATCGGTCCAATATTTATGGTACCTCCCATTTCCCACTTCCCGGAATTGATATATTAGCCACAAATATCAATATTTTTTTATGAAATTTAAAACAAATACTGCTTATGTAAGCTAAAATTGTACCAAATTTCGCTGAAATCGGTCCACATTTGACCATAGCTCCCATACAAACTCTTCTTTAAAAACGCACTAAATAAGACAAAAAATCACTAAAACGCTCGTAAATCTAAAGATAATGGAAATTTTGAGTTTATTTTTTGCATACATAATTTTGTAACAACTGTAATCAATTTGCCAAATTTCGAGATAATCGGTCCACATTTGATCCTAGCTCTCATATAAGTCCAAATGACGGAAACAGGTTGAATATATGTTTTGAGAAAATGTTTGTATGATGGCAAAATTTAGCAAATATTTATCTTAATACAGGAAAAATAACACCTTTGACCTTAGTGGTGAAGGGTATCGTATGGTCGGGCTTGACCGACTGTTTTTTATGTTTTTTCATAAACACAAATACGTGATTTTGTAAGTTTTAAAATTTTGTTCTTGGTCTAATGTTTTTCGGATTTGCCCATATGTATATATAAAAACATTTGATTGATAAGGGAGACCCTAATTAATTAATACATTTTAAATTACTACATAGGTACAAAGAATATCTCTAGATGTTATAGTACAAAAATAACTGAATGAATGGAATTAAAAAAAAAAACTTACCGAAAAGTTTCAATATCTCGTGACTGACTCACAGACAATTTGATAGCAGCGGATGAGTATTTTTATCCAAAATATAAAAAGTATATGAAATAAAATTCAACCAATTGTGTTTTGAGAATGTAGAACGAAATTATATAAAATGTAAATTTGCATTTAGTTATAAAAACTTGTTAAATTTAACACGAACTTATTTCTTTGTTCATTTGAAATTAACTTGCACTTCTTCCTCTTCGTTCGTGTTAACAAAACGCCAAAGGGCTACATTGGAATTTATAGAATTTGGAAAAAGTTGGTTATTAATTTGCCAACGACCGATCCAAGGGAAACTCTAATGATCCCTATCTAAAAGGAAAATTCACTAGAATTGTAGTTGTTGTAGTTTACAATAGGCGAAAGAGTTCTCTTGTTGTTTTTTTTTTAGATTTTTGTTTTGTTTACTCTCTTTCTTGGGGACTTTTCTCTCTTTTTTATCTTTCTTTCAATTTCTTTTGATCTTTATTATGAGAAATTGCCTGTTACCAACTGATTTTTATTGAAATTTATTATATTTAGTTTACAATTTTTTAATATTATTTATAAGATTTTTAATTGTTTTTTTTTAATAAATGTTTTGTAAATTTCAGTTACTTTAAGGTTTTGAATTTAATTTTTGAATTATATTTTTATTTTGCTCTAAATTTCTTATGTAAAGTAATTCTTTTCGCTTTCAGATGTTTATAGAAATTTCTGCAGTTTTACTTCGATTCAATTTAATTTTTTTCCTGATTATTCACAATTTCTATGTATGTATTTTTTTTAATTACTTTTAATTATTTTCACTCTCTTTAAAAATATTAATTGCACAAATTAACGAAATTTAAAGATATTTATTCAAAAGAAATTTAAAACAGGCAAGTGACGTTAAAGGAAACACGTTGTTTAATCAGCAGTGACAAAATATCAACTGCTCGTCTGTTTTGTCTACTTCACTTTTTGTTTTGGCATCTGATCGGTTCATTATCATTTGTATTTTAATGGAGCGAAACTTGTTTTCACTCATCAAAAACACACTCAATTAACCCAAAAGGCTCAATTAAGTTGAGAGCAATGTTTTCGGAGCGCTTTTCTTTTTATAATTTTATACTTTTATTGAGGGTTGTATTGAAACATTAGTATTTTTGAATTATTATTAAAAATTATTGCACAATTTAAAATTTTAAAAACTTAATATAATTTAAATTTTTGAAAACAATTGAAATTTTTTCAAAAATAATTTCAGAAATTTTCCCACTGTCTTTAATTATAAACTCTAATCCAAACATGTGGTTCCATAGTGTAGCGGTTATCACGTCTGCTTTACACGCAGAAGGTCTCCAGTTCGATCCTGGATGGAACCAAGAGGGATATTTTTTAAAATTTTTTTATCATAAATTTTTTTTTTTCAAATTAATAAAATTGTCGTTTTAAAAATTTTTCTATAGAAAGTTATTTGTTATAAAAATTTTTATAAAGAAAATTTTTCGTTATAAAATTTTTTTAAAGAAAATTTTTCGTTATAAAAATTTTCATAAAGAAAATTTTTCGTTATAAAATTTTTTTTTAAGAAAATTTGTCGTTATAAAATTTTTTTAAAGAAAATTTTTTGTTATAAAATTTTTTTTTAATTTTTTTAAAGAAAATTTTTTGTTATAAAATTTTTTTTTAATTTTTTTAAAGAAAATTTTTCGTTATAAAATTTTTTTAAAGAAAATTTTTAGTTATAAAAGTTTTCCATAGAAAATTTTTCGTTATAAAAGTTTTTGTTATAAAAATTTTTCTATAGAAAGTTTTTTTGTTATAAAAATTTTCATAAAGAAAATTTTTCGTTATAAAATTTTTTTAATGAAAATTTTTCGATATAAAAATTTTCATAAAGAAAATTTTTCGTTATAAAAATTTTCATAAAGAAATTTTTTCGTTATAAAAACTTTCATAAAGAACATGTTTTTAATGAAAATTTTTATAACGAAAAATTTTCATAAAGAAAATTTTTCGTTATAAAAATTTTCATAAAGAAAATTTTTCGTTATAAAATTTTTTTAAAGAAAATTTTTCGTTATTAAAATTTTCCATAAAAAATTTTTCCTTATAAAATTTTTTGTTATAAAAATTTTTCTATAGAAAATTTTTTATTATAAAATTTGTTTTAAAGAAAATTGTTCCCTATATTTTTTTAAGAAAATTTTTCTATAAAAAACCTTTCATAATAAAATTATTTTTCAAGAAAATTTTTCATTATAAAAAAATTTCTATACACAATTTTTGTTATGAAAATTTTTCTAAAGAAAATTTTTCATTAAAAATTTTTTTTAAAGAAAATTTTCTATACAAATCGTTTCAATTTAAAATTATTTTTCAAAAATATTTCTATAGACAGTTTTTCTTATAAAAATTTTTCTAAAGAAATTTTTTGTTTTTCTAAAGAAATTTTTTCTATTCAAAATTTTTGATTACAAACATTTTTCTATACAAAACTTTTCGATTGGAACATTTTTCAATAGAAAATTTTTCATTGTAAAAATTTTTTCTACAGGAAATTTTTCGTTATAAAAATTTTTCTATAAAAAAATTTTTTAAAAAAGAAGAGTATTCGTATTTGTTACAATCTGTTACATTTATATATTAATGTAACAGATTAATTTATTGACAAAAAGCAAAAAAATATTTGGGGAGAAACCAAAAATTCCTCGACGAGTTTCGATGGTTGGTTAGGCCATATCTTCAGGGGGATTATCCCCAATTTAGACAGATCGAATAATATTTACATCCCGACTATTTTGTTATTTTAAAAAAAAAAAAGTTCGTTATAAAAATTTTTCGTTATAAAAATTTTTCTTTAAAAAAAATTTTTCGTGGTAAAAATTTTTCTATAGAAAAATTTCTATAGAAAATTTTTCGTTATAAAAATTTTTCTATAAAAAATTATTCATTAAAAAAATTTTTCATTATAAAAATTTTTCTATAGAAAATTTTTCTATAAAAAATTTTTCATTATAAACAATTTTCTATAGAAAATTTTTCGTTATAAAAATTTTTCTATAGAAATGTTTTTCATTAAAAAATTTTTCTATAGAAAACTTTTCATTATGAAAATTTTTATATAGAAAATTTTTCGTTATAAAAATTTTTCTATAGAAATTTTTTCTATAGAAAATTTTTCATTATAAACATTTTTCTATAAAAATTTTTTCATTATAAAAATTTTTCTATGGAAAATTTTTCATTATTAAAATGTTTCTATAGAAAATTTTTCATTATAAAAATTTTTCCATAGAAAATTTTTCATTATAAAAATTTTTCTATAGAAAATTTTTCATTATAAACATTTTTCTATAGAAAATTTTTCATTATAAAAATTTTTCTATGGAAAATTTTTCATTATAAAAATTTTTCGTTACAAAATTTTTTTTTTAAAAATTTCTACAGAAAATTTTTCGTTATAAAAATTTTTCTATAAAAAATTATTCATTAAAAAATTTTTTCTATAGAAAATTTTTCATTATAAAAATTTTTCTATAGAAAATTTTTCATTATAAAAATTTTTCTATAAAAAGTTTTTCATTATACCAATTTTTCTATAGAAAATTTTTCGTTATAAAAATTTTTCTATAGAAAATTTTTCATTAAAAAATTTTTCTATAGAACATTTTTCATTAAAAAATTTTTTTATAGAAAATTTTTCTATAGAAAATTTTTATATAGAAAATTTTTCTATAGAAAATTTTTCATTATAAAAAACTTTCTATAGAAATATTTTTTATTATAAAAAACGTTCTATAGAAATATTTTTTATTACAAAAATATTTCTATACAAAGTTTTTAATTATAAAAACTTTTATATAGAAATTTTTTCGTTTTATGAAATTTTCTATAGAAATTTTTTCTTTTTATAAAATTTTCTATAGAACTTTTTTCATTATAAATAATTTTCTATACAAAATTTTTTTGATTATAAAAAATGTACATAGAAATTTTTTCTTTATTAAAAATTTTCTATAGAATTTTTTTCATTATAAAAAATTTTCTATAGAATTTTTTTTTCATTATAAAAAATTTTCTATAGAAATTTTTTCATTATAAAAATGTTTCTATAGAAATTTTTTCATTTTATAAAATTTTCTATAGAATTTTTTTTACTATAAAAATTTTCTGCACAAATTTTTTTATTATACAAAATTATCTATAGAATTTTTTTCATTATAAAAAATTTCTATGGATTTTTTTTTATTATAAAAAATTTTCTAAAGAAATTTTTTCATTATAAAAATTTTTCTATAGAAAATCTTTTGTTATAAAATTTTTTCGCTGTAAAAACTTTTCTATATAAAAAGTTTTCGTTGCAAAAATTTTCCTATAGAAATTTTTTGATTTTAAAAATTTTTTTAGACATTTGTTCATTATAAAAATTTTCGTATTAAAAATGATTCTTTTAATTTTTCGTATGTATTTGAAGCATAAGCTTATGTGTGTTATTTGCCACCTGTTAGATATGTGGTTCCATAGTGTAGCGGTTATCACGTCTGCTTTACACGCAGAAGGTCTCCAGTTCGATCCTGGATGGAACCAAGTTGAGTAAACTTTTTTATTTATTTTTAAATTTTTTTAATTTATTTTACATGTAAATTTTATGATAACGTTTTATTTCTTATCTAGTTATTCGCATATGATAAAAATGTTATACCTGATTAGTTTGTTTATTACACTCATTGCAAAGCATACTCATTTTGAGTAACTCTCATCGCTGAGTCATTTGAAGACAAACACATAAACTCGGTTTTTTAACACTTCGCTTTAATTAACATTAATTAAGTGTTAAAAAGTATCTAGCAAATAAATAAAAGAAATTTATTTATTATTAGTCATATACTATTAAATTATTTTTTTTATTGTAATCTGCATTAAAAATTACTAAATTTGAAAAAAAATTAAAAAGAAATCCACTTGGTTCCATCCAGGATCGAACTGGAGACCTTCTGCGTGTAAAGCAGACGTGATAACCGCTACACTATGGAACCACATGAAAAATGTATGTTAAACTTTACTCTTAAGTCTATAGAGTGAAATATTGAGTTTATTTCATTCATTTTTTGTACCCAACAAACATTTTAACGATTGAATGTTTGAAATTAATTTATTTTAAACATCATTTCCTATATAACATTTTTTTGTTGAAAAATTTTTTTATCTAAAATTTTTTCTGTAGAAATATTTTTTTATGAAATTCTATAAAAAATTTTCTATACAAAATTTTTTGTATAGAAAAATTTTTTATACAAAAATTTTCTATACAAAATTTTTTTCATAAAAAAATTTTCTATACAAAATTGTTTCTACAGAAAAATTATTTATACAAAATTTTTTCTATAGAAAAATTTTCTATACAGAATTTTTTCTATAGAAAATTTTTGTATGCAAAATTGTTTCTATAGAAAAGTTTTGTATAGAAATTTTTTTTCTATAGAATTATTTTCTATAGAAAAATTTTCTGTACAAAATTTTTTCTAAGAAAAATTTTCTATAGAAAATTTTTTCTATGGAAATTTTCTGTACTAAATTTTTTCTATAGAAAAATTTTCTATACAAAATTTTTTCAATACAAAAATTTTCTATACAAAATTTTTTCTATAAAAAAATTTTCTATACAAAATTGTTTCTATAGAAAAATTTTCTATAAAAAATTTTTTCAACAGAAAAATTTCCTATACAAAATTTTTTCTATACAAAAATTTTCTATACAAAATTTTTTCTATAAAAAAATTTTCTATACAAAATTGTTTCTATAGAAAAATTATCTATACAAATTTTTTCTATAGAAAAATTTTATATACAAAATTTTTTCTATATTAAAATTTCCTATACCAAATTTTTTCTATAGAAATATTTTATATACAAAAGTTTTTCTATAGAAAAATTTGTTATACAAAATTTTTTCTATACAAAAATTTTTTCTATAGAAAAATTGGGTATACAAAATCTTTTCTATACAAAAACTTTTTATGTAAAATTTTTTCTATAGAAAAATTTTATAAACAAAATTTTTTCTATAGAAAAATTTTCTATACAAAATTTTTTCTATAGAAAAATTTTATATACAAAATTTTTTCTATAGAAAAATTTTATATAAAATTTTTTTTTAGCAAAATTTTCTATACAAAATTTTTTCTATAGAAAAATTTTCTATACAAAATTTTTTCTATAGAAAAATGTTCTATACAGAATTTTTTCTATAGAAAATTTTTGTATGCAAAATTGTTTCTATAGAAAAATTTTCATTTCAAAATTTTTTCTATAGAATTATTTTCTATAGAAAAATTTTCTGTACTAAATTTTTTCTATATTAAAATTTTCTATAGAAAAATTTTCTATACAAAATTTTTTCTATACAAAAATTTTCTATACAAAATTTTTTCTATACAAAACTTTTCTATAAAAAATTTTCTATACAAAATTGTTTCTATAGAAAAATTATCTGTACAAATTTTTTCTATAGAAAAATTTTCTATAAAAAATTTTTTCTACAGAAAAATTTCCTATACAAAATTTTTTCTATACAAAAATTTTCTATACAAAATTTTTTCTATAAAAAAATTTTCTATACAAAATTGTTTCTATAGAAAAATTATCTATACAAATTTTTTCTATAGAAAAATTTTATATACAAAATTTTTTCTATAGAAAAATTTCCTATACAAAATTTTTTCTATAGAAAAATTTTATATACAAAATTTTTTCTATAGAAAAATTTGTTATACAAAATTTTTTCTATACAAAAATTTTTTCTATACAAAAATTGGTTATACAAAATCTTTTCTATACAAAAATTTTTTATGTAAAATTTTTTCTATAGAAAAATTTTATAAACAAAATTTTTTCTATAGAAAAATTTTATATAAAATTTTTTTTTAGCAAAATTTTCTATACAAAATTTTTTCTATAGAAAAATTTTCTATACAAAATTTTTTCTATAGAAAAATTTTTTATACACAATTTTTTCTATAGAAAAATTTTCTATACAAAATTTTTCTATAGAAAGAAAATTTTTTCTATAGAAAAATTTTATATACAAAATTTCTTCTATAAAAAAAATTTTTCTATAGAAAAATTTCCAATACAAAATTTTTTCTATAGAAAAATTTTTTATGCAAAATTGTTTCTATAGAAAATTTTTCTATACAAAATTTTTTCTATAGAAAAATTTTCTGCATGAAATTTATAGATAAATTTTCTAAATGAAATTTATTGTATAAAAAAATTTTATGTATGAAATTTTTCTATATATTAAATATTTATATTAAAATTTTCTATATACAAATTTTCTGTAGGAAATTTTTTTTATTAAATTTTTTATATAAAAATTTTTCTATAGAAAATTTTTTCTTTAGAGAATTTTCTATATAAAATTTTTTCTATAAAAAAATATTCTTGATGACATTTTTTTCAGAAAAATTTTCTATATGAAGTTTTTTCTATATTAAAATTTTTTTATTTTATATATCAAATTTTTATGTAGAAAAATTTTCTGTATGAAATTTTTGTATAGAAAAATTTTCTATATGAAATTTTTTCTGTAGGAATTTTTTTATATCTAAAATTTTTTCTATAGAAAATTTTGTGTATCAAATTTTTTCTATAGAAATTTTTTTATTAAACAATTTTTCTATAGGAAATTTTTTCTTTAAAAAATTTTCTATATGAAATTTTTTCTGTAAAAAAATAATCTAATGAAATTTTTTCTATAAGCTCTATAAAGTTTTTCCTACAGAAAAATGTTGATATATGAAATTTTTTTCTTTAGAAAAATTTTCAATAAGATATTTTTTATAGAAGAGAGAAATTTAACAATAAAATAATAGTAATCCTTTCAAATAAAACTCAAAGATTTTAGCTTTTTCTTGGTGTTTTATATAAATTTTAAAATCTTTATTATGTATATCAGTAGGATGTTTGAATTTAATGTATTATTTTATGTTAATTGCGCTTATATTAAAAATATTAAAAGAAATTAGGTGTGTATTGCACTTAATTAAAGAAAGTTGCTTTAAAGAAAATACTAAAATGCTTAAATATTAAAAAGAGTTGAAGACTGACACATCTTTCAACGTTAAGTGGAACATATTGAATGAAAACAGTAATAAGTTAAAAATAATGCTAAAATAAACCAACATTGAGTACGTAAAAGTGAGGCAAAAAATCCCGACGACAATTCAGTAGAATCAAAATATCTAAAGGAGCTTGTAATTTCCTGGGGAGGAAAAAAGATAAGATCACCTCAATATCGTCGGGCGGTAGTGGGACGAGGAACGCCTGATGTACGGGGGCGAGCCGAAGCAATAGATGATTTAGCTCTAACGGGTTGAGTAACCGAATCGGAATTGTAGCTGAGATATACATGAGAGAGATCAACAAAATCATTTGAATCTTTGTTAGCGGTCTTTGAATCTGTAATATGTTTGCGCATATTATTGCCCGTATAGGCAACACACTTAAGCTGCCATTCGCCAATGTCTTCATTCCAATGGGTGTATTGATTGATCATCGATTGATATTCCTTGGGTATATAAGAGTTGAGAACCAATTCGCACAAGGCCAATTCGCGTGACAATGAACGTATATTTTCGTATATGGCTTCTTTTTCGCGTTGATGCTCTTGCTGCTGATCGGCCAATTCGGACTTGACACCCATTAACATTTGCATAACGCGATGTATCTTTTTGGTAATACCGGTATTGGCCTCTTGTAGGGAAGAGTAACGTTCCTCAATGTCTATACGCTCAGTTTCTTTCTGTTGTAGTGTCTCCCTTAGAGTCTGTTCGGCTTTTTCACGCTCTCCCAACTCAGCTAAAGATTGTTCCAAAAGTTTTTCCTGACATTGTGCTTTTTCTAAAAGATTTTCTCCGCCTACCAATATTTTACCCTCCAATGACATAAGTTTATTGCGTAGCTGTTCCTGTTCTGTTTTGGTCTTAGATATTTCAAGCTGATGTTCATGTTTACGCTTTTCCAAAGCCTCCTTTTTAGCTTGTTTCAGTTCTCGCTGTCTTTGCTTTTCCATAGCTTTCTCGGTTAATTGATTTTGTTGTGCCTCAGCCAAGACATCCATTTCAATTTCATCCTCCTCTTCTTCCTCCTCCTCTACCTCTTCCTCCTCCATTTGAGGCTCCTCTTCATAACCCTCCTCCAATTGTTTGCGTAAACGTTCGATTTCTTCTTGGAAATGACGCAGTAAGGCGTCTTTGGGCTCTTCATTAATATGCATACGATTTTGTATGTTTTTGGTGCGACTAGCATAACGTAAAGTGGATATAGTTTCCATGTAGTTGGTATCGGCTGGTGATATGGTGGCGCACATTACAGTTTTTGAATTACCACCCAAAGAGTCCTGTAACAAGCGCGTTAGCTTGGAGTTTCTATAGGGTATGTGAGAGCTTTTGCCATCCACCAAGGCACTAATGACATTGCCCAAAACAGAGAGTGATAAGTTAATCTTGGTGGCCTCCTTTAAACGTTGTCCCGTAGCTTGAGTTTTGCTTTGCCTCTCCGAACCAGCCAAATCAACCAATTGTAATTTACCCATTCTTACATGTTGCTGTCCTCCCTCAGCCAATTCACTGCGTTCCACTGTTATGGAAAATATAGCATGTGATCTAGAAGATTCAGAGTTCATTTTTGTTGCTCCTACAACACGATTTTTATTTCCCAGTTTCATAATATTCTCCAAGTCATCTGCATTGTGCACCACATAACCACTTAGGTCCTTGACAAAGACACCAATATCAGGCCTTTCCTTAACTTCCAAACTTTTGGTTACATCCTTACCCAAAAGATCTCTAACCTCTTCGTTATAAATTTCCATATAACTGACTCTTACAAGAAATTTTTGATTTTCCTTGGCCTTGGCTATGTGACCAAATATATGAGCAAAGGCATTAGGTATTATGCCCTTGGTTTGGGGAGACTCCGGATTGCCGGACATGGTATATGTCTTACCGGTACCAGTTTGACCATAAGCCAATATAGTGCCATTATAGCCCTCTAATACTTTTTCAACAATAGGTCGAGCCGTGTCCACATACAGATCCAATTGACTGCTGTCACCATCAAACACATTGTCAAAGTAATAATTTTTAGGTGGTTCATTGGCAGTGGCATGAGGCTTTACCACTGTAATGGCTCTTTTCAATTTATCAAGTTTAATAACACTCAATGCTCCTGCATGTAATTCATTTTTGTCCATAGGCCTTGCCCTTACAACCACACGCACATTCTCAATTTCAGCCTCTGGCTCTTGATTTGCTTGATCGTTAGTCATTTTTAATTAATTATTTATTATTTTTTAATTTTTGTTTCAAATCTAGTGAAAATTTCGTTGCTTAGATAATTTTCCAAAATAATTATTGATTTTTTGGCCACCAGCTGACGCATTTCCCAGTCGGTGGTTATTCTTTGTGTTTGGCTTTTATTGCTCTTTTTGTTGTAGTTCTTTCTATACAGGGATTTTTGTAAACAAACGGGAAAAAACCATGACAGCGTTGTTAAAAAGGGAGTAAAACCAAGATATTAATCATTCAGCAGTTGTCAGATTAGACGATTTCTAGAAATTTTGCGATTTTAGCACCAAGGGGTAAGGATTTTTGGAAGTTCGGCCTTTTAGATTTCAAAAAGGGGAAAATATGTAAAAAAGTGAAATAAAAAAAATTTCCGATGCTTTTATGTAAATATAGACTAATAATTCGGATATCTGGCATGCCTTTCCGGAATAGTTTTTTGTATTTTATAGCAACAAAACTATTTGTTATACCCACCATCAAAAAGAATTAAAAATATTAAAATCAGCCAAAATCGGTTCACATTTGAACATAACTCCTGTATAACCTCGTCTAGGCTAGTCGCTTATTTGACAATTATAACAGCTATGAAGATAAAATTTGATATATAGAAGTTTTGCACAAGCAATAGTGTAAAAAATTTCATCGTAATCGATTCAAATTTAACCATAGCTCCCATACAAAACAGCCTTAATTTCACCATAAATACATTTGAATGCCAATAAATGATAAACTGTAATAGCTATGTCCACTAAATTTAGCACAAGAAAGTCTAATGTGAATACCAGCCAGTGTAACAAATTTGATTACAATCGGTCACGATTTGACCATAGTTTCCATAGAAAAAACTTGCGGAAACACGCAAAAACAAAAAGAAAATGCGGTTTTTGTCTGCCTTTCCGTCAGATAAAAGCACGATAGCGCCTTAACAAAAAGAGCTAGAGGGTCAAAAAGGTATTTTTCAAAATATCAACTCCACGAGCAATTTAAACCTGAAACCGTAACCTTCGTCGATTCGACGAACACAAAATATATGATCTCGAGTGATTTCAAAAAAACTTTTTTTAAAGAATGAATAATAAAATATATATTTGTTTAAAAATTATTTATTAAGTTGTTGATTAATACAAATATGCATTTAAAACATTCAAAATATATATTTAAAACTGATATTATATATCCCAAATAATTGCTCCTCTTAAAGACAAATTAACACAATCACGACTACAGGCTACGAGCTTCAACCTGTCAAATTTAGAATACAAGCATTCAAATGTGAATGATTAATTTAGCATCAACACAGCTACACGACTACCGACCACCGTTGTAGCTGTAGCTAAATTAAACTAACTTCTATTTATGTTGTCGACAATAACAGATTTTAAAATAAATGAGCGCCACTTAACCACAATATGTCCTGTATAAAATTCATTATATGAAAGATGTTGTTTTAAGCTATACTCATTTTTATAAAAAAAAGGCGGTTGTTAAAATAAGTTTTCATTATATGAGCTCTTAATCAATTATAAAGAATAAGAATATATATATATATATCATTTGAAATGTATTTTCAGTAGCTTTTGTTTAATATAAACATTTTGGATATAAACTTCTTAAGTTATGCCCATGAAATAAATATTAAAGGAAGTGCCACTTTCTTTTTATTTTGTAAACATTCACCATTTGACAAGAAAGAATATCTGAAGTTTACTCAAAAAATGAGGCTACCTTACTTTCAAAAAAAAAAAAAATCTCATTTACACTCAGAAAAAAATTAACTAGAATTTAGGAAAATTTACTAAATTAAACACACGAGATATTTTTTAATTTAATGATATAATTGAGATCTTATATGTTTTAGCATCTACAAACTACCAATTTTATTGACTATTTATTGAAAATATTATTTATTTTAAGCGTTATTTATTATTTTTTTTCAAACTACACATTTTAGTTTACAAATTTCCATAAAATAATCTACGAGTGTGGCAACGATCTGTGTAATATTGACAAAATATACAAACTTCAAAGATATTCTTTATAGTCAAAAATTTTGAAGTGGCACTTCCTTTAATATTTATTTCATGGTTATGCCGTATAATTCTTGAAATTTACAAAGCCCATAACTCTTAACCTGTGAGAGATCACACCAAAATCTTAATTTAATTAATAAAATGAATTTATGTCAATTCTATCAAAATATAAATATCTATTTTGTCCATACTATAAACGCGATATTGGCCCCACTTATAAACAGCTCTTTCTATTAAATCTCAAATGAAGCTGCCGTCTCGCCTACGAGGCGAAGATTGTAGCGAAAGGCTTTTGTAGTCGGTGTTCGTGTAGACTGCTGTTGTGATTGTGTTTAAGCATTGAGGGGTATTTAAGAAATAAGTAGATTAGGGTTAAAGAAAAAGATTACAAATTAGGTGATTTTGGATTATGACGACGTAGCAGAAAATTTGCGATACTATTAAATGCCTTCCAACATTTCGAAACACTTCCTAACTTCTGCTCTCAAATAACTCATCTGGCAACAGCATCTATAACACAAAAACAACAAAATTTGTACTTCCCCTTTGAAAACGTAGTCTTTAGTCATATTCGAAGAAACTGAAACATTACTACATAGTGCCAGGTTTAATTTATGGTATAAGACTTCTGGATTCTTTAATAAACTTTTTGAATATTTCAGAATGGAGCAAAGACTTTTGTATGATCAATTTCATGATATCTCTAATCAAATAAGGACATTATTTGAAGAACTTTTGGAAGCCGGTAAGGCAAAAAAACACGCGAGTTTCCTTGAACTTCTAGCATGCAAACTAAACTCAAGAGCGTGGGAACAACAATGGATGGTAAGCAAAGTAAAACGGAAATACCTTGAGTTAAACATTAAGTTGGAAGACGATATTAATGCGGGAAGTATTTGTAATAGCGATTTGAAGAATTTACATGATTTTAAAAATCTATGGCAATCCGTAGCTGTAGAATATGGGATATTTCGAGATAATTTTATCCAAAAAATGATTGCGACATTTCCTCATCAGTTAATTCCGATGATGATGGCGTCAACGGATATATTTTAATTATATGTATGCAAAAGTAATACTTAAATGTTTGAAATAAAAATGTATACGAAAGAAAATCATGAATAAACATGTTTAAAAGTACGGCTCTTAGTTTTCTAATTCAGATTTGCACGATTAGTAATTGATTACTAATAATGGAAAAGTAATCTAGATTACTTTACGATTACAGAAAGTAATCAAAAAATATTTCGATTACTTTTGATTCTTTTTCAACATTACGAAAATAATAAAAAGTAATCTTTGAAAGTAGTCGGATTACTTTTTGATTTCTTTAGATTATTTTCTGTAGTCGTAAAGTAATCCAGATTACTTTTCGGTTATTAGTAATCGAAATCAATTAGTAATTTCAAGCCCGATTATTTGATGCCCATTACCATTGAGGTCAAATGCATACCTATGCAGCAAGGCTCATATATACAGGTTAACGCATGGCTACAACAAGCCAAAAACAACATAGATTTTGTTGTTGGATAATAAGTTTTTTAATGCCAAAATTTAAAACAACAATAATTTGACATTAGAAAACTTAAACAAATTTTGAACTAGAACAAATTTTGAAAAACAGCTGACGAGTTGCTGTTATAATTACACTATGCTATACAGCAGTCAAAACAATGCCTACTGTATAAGTCGTCATAACGCCTATGGGCAAAAAACTGTCTCCTCTGTTAATGCCCAGTCCTTGCTGATCTTAGGCCTTACCTTTGGGCTACTCGTTTCTGCACGATCTATCTGAGTTCTCGAATATTAATATCGCACTTGATCAACAAGAGGGTATTAACTCAAAATTTTAAAATGTTCAGTAGAGTCAAAAAACTATTTTATTTTACTGCTACTTTCATATAAGGAAGAGGGGTAAAACTGTAGTTTTTTTTGGTGAAATTATAATGAGAATGATAATAAGACACATCAGTTTCTTTAAAAAAGTGAAAATTTTAAAATTTTGAGTTAATACCCTTTTGTTGAACAAGTGCGATATGTATGTATTCGTCATTCATTGTTGCATTTGGCTGGCTCTAACTGAGCCTTGTTATTTTGGTAGTCAAGAATTCAACCTTTTTTCACCTGCAGGTAAAGGGGCCACTCTCTTGGACCCAAGTGTCGCTGACTACTTGTTTACTCAAAACTTAATTTATGATTCACATTTAATATTGTCATACCTAGAAGCCTTATTTTGGATAACATCTGTAGGTTTTTCAAAAGATTTCTTGTTAAATGTTGACATGTTTGTTTAGATGTTTTGCCAGCCTTGTTGCACCAACTAAACAAGTTGGTAAGTTTGTGCTGATGTATGTAACGCATAGAAAAATTAGACCCACCTTTTAGTATACCAAGAGGCTTAGAATCATTTTCTGATTTAGCGATGTCCGTCCGTCTGGCTGGACGGACCCCTATGTAAACCTTGTGATTAAACTACAGGTCGCAATTCCAAAGATAATTTGATGAAACAGATCATTTTTTTCACCATGGGACCATGGCTATTGAAATTCGTCAAAATCGGTCCATAGTTTATGGTAGCTCCCATAGGTCCCACTTTCCGGAATTGATATATTGGCCACAAATATCAATATTTGTTCATGAAATTTAAAACAAATACTGCTTATGTAAACTAAAATCACTGTACCAAGCTTCGTTGAAATCCGGTTCACATTTGACCATACCTCCCATACAAACTCTTCTGTCAAAATGTACTAAATGAGACAAAAGTCACTAAAACGCTCGTAAATCTGAAGATAATGAGAATTTTAAGTTTATTTTTTGTATTCATAATGTAACAACTGTTATAAATTTGCCAAATTTCGAGATATTCGGTCCACATTTAACCGTAGCTCTTATACAAGTCTAAAGACGAAAACAGCTTAAATATATAATTTTGAGAAAATGTTTATGTGATGGAAAAATTTAGCAAATATTGTCTTTATACAGGAAAAAAAAAAAACACCTTTGACCTTAGTGGTGAAGGGTATCGTATGGTCGGGCTTGACCAACTATAGCACTTTCTTACTTGATTTTTTAAGAAATGATAACATACGAGTATCAACCAATCCATAACCAGCAATTTTCTTTTTTATAATATAGGTAATTTTTTATTGTGTATTAATTTGATTTTACAATATTTGAAATTTTTATGTTTTTTTTTATATTTTAAAGGATTGTGATTAACAATATTTTTTGTTTTGCTATATGTATGTATGTATGTATTTCTTTTTTTTTTGCTTTTATCGTTTTTTTTTATTTATTTTAAAGGATCGCGATTAAAAATTATTTTTGATTTGATTTTAATCAAATCGTTTCCCAATATGTTTCGATTTATCTCGATGCAATGAAATAACTCAAAATGTAACTTAAGATTACTAAACAGTTTTAGATAGAATATTAGAAAAATAATGTATAACGAGCATTGAAAGAGATAAATACGAATATAGAAAACCCTTCCTTACACATTTAGGGAACAAAGTTTATAAAGTGTTTGTTGGTATATTAAATAAATTATTAATGATAAAATAAAAAAAAAAAATAACTCAGA
The DNA here is from genome assembly GCA_933228675.1 of Stomorhina lunata. Taxonomy (NCBI): domain Eukaryota; kingdom Metazoa; phylum Arthropoda; class Insecta; order Diptera; family Rhiniidae; genus Stomorhina; species Stomorhina lunata. The sequence continues at coordinate 29,914,748 of OW121742.1, forward strand.
TTAAGGAAACAACAAACAAGATTTAATAGAAAATAAAGAAAAATCATACAAATTTCATTTAGAAATATTCATTTTTGGCGTCATAGTCGTTTCAAGACTTAGATTAAATAATCGAAAAAGTTAATTTAAAATTAAAATACCAAGTATTAAAAACTTTTTTAATGGAATAGTTTATCTTTTCGTTTCTTACAGTTGCTGTTGGTAAATGGGAATGTTTTGTGGTTGATTCGTGTGATACTGTTGTGTTCCAGCCATGTTCATATTGGCCATTTGCTGCTGCAATTGACCAAATTGATCAAGATGTCCAGAGGAATTCTGGATAGTATTTGCGGCATTTGGTGCTGCTCCCATAAAAGTTGGTGCTTGTTGTTGTGGTTGATGCTGTTGTTGATCACCAACAGCATGATTATAAAGATGGGGATTGGTTGAGGGTTGATTAGATGGACTGTTAATATAGGCTTGTTGTTGAACATGTGGATGTTGTGGTGATATAAACTGATTAGTTGGTTGTTGCTGTTGCGATGCATGGTGATTTGGTGTAGAGGTTGCTAAATGATTTGTTGGAGCTGGTGTAGCTGCAGTAGTGGTAACTGAAGGGGCTTGTTGTTGCATAAAATGTTGCTGCTGTTGAGAGGGCAACATATGATTAAAGTATTGTTGTTGTTGATTTTGTACATGTTGCTGTTGTTGTTGCAGCTGCTGGGTATCTCCTACAGCATTTAAATTATTTGCTAACATATTTTGTGGTTGTCCATAAATGCCAGGCTGTTGGGGTGGATTATTTTGTAATTGCTGCTGTTGCAGTGGCATCATCTGATGATTCATATGTGGTAGTGAATGTGGTTGATGAGTATTTTGTTGGACAGCAGCAACATGACCATTTTGAAATTGTATTGGTGTTCTTGACATTTGATGTTGACTGCCTGGATAATTCCCAGCTGGTGGAGAATAAGGTAATGAATTCATACCCATCGATAGACTGTGTGGCCCAAAACCTGCTCCAAAAACAGGATTAGAACCATACATTATATTTGGATGGCCTGCATAGCCCGCTCCAGGCAATGACATGCCAGGCATAGATCCCGGCATATTATAAGGAGAACCTAAATTGTTCCGATCATCTCTCATTAGCGAGTGATACAAGTTAATAGCATCAACTAAATCACTTGATAACTGTGAAAGCTGAGCATGTTTGCGATCAACTCTCTCAAGTTCTGCATCAATTAACGGTCCCATTTGATGTACTTCTTGTTCCAATCTCAACATTTCCTCAGTATCCTGAGAGGGATCTTCAGGATTGGCTTCGTTTAGCAAGTGCAATAAACGATCAATTTTTTGCTCATCAATATCTATTATTTGAGTAGCCGCTGCTGCAGCAGCTGCTTCAGTTTTTTGTTGCAATTCTTTGGCATCCTCTTCAAATTGGGAGCTCTTATTCATTTTATGCTGTTGATTTATTTCCAAACGCTCAGGATCTATGGACAAGTCAGCCGTAACAAAATTGGAGGGAAATAAACCTTCGCTACGTTGATTAAAACCCTTCCACCAATTTGGATCGGAATCATCTGTTACGTGAATTATTTCTCCAGCCACAAAGGTAAGCTCGTTTTCTTCAGCCGCCTCAAAGTCATATAAGGCTCGTACCTTACGAGGCTCGGGTGCTTGAGATGGAGTAGTGGAGCTCGATGAAGTCATCGTAGGATACAAAGAAGGATAATTTGCACTTCCTCCACCTGAGGCTGATGTAGATCCTTGTTTTGGACTATTTTTCACATCTTTTAAAGATAATTCAATAGCCTTTGCCAAATCTTCCTCTTCCTTTTGATTACTAACAACATTAGGATCCTTGGCGGCAGCAATTTTCGCACCAGATTTTGCTGTTTTTTCATTAAAGTTACTAAAGTCATAATGTTCCTGACGCAGTTTTGCATACAATGAAGGTATTAAATTAAGTTCCGGATCATTTTTAAAATCACCCTCGGCCCAGCCCTTTAACACTTGACACATTTTCGATTGCACTTTTGGTTGAGCTTTGCCTAATAAGCGTATAAATTCCGTCTGAAATTCCCTAGAGGCAATTTCCAAATGGAACGTTTTGCCACAATTGCTTACACAAGCGTCCAACAGCGTTATGGCTTGCATTACAACATGAGGATCATTGTGGGCCATACGACGCATAATGGCTTTTAAGCAATCTTTGGCATTGCGAGGATTTATTGAAACCTTATCACATACCTCCAATATTAGGGTCCAATCTTCATTGGTGTTTGTTTCACTAGTGGCCTTTTCCACATCATCATAAAAATCAGTCGATTGTCCAAAAATACCCATTTTTTGGTCTCGTTATCAAATGGAAATTTTTTAGTCGATAAATTAACAAAGAAAGTAGTTATTAATTGTTATAAAATTTTTTTCTTCGTTTTTTTTTAATTTTTTCCAGAATAAAAATTTATATGATTTCTTTTGTCGTTTGTTGGTGTTATTTTCTTTCTTCTTGATTTTTCTCTCGCCTCTCTCTCTCTCCTTCGTAATGCAATTACTCATCAATTACTCATTTTGTAATCAGTATTGCCCTTGTGATATTTTTCAACGAATTCGGTTACTTTTTATACAAAGTACTTTTTTTATCACGGTAAAATTGATTTGCACAAGCGTACTTTTTAAGGTACAAATATATTTAAACCGTCTAATGCAAAAAAACTTAACAAAGGTTGATAAACCAATGTTAGGCTAAATTCATTGAAGTATCATTCTAAAACGTTTTTTAGCCTAACAAACCGATGTTAAATTTTTGTTAACATCAAATAATTTAAAGTAGCCATCTACATTTTTAAAGCTACGTTTGTCACTGCTTTGTCAAATGATATTTTGCATAATCTTTTAATGAAAGTAATATAGTTTTAAGACTTTTCTAATAAAAAGGAATATTTTTGCAAAATTTCGTGATCATTCTTTATTTTTCCATTATTTTGGGTTTTGGGTGGTGGAGAATTTATTTGTTAAAGACCAAACGTTTGTTTAAAAATGGTATGCAACATTTTTAAACAAACGTTTGTTAGCCTTAAAGTATTTGTTAACTAACTAGTTCTTTAAGCAAGGTTTTGCATAAGACAACAATTGTTTTTAATCTTTGAATAATATCCGTCCATATATGTATTAATGCTAATTTAACCAAAATGGAATAGAATTTCGAATTTTAACCTAACCTTTGTCATATGTAATACGATTTGTTTAATTAACATGTTTAAAAAAATAAAATAAAATAAAAGATGTTTTAAAATAAACAAGTTTATTTTATATATAAAAAAAAATGTTTGTTTTTGTTCAGTCGATAATCTACGCTTTTAATTATGGTTTATGAACATAATTCTGAAAAGTTTTGTTTGTAAACTTAGTAATAATGCGAGGTTTTCGATCTGTCTAAATTGGGGATAATCCTCCTGAAGAGATGGCTTAACCAACCATCGAAACGTGTCGAGGAATTTGGTTTCTCCGCAAACATTTTTTTTGGCTTTTTATCAATAAATTGGTCTGTTACATTAATAAATAAATGTAACAGATTTGGGATCAAATGCGAATACTCTTCTTTTTGAATAATATTTACATTCCGATTATTTTGTTATTTTTTGATAAAATAATTTTCTGTAGAAAAATTTTTGTGATAAATTGTATTTTATTCTGCATTTGATTTTTTAATTTTATTAAAATAATTAACCCCTGCCTCATGCTTAATTATTTCAATAAAATAAAAAAAATGATAAACAAAAATTCTATAGAAACATTAATAAATAAATAAATTTTCTATACCAAAATTGTTGTTAAAAAAAATTTTTGATTAAGAAATTTTCTATAGAACAATTTTTGATACAAAATATTTTCTAAAGTAGAAAACTTTTTCTTACATCAGAACTACACATTGAAAAATACCTATTTTAATTAAAAGTATAAAACGAATCAGGTACTCAATATTTATGTAAAATTGTATGCTAAGTCCAAATTTGAAGTCAGAATGGTGATAAGTGTAACTGTTTTCGAGATATTCCATGTAAACATTTTTTGCGTTTTTGAAAAATATTATGTCACCTAAATATAGATATCATCCAAAATATTTGTTGATTATGTTTTAGCTTTTTCCTACTGTTTTCTGACACATTTTATTATCTTTTAATGAAAATAAAGAGAAAGGGAGTCGGTAAACTATTTTTCAAAATAATTTAATTAAAGTGACATCTTTTTTAAAAACGCAAAAAAAGTTATTTTGCTATATCTCACAAACTGTTGGTCACGACTTTCTTCATATTTTGTTAATAAGGTTTTCATCGAATTAACCGATTAATTCAAGCCTATTGATTATTAAATACCCTATATTTATACAGAGTTGCTTAGTGGTAGTCTCAACTTTGCTACTATTTTTACACAACATGTGTTCCTTATTACCGTTTTTTACAACTCTGTGTTTTGGTTAAGTGCGGAGCGGAGAGAAGGTAATTTCTAATAAAATTAAGTAAATATATGAAAAAATTCTTAAAAAATAGAAAACATTTAAGTTAAATAAAACAACAATCAAAATTAAAAAAGAACGTGTGCCGCTGATCAAGAAATATTTTTAATTTTTTAACAAATCTCTAAAATAAAAACAAACGCCACGTTTTTTGACTTTGTGAAGCAAAGAATTCCCAAGGAAAGAAACACTTGATGCTCTACAATAAAATTGGAGTTTGCCTAAAGTTACAAACACTCCAAAGGCCAATTGTGTTAAGAAACAGACATTATTGGAAAAATATGAGTTCTAATCTATTGAAACCACCTAACGATGTCAGAGGCATGACGTTATTGGTGAGGGAAAAATTTAATAAAACCATACAAGTTCCTCGATTGTGGGTGCCCGAAGAAAAGTCGCAACGTGTCTTGCCTCTGTTGAAAAAAGTGCTATTGAAAATGGAAAAATTAAAACCGGTGAAGCCATTGAAATTTAATGAAGAAGAAGGTAGAGAAATTCTTTTACATCCAGAGCCGGTGAAGAGTTGGCATGATTTGCCCTCCTCCAATGAATTGGAGAAATATGAAATTTATGAGAAAAATTTTGCTTTGACGGAAGTAACATTGAGTTATGACAACTGGAGGGCAGATGAAATCATCAAATCAGTTTTGCCCGAAAATGAAGAGGGTTTAACTTCTTATTCCCGCATTGGTCATATTGTGCATCTTAACTTAAGAGATCACTTAGAGTCCTATAAAGATCTTATAGGTCAGGTTCTTTTGGATAAAGTGGTTGGTTGCAAGACTGTGGTTAATAAGGCTGCCTCCATTGACAACACCTACCGTAATTTTCAACTGGAACTATTGTGTGGCGAAGCTTTGTATCAAGTAGAAACTAAAGAAAATGGTGTCTTTTTTGAATTTGATTTTTCCAAAGTCTATTGGAATCCCCGTCTCTCCACGGAACATGAAAGAATTGTTCAATTGCTTAAGCCACAAGATGTTTTATATGATGTTTTTGCTGGTGTCGGACCATTCGCAGTGCCAGCTGCTAAGAAACGTTGTCATGTTTTGGTCAATGACTTGAATCCTGAAAGCTTTAAATGGCTACAGCACAATATGAAACGTAACAAGTGTCTGGGACAAGCCCAAGTTTTTAATAAAGATGGTAAAGATTTTATATTAAATGAAATAAGAAATGATTTAATAAAAAGATGGCAGGATTCAAGTAATACTCATAGCTACAAGATGCACATAACCATGAATCTACCGGCCTTGGCTGTGGAGTTTTTACCAGCTTTTAGAGGTCTTTTCGAAAATGAGACTACTATAGATTTTTCACAAGAGAATTTTAATTACCCTTTGGTGCATGTTTACTCTTTTGCCAAGGGCTCAAATACTAAAGATTTGGTATTACAGCTGGTGGAGGAAAATTTACAATTAAAGTTGACCGACAATTTAGAAGGAATACATTTTGTACGTAATGTTGCTCCAAACAAGGATATGTATAGAGTTTCCTTTTATCTTACGGAGCAGATATTAAAGGAACCGATTGTTTTAAACGAGCAGAGTGGAGAAAATGGAAGTCTGAAACGTAAAAATGAAGTAAATGATGTAGAGGAAAGCTCAAAATGTAAAATAAAATGTTCCTAGTCATTATTACTAGTTTTAAGAGCATATTTTTTAAACAAAAAGTTATAATGCAAAAAGTTATAAAGATAAATAAAATATTTTTTTTAAAGGACATTAATTTAATTTTGTCTTTCGTTTTTCAAGAGGATTCTAGCAAATATTTTTGCTGTTGTCCTATGATATTTTTTAAAAGGTTTGCATAGCAAGATCTTTTATGTTAATGCAGTTTTTTAATTTTAAAATCTTAGAAGTTTTGTTTTTAAAAGTTAATTTCTGAAATTTCTTTCAGTTTGAATTGTTGCTATAATGGATCGTAGGTCTAAACAAAAAAATACTGCTGGAGGTGGTAATAAACCCGGTGCTAATTCTGGCGGAGCTATCAATAAAACCAAGAAAAATAAAAATGTTTTTAAGGTAGCCGATGCCAAACAAAAGAAGAAACCTAAAGAAGTTCAGGGTAAACTTAAAAAGGTAAGTTTCTAATATTATTACTAACACAAAACTACATCACTAATTGCATTTCCAAAACAATTTTAATAAAAATTTTCTTTTTCTTTTCAGATCAAGGAAGCCGTTACCAAAAAACAAGAAAAAGTCGATGCCAATCTTCGTGATTTACACAAGGATCTAGTTGTTAAGAAACCTCAAGCCTCCACCTCGAAACCTTTAAAACCCAACAAAAAACCAGCACCGAATACTAAAAATCTTTCGGATAAATTAGGAAATTTTAAATTGTAATAATCCGGAAAAGGCAGAGCATCATATTTGCAATATTTTATTAACTGTTTTCCCCCCGACTTCTAGTAGCAGATAGTTGAGTTTTATTTTAATTGTAGATTTAGAAGAATTTGAATTATGTTAAAATCTTTTAACATACGTATTTGTTACGTATGGACATTTTAATATACAACTTAATAAACGTTATATTATAAAAATATAGAATGTACTTCCTGGGATCAAATGATGATTATAAAATAAGTATTTAATTAAGACGTTCCGAACAAAGAAACATTCGATCCTACTTAAAGCTGGTATATAATTTTCAAATATCAAAATACTTAAATTTTTATTTGTTAAATGTGCAAAAAATTTAAAACAAATGTTGGTTTTTCTATTTGTATTATTCTTTTTATCTCCCGAAGATAATAAAATGATCAATGAGATTTTATCATTTCCGGAATCTTGACACTTTCACAAATATACTCGACTGCGGCAAAACTAAACGTTACTAGGGGATTCAAGATAAAAAAATCTCTAGATGAATCATGGTCGGTAAAATTCATATTTTTCTAAATTAATTTTAGAAAATTATTACAAATAAGCCGAAACTTCTAACACTCTTTAAATTTTTGCTGAAATTTAAATTTTTAGTAAAAGGAAAATTTTAAGTACAAAAATTTTTTATAGAAAATTTGCGAAATTAAATTTTATTATAGAACATTTTCGATAGTAAAATTTTTTATAGAAAAAACTCGATATAAATTTTTTTTTATAGAAAATTTTAGATTTTATGAGTTTTAGAAAAAATTTTCGATATTAAAATTTTTTACAGAAAATTCGTGAAATTAAATTTTTTTAAGAAAATTTCGAAATTAATATTTTTATAGAAAATTTAAATAGAACTTTTTTAAAATTTTTATAGAACTTTTTCGATATTAAAATTTTTGTAGAAAATATTCGATATTAAAATTTTTTAGAAAAAAAATTCGATTTTAAAAATTTTTATGGAAAATTTTTGATATTAAAATTTTTTAAAGAATATTTTTGTTATTAATATTTTTTATAGAAAATTTTCGATACCAAAATGTTTTATAGAAAATTTTCGAAATTAAAATTTTTTAAAAAAATTTTCGATATTAAAAGATTTTATACAAATTTTCGTTATTAAAATTTTTTTAAGAAAATTTTTTATAGAAAATTTTCGATAGTAAAATTTTTTATAGAAAATTTTTGATATTCAAATTTTTTATTGCAAATTTTTGATATTCAAGTTTTTGATATTAAAATTTTTTATAGAAAATTTTCGATATTCAAATTTTTTATAGAAAATGTTCGATATTAAAAGTTTTTATAGAAAAACATTCTTTTTACAGAAAATTTTAGATTTTAAAAGTTTTAGCGAAAATTTGAAAGTAAATTGTTTATAGAAAATTTCCGATATTAAAATTTTTATAGAACATTTTGGATATTAAAATTTTTGTAGAAAATATTCGATATTAAAATTTTTTACAGAAAATTTTCAATACAAAATTTTTTTATAGAAAATTTTTGATATAAAAATTTTTTATAGAAATTAAAATTTTTTATAGAAAAATTTCGATATTAAAACTTTATAGAAAATTTTTGATATTAAAATTTTTTATAGAAAATTTTCTATATTAATTTTTTTTTTGAAAATTTTCGATATTAAATTTTTTTTGAAAATTTTCGATAATTATTTTTTTTGTAGAAAATTTTTGATATTCAAATTTTTTATATTATAATTTTGTTGAAAATTTTGAATATGTAAGTTTTTTAATAAAAAATTTTTGATATTAAAATTTTCGATATTAAATTTTTAATAGAATATTTTCGATATAAAAATTTGTATAGGAAATATATTAAAATTTTTTATAGAAAATTTTTGATAGTAAAATTTTTTGTAATTTTTTTTTTATTTAAATTTTTTATAAAGATTTTTCGATATACAAATTTTTTATAGAAAATTTTTGATTTAAAAATTTTTTGAAAAAATTAGTGAAATTAATTTTAATTGTTGCTGAAAAAACGAATTATCTGTAATACTCATCTCCTAAGGTAGGGTATAAAAGAAAAATAAATATATTGAAAACTTTAGGAAATTACGTAGTGAAGAAAGTTGCTGAAGAAATTCTGATAACAATTCTCTTCCACTTAGATAAGATATCAATGGTCCAAAAGTATATAAATCATTAATTTCCGAAATTCTAAACATTCTTTAAAACGAACGATTTGAATTCACTTAAGTTAACGGTCTTCAGCACAATGAAATTGTACCTCACCATCTTGGGATTAATGGGCATTTGTGCCTTGACTGGCAGTATGGCCATGGTGCCACCACATGGCAATGTCTTGGTTATACCCACACCGCCTCCACTACCAACTTTGGGTCAGGATTTAGAGGAAATTTCCCTAATGATTCCTATGATGTCCATACGCAGTTTGGCCACCCGCTATCTACTCAACGATGAACAGTTTCAGGCCTTTGTGCGCATAATCAACTCGAATGATGCCTATATCACACAAATGCGTTTCCGTGCTCAACCGGAAGTAATGCATTTTATTACCTGGGTGCGCACACAAATTATGTTGTCCGGTGCTGAATTACAGTTCGAGGAGTCGGAAGAATTTTTCAGTCTCATCAATCGTACACCCTTTTGGTCTAATACCGTTTACGGTTGGCAGGGATTTATCAATGAGTTCCGTCTCTACTATCCCGAGGAAATGATTCGTGCTCATGTTCAAATGAAAGTGGCTCAGAATGGTATCTTTACCCAGTTTGTTCAACGTTTGGCCACATTGAAAACAGTTTATGAACGGGTCATTGCTTTCCCAGAAGCGCAACGTGTGTTTGCTGCTTTGCAGGCTCATGGTATTGATGTAACTACTTTGGATACCTTTGTTCGCAATCAGTTTGGCTGGCAGCAACTTCCAACTGCTGCTCCTTCTAATAGCACTGCTGTTCCAGAGGTTAGTTCTACTGCTGCTGCTGCTGAAGTTACTTCGACCACTGCTGCGCCCTTGCCAGAGTCATCCTCTGTAGCACCAGTAGCTTAAGTTGAATTCTAAGGTCTGTCACACTAATTAATTCCGATCGAAGGTAGAAGTGTATATTTTTTAGTATTTCGGAATATAAATAATCTTAAATTTTAACGATTGGAAAGTAGCTATGGAATTAGAACCATTAAGATCGGAATGTGTGACCTGCCATTATATAAAAACTTTATTCTATTAAGATAAGGAACGAACAAAAATATTGTATAATAAATAAATTATGTTGAATTTAATAACGTTTTGAAGTGGGATTTTAGTGTAAAGTTGAATTATGGAAGTTTAATGAAAAGTTAGATTTTTATATCTAAAAAATTTTTTAAAGATAATTTTTTTTTATGTAAAAAATTTTGTATAGAAAAATGTTTATATTTAACTAATTTTCTATAGAAAAATTTTTATATCTAAAAAATTTCCTATAGAAAAATGTTTATATCTAAAAAATTTCCTATAGAAAAATTTTTATATCTAAAAAATTTTCTATAGAAAAATTTTTATATCTAAAAAATTTTCTATAGAAAAATTTTTATATCGAAAAAATTTTGTATAGAAAAATTTTTATATGTAAAAAATTTTCTATAGGAATATTTTTATATTTAAAAAATTTTCTAGAGAAAAATTTTTATATCTAAAAAATTTTCTAGACAAAATGTTTGTATGTTTCTGTTCGGATGATAATCTTCGCTTTATGTTGATAATTGTTGGACACAATAATTCTTATTTATTCTGTTCCGAAAATAAGATATAATGTAGAAAAGATGTAATGTAGAAAAATTTTTATATCTAAAAATTTTCTATAGAAAAAAATTTTATATCTAAAAAATTTTCTATAGAAAAATTTTTATATCTAAAAAATTTTCTATAGAAAAATTTTTATATTTAAAAAATTTTCTATAGAAAACTTTTTATACCTAAAAAATTGTTACATCTAAAAAACTTTCTATAGAAAAATTTTTATATCTAAAAAAATTTTGTATTAACAAATTTTCTATAGAAAAATTTTTATATCTAAAAAATTTTCTATAGAAAAATGTTTTTATCTAAAAAATTTTCTATAGAAAAATGTTTATATCTAAAAAATTTTCTATAGAAAAATTTTTATATCTAAAAAATTTTCTATAGAAAAATTTTTATATCGAAAAAATTTTCGATAGAAACATTTTTATATCGAACAAATTTTCGATAGAAAAATTTTTATATCAAAAAATTTTTATATCGAACAATTTTTCTATAGAAAAATTTTTATATCTAAAAAAAGTGTGGGAATTAAAGAAAAGATAAAACTGAAAATTGTTTGTGTGTTTCTGTTCAGATGATAATCTTCGCTTTACATTGATAATTGTTGGACACAATAATTCATATTTATTCTGTCAATAAAATAAGATATAATGTGTAGTTTTCGCTCTGTCTAGAATTAGGGAACCATCGAAACGCGTCGAGGAAAGGTTTCCCCACCAACATTTTTTGGTTTTATCAAAAAACTATTTATTACAATAATAAATAATTGTAATAAATTGGGATCTTAGCGCAATATACTACAGTCAAACTTTTTAACTTAAATTTTTATATCTAAAAAATTTTCTATAGAAAAATTTTTATATCTAAAAAATTTTCTATAGAAAAATTTTTATATCTAAAAAATGTTCTATAGAAAAATTTTTATATCTAAAAAATTTTCTATAGAAAAATTTTTATATCTAAAAAGTTTTCTAAGAAAAATTTTTATATCTAAAAAATTTTCTATAGAAAAATTTTTATATCTAAAAAATTTTCTATAGAAATATTTTTAGATCTAAAAAATTGTCTGTAGAAAAATTTTAAGATCTAAAAAAATTTTTATAGCTAAAAAATTTTCTATAGAAAAATTTTTATATCTAAAAAATTTTCTATAGAAACATTATTATATCTAAAAAATTTTCTATAGAAAAATTTTTATATCTAAAAAATTTTCTATAGAAAAATTTTTCTATCTAGAAAATCTTCTAAAGAAAAATTTTTATATCTAAAAAATTTTCTATAGAAAATTTTTATATCTAAAAAAGTTTCTATAGAAAATTTTTTATAACGGGTTTTAACGGTTTCCGGCTTAAGGAATTTCTTTTTCATCGCAGATTTTGTAAAATGTGGGAACTCGGTAACTTACTTTTATTTTGTGTCCCAATAAAACTCTTTTCAATTTTGTAAAATAATTTTTATTTAGAAAAAATTCCGCTACGTTTGAACGTATAAGACATGATTTTCTTTTAAACATAAGGGCCATAATTATAATTTTTAAGATTTTTTTTAAGATATCGGATTTTTATTTTTTCTTTAAAAGACATGCACAAACAAATACTTATAAAACTAATCAGAATAACTGAAATTATTCGGACTGGGAAATTGGGATTTCCGAACCAATTTTAAATGAACATTAGGTATATAATTAAAAAGGGAATAAAATAATAAAACCCATTAAATAATTAAAAACATCATCAGTATTAAAAATAAACTTAAATTTAAGATTTAATTGAAAAAAAAAAAAAAAGATTTCATTCATTACGAACAACTATTGCTTTTTACGCTTTAGCCAACTGGGTATACAGCTTTCGATGGCCTCGCCTAATTGTCGATAAACCATTAGAGCTAAGATGGGCAATACGAGTCGAGCGTCTTTGAAGAGATAGACATAGCAGGCTACAACAAAAAGAACCATATCGGTGGAGTAAGAGATAGTTGAGCGAACTTTTTCTATGGCTTCCTCGTCGCTTAGAGAACTGGGACTGGGACTACGAGACTCTACCAGTTCCTGAGAGGCAGGAACCAAGGCAGTTTCTTCCTCGTTTTCTTTGGAGTTTGTTTTGATTTGTGTCATTTGTTTGCGACCCAAGGGTCCAGGTGATTTTGATTCTAAGGTGCGGCGTGTTCGTGAAACGTTTCTAGGCGCTGGAGTGTCGGGTACTGTACCTATACTTGAAGCTGGTCGACTTAGGGAAGTGTCTCGAGAGCGTGTACTTGAGGGAACTCTTCGCTTGATAATACGTTTAACTTTAACTAAACGTGGACGTCCTCGGGAATCTGGACGCTCTTCCACTGTTTCACTTACCACTGTAGTAGTGGTAATGATCTCATCTTCCATGCTGTTGTCTGTGGGTTCATTTGGCTGTTTTGCTTTATCCAAAGAAGTCTCTAATTTTGGTTGCTCATTTTCGGATTTTGCTTCCAAATCTTTTTCCATTTCTGGCTCATCGGATTCAGATTCTTTACTAGGTTTGGCCTGCTTTACCGCTTTGTCGCTGGCAGTTTCTCGGACATGCATGAGTTGTCCCCTCTCGGATATTGATAGCCTGGGCTTATTGCTTACAGGCGGTACTAAACCAATATCAGGACTATGTGAACGTCTTGAATTTTTGTTGTTTCTATCTTCGTCTTCGTAGTCATCTTGACCAGCTGACTTTGCTGTTATTTTCTTAAGTCCCTCCTGATCCATATAAAGAGGTGTATGATATTTTTTCGTGGTGCTTACCTGTTGCACCAATTCACTATAGTGATCCACAGCAGCATGAGCTTCTTCGAACATTAAACGTTCGGCTTCTTTGCGCTTTTTCTCTTCTTCCTCCTCCTTGGCTTTGCGTTTGGCTAAAGCTTCTGCCGCCAGCATAGCAGCATTTGATTTTTCTTGGGGATTCGAAATAAGCTCATTCTCCTCGGTATTCTTTTCGGTGGCAGAACGTTTATCTCGCTTGAAGAAAGATTTAATGCCCTTGGCTATGTCCATTTTATCACTGGTCGTTGTATCCGCTTTGGGCGTTTCTGCTTGTAGAACATTCTCCTTGGAGGATCTTTTTAAAATAGGCTTGGGTACAAAGTCTGGACTTGGCAAAGGTACAGGACGCGTTAAGACCAAAGCTGCTTCGTCGGGTGTGGGAGCCCGATAGGGCGTAAACACTCCCGCTGACATGTTACGTGGATGATAGGTCTCCAATTCGCGAGGACTGGGCGATCTGGTTCTAGCCATTAGCTCCATTTTGAATTTCTCTATAGAATCATGATCAGAGGAAGCTGTACTTTCCGTATAATCTGAACCCAACTCAAAACTCTCCTCTCGATAGGGAGCACTTTTGGTATGAAAATCATCACTAAACTCTTCACTCTCTTGACTTTCCTGTCGCCTGTTCGAGAGCCTGTGTGTGGTGCGAGACAAAGGCTTCAGCTCTCCTATATTCTCTTTGGAACTCCATTTGCGCATGGCTTTTAGATCTTGTACCATATCGGCCGATTGTCTTCTTAATTCACTGCGCCTTTCGAAAGATAAACGTTCCGCTTCGGTCATAGAACCCAAACGTTTGCGCATTGTCGTGGGTGGGACGTTACTGGGTGTGGCGATTTTATCTTGGGATATCTTGAGTTTACGGGCCTTTTCAGCTTCCTCCAATTCAACAGCCTCATAAAAGCGAGCCATGGCCCTTTCGTATAGCAATTCGGTAGAACTAACTGAACGTCTCATGGGGAAGGTATGCAGGGTGGAGTATTCCAATAAAGCTAAATCAGGAGCCGATATGGAGATAGGGGGAGGTTGTATGGCATCCTCTAGATCCAATTCGAAGGAATCTTGCTCTGAAAGAAATTTGAATTAGTTGTGATAAGAATTTAGTGAGGCGATGGGCGAAGAATGTTGGGCGATGTTAGAATGTTATATTTAAATGTTAGTTTAATCCGGGAACTAAGAGTTTTAATAGAATTACTTTCGTTTCATTTTGTTCATTGTTATTTGGTATGAAACTGGTTGCCAAACTTGGAAACGCACAAATACCAAATCCTTATTTTATGGTGGCCAAATCGCATAAGAAATGAAGATCTACTAAACGCTACAAACCAAAACCCTTCTTCTATAGAGGCCCTATGCTCCACTGGGAGTCAAGGATAACAGAAGAAGAAGAATAGAGGTATGTCCCTCTTCTATATTAACTTTTGGAACCGTTTGTTTATTGACTTTCGGTACTAATTCTGATATGTACTTCTGTAACTGGTTGTTTGGAACATAAAATGATATTGAACTTTCGACTTCCGAAACTGGTTCTTTGAAATATACTCTTTCATTCGAATATGCCACGATTTTTAACTTTCGGAACTGGTTCTTTGGAATCTACAACCGCTTTTCAATTTACTATGATTTAAAAATTTTTAATTCCGAAACTTGGGTGATGTAGAAGATGTTGGATACCAAGCAACGGTTCTGATTGGTCTTAACTTGGTAAGTCCATACTTATCTTGGTTATCCTTCATCTCAATTGTGGCCACTGACCTCCTCGTAGTATTACCTGGGTAACTACGTTAAAACCCATAAGAACGATACGAAATATGAAGTTAGAAAGTCGGGCTAGTAAACTACTAGAAAAATAAAAACGCCCCCTCCCGATGTTGAAAGAGGATTTCCGAAACTTGGATGAAAAGGCCAAGTAGAGAAAAATCTTTCAAAAATTGACCTACGCAATTGGAGAATATGCGCACAAGATCGAAGCGCATGGATTTCTAAAATATGCTCGGCCTTTGACATTAAGAGGCTATTTAAGTAAGTAATTCCGAAACTGGTTCACGCTAGTACCATTCAACTGGAGTTGTAGTAGTTCCACAACTCTACTAAGGAACTGGGACTAAAGCTATTTTCCAATCTTTTCTAAAATGCTAAAGTTCCACAGTTATTCTTTTAAAGAGCTTCTGTACAGCCTGTTCTGTTTAAGGAAGATGAAGGAATAAGTTCAATAACTAATTAAATAACTAATATAATCATTCCCGGATTTTGTTAGAAAGATGTTAAAATGTCAACGAGTGTTAAACTAAAATTTCATAGGGATAAAGCGAGAGTGAACGGGCTATGAGCGGGAAAAACTTACTGTCTTTATCCTTAACTTTGCTATTCTTGTCGAATACTACAAGCATGAATTCGTTACTCGTATGAACGTCATCATGTCTGTCTGTATGCGAAATTTTATTTGCTGAAATTTTAGATGCCATCATTGGAGAATTTAGGGGAGAGGCTGTAGAAGGCAGAGGTGACTCGGCTTGTGTCATTTGTGGAGGGCTAATCTCAATGGTGGGAGTGGTGCTAGACCTACCATTACCATTGCCCTTGCCATTAGCTAACAGATTATTGTTGGTCTTAATGCTGTTATTCACTTCGTCGGACATACCTAGAGGACTGCTAGCTATAGCGATCGATAAGGCGGGTACTTGACGTGCTGGACTGAGAGCGTGATTGGAAAAGCGTCTAACTTGTTGATTGACTCCCAATTCCACCGGTTCGGTACTGCGCTGCAAGGCTGCTGTGCTTCTTATGGCCTCGGGGGTGGTGGGCAATGAGTTTTTACGTTGCGGTTGTGGTTCGTCCATTTCAGAGCTCAAACTACGTTTTCGGGGGTTCATGAAATCAAAAAGCCCTGCATTAGCACTCTCCGTAACTTGAGGGGTTGCGGTCCTTTGTTTCATTGGTGCTGGTGATTTTTCTTTGGCTTTCATGAAATTAAAAAGACCTGCATTAGCACTCTCCATTACTTGAGGGGTTGCTGTTCTTTGCTTCATTGGTGGTGGCGATTTTTCCTTGGACTTCATAAAATCAAAAAGCCCTGCATTAGCACTCTCCGTAACTTGAGGGGTTGTGGTTCTTTGCTTCATTGGTGATGGCGATTTTTCTTTGGCCTTTAAAATACTAGGCAAAAGTACAGATTTCTTGGTAGTTTCAGCTTTAGGTGAAGGTTGGGGTGATATTGATTCCGGGTCTTTGGTTTTATTGGTCTGCAACTGTAGCTTTTTAGGACTGCCTGGAGGCTTGGTGTCACCTTGAAATGGCGAAGGACTTTTACGCACCTCCATATTTAGCATGGTATTCGGAGTGCCATAGGACATTTCCCTATGTAAATCCTCACTATCTAGAACTTCTGGCCTTATCTTGCGTTCCATTTTCGGTGAAAATTTAGCCAAAGTTTCGGTGGCGGCATCTGCCATTATTCTTTGGGGAGATAAAGTCTTTCTACGTGGTGGCATAGGTTTATTTTTATCATCTTCCAATATATTTTCGGATTTGGGTTTGGTTATACCACGCTTTGGATCTGGTATGAAGAGTACATCGGATTCTTCGCTCGGTTCACTTACACCATAGGGATTTTCGGCCTTAACACGAAACTTATATTCTGAACCCTCTATCAGATCATGCAAAGTGGTGCTTAGAGAGCGTGTAGTAGCTGCCTTCAGCCAAACATTCCAGCCAATACGAAAGTATTCCACTATATAGTTTCCGATCTTGCAACCGCCATCATCTATGGGTGATGTCCAAGATAATGTAGCCGATTTGCCGAAAGACATATTCAATCTAACCTTACCGGGCGGGTCAGGCCTGGCAGTGACCGTGACCAAAAATGAGGTAACATCTTCTCCCAATTTATTGAAAGCCTTTATGCTATACTCTCCTCTATCCTCACGCTGAACATTTTCTATTTTCAGCAAGGAATTCTTTTCGGAATTAATGATCTCGAAACGGCCACCATTGTTTATAATTTCACCCTCATGTAACCAGTTTACCTGTGGTGGAGGTTGCCCGGCTATGCCAACTTTTAGGCGTAAGGCTTCTTCGGCCTCCACAATTAAACCATCCTCATAAGTACGCGGCAGTCGGATTTTGGGTGGCGCCTGTACAAATAACCGCGACTTGGTTACCACATGACCGGCTCGATTTGTCGCCGTGCACTTGATTTCACCCTCATCCGTCAAGGCCACCTGATGTATAATCAAGACACTAGCGTCGGTATCGTTTACAATTTTCGTTCGTCTACTACTGAATATCTCATAGCCATCTTTGAACCAATTTATTTCGGGCGGCGGCTGACCCATGAATTTCACCCGAAACTCTATACGTTCGTCTTCGACAGCATGCAAATCTTGTAGTTCGTCTAAAAAGCGTGGTACACTTATGGCATTACGTTGTAGCGTGACCGTAAGTATATCGGACAATTCACTGGGCTCCGAACGGCCAACAATATTATCGGCATAAACACGAAATTGATAACGCCAACCGGGCTCTAGGCCGCTTATGGATACATCACAACGGGTGACGGGTATTGGTGTAGCACGCACCCAATGTGGCGAGCCCATGCGTCGATGTTCGACGATATAGCCAGTAATGGGAGAACCTCCATCGAGTCTTGGACGTTCCCATCGTAGGTTAACGACATCCGGTTGCAGATCGGAAAGTGGAATTAATTGTGGACGTCCGGGTGGTGAGGGACGTTCTGTAAAATAGGTATTAGATTATTTTTTTGATTAGAAGTTCTTTGTTAGGGAAAGTTACTGGGTATTACTGTGAATATTTTTGTGTGAAAATTTTTGAAAATATGATTTAAAATTATTACTTTTGTAGAAAATTTTTGATATTAAAACTTTTTTTGCAAAATTTTTGATATTCAAATTTTTCATAGAAAACTAATTAATTTTTTTTTATTGAAATTTTTTTTTTTTTTAATTTGTTTACAGAAAATTATCGATATTAAAAATTTTTATAGAAAATTTTTAATATTAAAAATTTTTTTAAATAAAATTTTTGATATTAAAATTTTTTATACAAAATTTTTGATATTAATTCCTTTTATAAAATTTTCTATAAAAAGTTTTTGATATTAAAATTTTTAAGAAAATTTTCGATATTTTTTATTTTTGATATTTAAATTTTTTATAGAAAATCTTTGTTATTTAGACTTTTTATTGAAAATGTTTGATAATAAATTTTTTTAAAGAAAATTTTTGGTATTAAAATTTTGTATAAAAAATTTTTGATATACAGCAAGAAAATATCAAAAATGTGCTTCGGTGAAAAATTAGTATACATCAACGAATATAGTACACAGTTCTAAAATTTTGACCCCATCCACAATTTGAAAACGGGCATATGGATGGAAACATATAAAATGCTAAAAACATGTGTTAATAGTCTTTGGTAAAATGCACAAAAAATATAGAACTTCTTTGTCATAGTTTATAATTTAATATCTTTTAACTGACATTTTTGGCATTTTAGTGGTTTCCGGGAGTGGTTTTTATATGAACGATATGGTCAAATATGGACCGTTGCTATAAAATTTGATATGCTAACCAAGAGTTATATAAAACTTGTCTGTTCTAAATTTAGTTGTCATATATATTCAACTTATCTGCATTAATGTGATTCCAGGGGCGGGGTTATATGGGAGCTCCAACTAAATGTGAATCGATTTCGCCCATTTTCAGTACACAATCGAAAATATTTTTGTAAAATATTGTTTCTCTAGCTCTTTTCGTTAAGGCGCTATTGCGCTTTTATTTGACGGACAGACGAACATAGACCCCAACTTAGTCTTTTAGTATTTTTGTGTTTCCGTAACTTTTTTATATGGGAGCTATGGTCAAATACTGACCGATTCTGTTAAAAAAATTGCACACTGGCTGGCACTGACATAAGACTTCTTTGTGCTAAATTTAGTGGTTATATCTGTTATAGTTTTTTTTTGGCATTTAAGTGTA
The DNA here is from genome assembly GCA_933228675.1 of Stomorhina lunata. NCBI lineage: Eukaryota > Metazoa > Arthropoda > Insecta > Diptera > Rhiniidae > Stomorhina > Stomorhina lunata. Next base: position 29,934,170 of record OW121742.1, read on the forward strand.
TTTTAGGTGAAATTTAGGGTGTTTTCATAAGTATTTTGTATGAGAGCTATGGCTAAATGTGAACTGATTTTGGTGAAATTTTATATGCTGCCTATGGCTTAAGCTAATTTTATCATAGCTATTATAGTTTGTTATTTATTAGCAAATAAGCGATTAGCCTAGGCGAGGTTATATGGGAGCTATGGTCAAATGTTAACCGATTTTGCCCAATTTCAATACCAATATTTTCAGAAATGAATAATGTTTTTACTAGGTTTCAGTGTGCTAGCTCCTTCGTTTAGGCGTGATTTAAACAGACAGACAGATGGACAGACAGATAGACAGACAGACAGATGGACAGACAGACAGACAGACAGATAGATAGACAGATAGACAGACAGACAGACAGACAGACAGACAGACAGACAGACAGACAGACAGACAGACAGACAGACAGACAGACGTTCAATCGTCTTAGAATTTCATAAGGATCCAGAATATATATAACGCTTTCGGTTTTTGAGCCAATACTAAGGAAATTACAAACGGAATGACAATCTCTATATACCCCCCATTATTTTTGATGGTGGCTATAAAAAAAAACAGACTAGAATTGCTCTGTCACTTATGGTTTCTAAGAAATTAATAATTCCCGGTGAATTTTTACACTTTTCCCCTTTTATTACTAAAAACACAAGTTGAAATTTTTCACTTTTCCTCTCGAAAATGGAAAAATAGAAATTTTAATTTTAAATAACAATTCCCGGTGAATATCTCTGTTCCCGTATTATTATTAGAGCGGTTCGCCTTCCATACAAGAAAAAAAAAGTTGTGTCAGTCACCCTAGGATGAAAGAAAATGTTAAAAAAATTCCAAAAAAAAAATTTTATTGTTTTACCACGCCTACAAATACCGCCCTTTTAGTATTTTGTTTACTGTGCCATTTTAAGTCCGATCATAACATTTTACATATCGGTGTTCGCGGCTCTCTAAGGGCTACATTTCTCAATCTTCAATTTATAGTCATAACTCTTAAAAACTACATTTGTACTCGATTTAATTAGGGTGGGTACGAATCGAATTTTCAAAAATTATGACTAGAAATTTACGTAGTAGTAAAAAACTATCAAAGAGAGAAATTTAGCCGTTACAGAGCCGTGAACACCGATATATAAAGTGATATGATCGGACTAAAGATGGCGACACAGTTAACAAAATACAAAAAGGGCGGTATTTGTAGGCGTGGTAAAAAAATAAAAAAAATATTTTTAGATTTATTTTGACATTATCTTTAATCCTAGGGGGTGACTGACTCAACTTTTTTTTTCGAACCACTCTATTATTATTCAAATCACACGTGGAAATTGTTCACTTTTCCCTACTTCCTTATTATAAAAAAACTTTGAAAATGGAAAAAATTACAATTTTTAATTGAAATCCCCTTTCAAGTTAAACTATTTTTAGAGCTAGTTTCTAATAGGGGTATTATTTATAGTGAAAATTAGGCTCGAGGGGAAATGAACTCACTCATCACATTATTAGCCCAATTACAAACATTCCGGGTAAGTTCAATTCCCCGTAAACATTCTTATCACGGTAAATTAATTCCTTTATAATAAACTAACGGTTAGAATATTTTTATGTTAAAGGGATTTGCAATTAAAAATTGTTCACGGGGAATTGAACTCACCGGAGATGTTTATAGTTTGGCTATATAGCAAAATTGTTTTCAATTTTTTTTATAGAAACATTTTTGAAATAAAAAAGATTTATCGGAAAGAAATACATAAGATACTCAAAAGTTTTTAACCCAAATTTTTATTTAGTTCAAACAAGTACATAACGTCTTATGAATCATTTTAGAACATTAAGTTTGAAATTTATAAAAAAATTTTTTCAAAATATTTTTGAAGTATTAAAAAATAGGACAAAAGAGCGACGATAAACGTAAACAAATGCGTTTTTTTGGCAGATGATATTAGAAAATCAAAATAAAAACAAATCAACAAATAATGACAATTGCGAAAAGATTTCAAAAACCGAAAAAGAAGGAAATCAAATAAATAGTACAAATTAGAGAGAGTCATAAAGGAAACTCTTTTCCAAACTCTTAAAATTGAAATTTAAAGAGTTTTTTAAAAGCAAAACTCTTTATTAAAAATTTTACTCTTTTTTTAAAAAAAGAGATTTTTATTTATGATTTTGCTCAATTTTTCTAAAAATTTTCTTTTAACATTTTCCAATTTTTTTTTTTCGTTTAGCTGTCAAATGAAAATTTTCAATAAAAAAAAATTTATACATAAATACGTCCGACATATTTTAAAGAAAAAAAAAAATTTTGAAACGAAACGTATACACACCAGATAAAGTAGACAAACACCAATTTAAAAAAAAAAAATAGAAAATATTTAAATTTAAATAAATTTAAAATGAAATAAAAAGAAAAAAAAAACGCAAAGTCAACCACTTGAGTATGAAAATGTATCTAAAAATAAACCCAATTCTAGCGCTCCCACTAACATTTTTAGCTTTTTTTTTTTGTATGTCGAATATTGAAAATGAATGAATACAATTTTCATAATTTTCACACATAATTTACAATAAATAATCAAAAATTTTCACAGTAATTTGACTTCTTTTTTCAGGAAATTAATTTCCCAAATTTCACCTGCTGATTTCCAATGAACATTTTTCTTAGGTCGACCACTTTGATTGTGTTGTAATTTGCCTTGTTGGTTGCCCATAAAAATAAATTTCTATATATTTCACTTTATTTTCGATATATAATTTTTTTTTCTATTTCTATATATAAAAAAGAAATTCAATTTTAACTTAATTTAAATATTTTGAAATGCACTTTTATTTTCTTTTCAACACTTTTTCTGTTAATTTTTTTTTTTTAGAAAGGGTTCATGACCCGAACCCCTTTACATTTTTAATTCAAAATTATTTTTTTTTTAGGATTTTTGTATAAAAAAAAAAATTAAAATTTTCAAAATTTTTTTCTTCGGTCACAGCGTTAAATAATCCCGTACAGCCAAACACCAAGCAACGCAACACACTTTTCAAAATAATTTGAAAATTTTTAAATTCTCCTTCATCTCTATAACGACACAAACCGTCTGGGCCGTTTTTACCGATTTTAATGTCTATCAATTTACTCATTTTGCCAAAGCAAAAGAAAATTTTTTTGAACATATTTTAGAAAAACTAAGAGCAAATCTGTTTGAGAAGAGTATAATGGACTCTAGTAAGAGTCCAAAAGTCGGAAAATAGTTTAGGAAAATTAAAAGAAAATAAAAATTGAATAGAGTCGTGCGTTTAGAATACACGGAAAAGTATTTGAAAAGATTAATGAGCTATTTACAACCAACTATACATATATAGATTCACATACTTAGCTACTTACATGTATATTAGGGTGCACTTTATTTTAATAAAGTGTGAAATTGAACTGTAACTCCCCCAGAAATGTTCTACGTAACATAAAATAATAAGTAAAATAAAATAAAACATTTGCCGCATCTACCCATATCATCAAAGACACGAATTTTTGGGGGAAAATTGCAATAACTCCGAAACTACTTCATGGATTTTAAATTTTGATGACTTAAAATAAAACTACTTTAGTAATCTTTTATATTACATTAAACTTTTTTAAATAATTTAGATCTTAGTGGTTAAGATTTAGGCCAAACCGAAAATATTCCAATTTTTTCGCACTTTCGTAAAATACAAATGCGAAGAGGGAAGATGTTCTCAAGGAAATTTTTTCATATGCTTTTAAAATTTCTTAACAAATTTAAAATTTTCCAATTTTATACAAATTTTTGCAAAAATTTTTTATTTTTATAGAGTTTTGCAAAAATTTCTTATTTTTAAAGAAAGTTTTGCAAAAATTTTTTATTTTTATAGAAAGTTTTGCAAAAATTTCTTATTTTTATAGGAAATTTTTAAAAAATTTCGTATTTTTATAGGAAATTTTTCAAAAATTTCGCATTTTTATAGGAAATTTTTCAAAAATTTCGTATTTTTATAGGAAATTTTTTAAAAATTTCTTATTTTTATAGGAAATTTTTCAAAAATTTCTTATTTTTATAGGAAATTTTTAAAAAATTTCTTATTTTTATAGGAAATTTTTAAAAAATTTCTTATTTTTATAGGAAATTTTTAAAAAATTTCTTATTTTTATAGGAAATTTTTAAAAAATTTCTTATTTTTATAGGAAATTTTTCAAAAATTTCTTATTTTTATAGGAAATTTTTTAAAAATTTCTTATTTTTATAGGAAATTTTTCAAAAATTTCTTATTTTTATAGGAAATTTTTTAAAAATTTCTTATTTTTATAGGAAATTTTTCAAAAATTTCTTATTTTTATAGGAAATTTTTTAAAAATTTCTTATTTTTATAGGAAATTTTTCAAAAATTTCTTATTTTTATAGGAAATTTTTCAAAAATTTCTTATTTTTATAGGAAATTTTTCAAAAATTTCTTATTTTTATAGGAAATTTTTCAAAAATTTCTTATTTTTATAGGAAATTTTTCAAAAATTTCTTATTTTTATAGGAAATTTTTCAAAAATTTCTTATTTTTATAGGAAATTTTTCAAAAATTTCTTATTTTTATAGGAAATTTTTCAAAAATTTCTTATTTTTATAGGAAATTTTTCAAAAATTTCTTATTTTTATAGGAAATTTTTCAAAAATTTCTTATTTTTATAGGAAATTTTTCAAAAATTTCTTATTTTTATAGGAAATTTTTCAAAAATTTCTTATTTTTATAGGAAATTTTTCAAAAATTTCTTATTTTTATAGGAAATTTTTCAAAAATTTCTTATTTTTATAGGAAATTTTTCAAAAATTTCTTATTTTTATAGGAAATTTTTCAAAAATTTCTTATTTTTATAGGAAATTTTTCAAAAATTTCTTATTTTTATAGGAAATTTTTCAAAAATTTCTTATTTTTATAGGAAATTTTTCAAAAATTTCTTATTTTTATAGGAAATTTTTCAAAAATTTCTTATTTTTATAGGAAATTTTTCAAAAATGTCTTATTTTTATAAGAAATTTTTGAAAATTTTTTTATTTTTATAAGAAATATTTAAAAAATTTCTTATTCTTTTTAAGGAAATTTTCAAAAATGTCTTTATTATATAAGAAATTTTTAATTGACTTAAAAATACATCAACAAAATGTTTTAAGATTTTTTTATATTATCTTTAATACTAGAGGGTGACCGTATCAACTTTTTTTCAAACCGCTCTAGTGCACTCTAATGTACAGACACGATAATGGAAGGTATTCTCAAGGAAATTTTTCATCTTCTTTTAAAATTTCTTAATAAATTTGAGCGTTTCATTCTTAAATCTGTTGAATGATGAATTTGATTTTTTTTCTTAATGAATTTAGTGTTTACGTCATTTCTTCAAGTAGTATTATAAATGTTTTACTTAGGTCAGACTAGCCAAATATTTATCTAAATAAAAACAAGCCCGACCATACGATACCCTTCACCACTATAGTCAAAGGTGTTCTTTTTCCTGTATAAAGACAAATATTTGCAAAATTTTGCCGTCATTCAAACATTTTCTCAAAACTTATATATTTAAGATGTTTGTGTCATTTGGACTTATATGAAAGCTATTGTTAAATATAACTTAAAATTCTCATTATCTTCAGATTTACGAGCGTTTTAGTGATTTTTGTCTCATTTGGTGCTTTTTGACAGAGAGTTTGTATGGGAGCAATGTTCAAATGTGGACCGATTTCAACGAAATTTGTTATAGTGATTTTAGTTTGTATTGTATTTCTTTTAAATTTTATGAACAAATATTGATATTTGTGGCCAATATATCAAATTTTTCAAAAATTTACTTTTTATAGGAAATTTTTCAAAAATTTAGTTTTTATAGGAAATATTTCAAAAATTTTGTTTTAATAGGAAATTTTTCAAAAATTTACTTTTTATATGAAATTTTTCAAAAATTTACTTTTTATATGAAATTTTTCAAAAATTTACTTTTTATATGAAATTTTTCAAAAATTTACTTTTTATAGAAAATTTTTAAAAAATTTACTTTTTATAGGAAATTTTTAAAAAATTTACTTTTTATAGGAAATTTTTCAAAAATTTAGTTTATATAGGAAATATTTCAAAAATTTTATTTTTATAGGAAATTTTTCAAAAATTTACTTTTTATAGGAAATTTTTCAAGAATTTACTTTTTATAGGAAATTTTTCAAAAATTTTGTTTTTATAGGAAATTTTTCAAAAATTTTGTTTTTATAGGAAATTTTGCAAAAATTTTGTTTTTATAGGAAATTTTTCAAAAATTTATTTTTTATAGGAAATTTTTCAAAAATTAATTTTTTATAGGACATTTCTTAAAAATTAACTTTTTATAGGAAATTTTTCAAAAATTTACTTTTTTATAGGACATTTCTCAAAAATTTACTTTTTATAGGAAATTTTTCAAAAATTTACTTTTTATAGGAAATTTTTCAAAACTTTATTTTTTATAGGAAATTTTTCAAAAATTTACTTTTTATAGGAAATTTAAAAAAAAAAATTTTTTTCAAAAATTTACTTTTTAGAGGAAATTTTTAAAAAAATTACTTTTTATAGGAAATTTTTCAAAAATTTACTTTTTTATGGGACATTTCTCAAAAATTTACTTTTTATAGGAAATTTTTCAAAAAAATTACTTTTTATAGGAAGTTTTTCAAAAATTTACATTTTATAGGAAATTACTTTTTATAGGAAAATTTTCAAAAATTTACTTTTTATAGGAAATTTTTCAAAAATTTATTTTTTATAGGAAGTTTTTCAAAAATTTACTTTTTTATAGGACATTTCTCAAAAATTAACTTTTTATAGGAAATTTTTCAAAAATTTACTTTTTTATAGGACATTTCTCAAAAATTTACGTTTTTATAGGACATTTCTCAAAAATTTACTTTTTATAGGAAATTTTTCAAAAATTTACTTTTAATAGGAAATTTTTCAAAAATTTATTTTTTATAGGAAATTTTTCAAAAATTTACTTTTTATAGGAAATTTTTTAAAAATTTAGTTTTTATGGGAAATTTTTAAAAAATTTTCTTTTTATAGGAAATATTTCAAAAATTTACTTTTTATAGGAAATTTTTCAAAAATTTACTTATTATAGGAAATTTTTCAAAAATTTACTTTTTATAGGAAATTTTTCAAAAATTTACTTTTTATAGGAAATGGGATTTGAACAAAGTCAACTAAAATATTAAACTTTTTATATAAAAATTCCGTTTTCTTTTTTCCGAAATACATCATAAATTTTCATTAAACAAATCTTTGATAATTTTTAAATTTAATTTATAGAAAAATTATTTAAATTCAAAAGATGAAAATTTCTTAAAGATAATCAATTCACACTTTTTCTATTAATAGATTGAAAATCTAAAAAGAAAAAACAAAAAGAAATACACTTGTTGTTCTTCCTATTCACTGCTACCAGTTGGGAACCACAAAAGCCCAGACCTTTAAAGAAAAAAAACAACAAAAATCTCATCATTCATTCATCTTAACTAAAGAACTAACTCAATGCAGTCGGTGGTGACCCAAAAACAAAAAACCTAAAAAAAAGAAAATGTTTTTAGTTTGTGTAGAAATTTTTTCTCCCGTTCACAAGACACGCAAGAAAGTCAACTAAACAAACAAACCAGACCGACAAAAACGCCAAACGCCTGACGGCCAACCCAACATTTGGCTACAAACTCCCAACCAACCATTCAACCAGTTAACGAGGAACAGCCGCTGAACAACCATGTAAATATCATCTCAACTCGGCTTAAACCACAACGAAATCAAGTTTCTTTTATTTCTTATCACATTTAATATATTTGTGTTGTTTTTTTTTTTAGTTTTAACTATTTAGTTTCTAGTAAATTTATATGTAAATTAATTAAACTCTTAAACATTTCCCTCTTCCAATCTCTTAATATTTTTTGTTTTATCGAAAGCCTCTAGGCTTAGTTTCTAATGTAAGTCATAATTTTTATTAAAAGTCAATACAAAATACTAGGGAGGTTTGATAAGTTTCTGAAAAATATCTATGGAAAAAATTTTCTATAAAAAAGTAATATTTTGTCTCAAAAATTTTTATATAGAAAATTTTAGTTACAAATTTTTTTTCATAGAACATTTTTGTTACCAACTTTTTTGATAGAAAACTATTTTGGGTATAAAATTTTTCTTTAAAAAAATTTGGGATATAAAATTTTTCTATAGAAAATTTTCGATATAAAATTTTAGTATAGAAAATTTTTGATATAAATTTTTCTATAGAAAATTTTCGACATAAAATTTTTCTATACACAAATTTTCGATATAAACAATTTCTGATTTGAAAGTCTTAAAAGTTTTTTTTTTTTTTTTTTTTAGAAAATGTTGTTGTATTGAAATTTTTCTATAGAAAATCTTTGACATCAAATTTTTCTATAGAAAATTTTCGATTTTAAATTTTTCTACAGAAAATTTTGATATAACCTAATTTTTTAGAAAATTTTTGATATACAATTTCTCTATATAAAATTTTCAATATAAAATTTTTCTATAAAAAATTTTCAATATAAAATTTTTCTATAGAAAATTTTCGATTTTAAATGTTTCTACAGAAAATTTTCATATAAAATATTTTTATAGAAATTTTGTTATATAAAATTTTCTATAGAAAATTTTTTTACAGGAAATTTTTGATATATAATTTTTTATAGAAACATTTTGATATAAAATTTTTCTATGGAAAATTTTAGATATAAAATTTTTTTATAGAAAATTTTCGAGATAAAATTTTTTTATTGAAAATGTTTGACATAAATTTTTTTTATAGAAAATTTTCGATTTAAAGTTTTCTATAGAAAATTTACGATTTAAAATTTTTCTACAGACAATTTTGTTATTATTTAAAATTTTTCTACAGACAATTTTGCTACAAAATTTTTATATAGAAAGTTTTCAATATAAAGGTTTTCGATAGAAAATTTTCGTAATACAATTTTTCTATAGAAAATTTTTCTCTAAAATATTTTCGATATGAAATTTTTCTACAGAAAATTTTTGATATGAAATTTTTCTATAGAAAATTTTCGATTTAAAATTTTTCCACAGAAAATTTTGATAAAAATATTTTTATAGAAAATTTTGATGTAAAATTTTTCTATAGAAAATTTTTGATATAAAATTTTTCTATAAAAAATTTTCGATATGAAAGTTTTCTATACAAAATTTTCGAGATAAAATGTTTGAGATAAAAATTTCTATAGAAAATTTTCGATATAAAATTTTTCGATATAAAATTTTCGATACAAAATTTTCCATACAAAATTTTCGATACAAAATTTTTCTATGAAAAATAATTGATATAAAAATTTTTTATAAAAAATTTTCTATATAAAAATATTCTATAGAAAATTTTGATATAAATTTTTTCTATAGAAAATTTTCAATATAAAATTTTTCTATAGAAAACTTTCGATTTAAAATTTTTCTATAGAAAATTTTCGATATAAAATTTTTCTATAGAAAATTTTCGATATAAAATTTTTCTATAGAAAATTTTCGATATAAAATTTTTCTATAGAAAATTTTCGATGTAAAATTTTCAATATAAAATTTTTCTATAGAAAATTTTCGATATACAAATTTTCTATAGAAAATTTTCGATATACAAATTTTCTATAGAAAATTTTCGATATACAAATTTTCTATAGAAAATTTTCGATATACAAATTTTCTATAGAAAATTTTCGATACACAATTTTTTTATAGAAAATTTTCGATAAACAAATTTTTTATAGAAATATTCGATATACAAATTTTTTATAGAAAATTTTCGATATACAAATTTTCTTTAGAAAATTTTCGATACACAAATTTTCTTTAGAAAATTTTCGATACACAAATTTTGTATAGATAATTTTTGATATACAAATTTTTTTATAGAAAACTTTCGATACACAAATTTTTTATAGAAAAGTTCGATACACAAATTTTTTATAGAAATTTTTCTGTAGAAAATTTACGATATACAAATTTTCTAAAGAAAACTTTCGATATAATAATAATTTTGATAGAAAATTTTCGATATAAAAATTTTTTTATAGAAAATTTTCGATATAAACATTTTTTATAGAAAATTTTCGATATAAAATTTTTTTATTGAAAATTTTCGATATAAAAATTTTTGTAGAAAATTTTCAATAGAAAATTTTTTTAAAGAAAATTTAGAATAAAATCAGATTTTATTTGATATTAATACTTTTCTATATAAATTTGTTGCTTTTATAATTTTTTGTTCAAAGTTTGTTAGGGAACCACCCTCGTATGTAACTAAATACAAATTGTCTAAAAACAACCGCTTAATTTTGAGGAAACAAAACTAGATTCTTTTAGTAGGTTGAAAATTAGTTCGATTTTTTATCGAACAAATAAACTAGTTAGTCTAGGCCGGGGTCTTGTAACGGCTAATAAAAAGGTTTTAATAAAAATTCTATAAAACTTTAATAAATTAGCATTTGAAAAGAAATGTAGGCTCCAAAAAATAAAGGTGACATTTTTTTGATGGTTAAGTTACAAGTCGAGGTTGCCTTTAAAAATGAATTAAGGAAGAAAATATATGTAATTTTGGGTGGTCTAATGCTTCAATAGAATAGAACGATAAATTTGTTTTCAAATTTATTTAATAAAAAATCTCCACATGGAAATGGGCTTTTAACTATAAATGTTTGAGTAGGAGTATGAAATTTTTTGATTAAGTGTTTGATCCAACTACACAATAAAAATAATTTTCAAGATGTTTGAATCACCTAAATAACACGTGTTATTTTTACAATATTTCGTTCAATATCTAAAACTAGGACTTGGACAAAAAATATTCTAAGACGGCGAAAAAAGGTCCCATATGATATCAGTTTTACTTTGTTCTTTTCTGTAAATTATGTTTAGTAATCTTGGTATTCAATGAGGGGACTTTATCGTTTAACTTTTAATAAACTTTTATATTTTTTTTTTCGTTGCCTTGATTTTCTCTTTGATTTCAAAAACAATTTTAAACCATTAAAGTACAAGCGCGAATTTATTACAATGTTGCAGCAACATGTGTCAAATAACGATACAAACATGTACTTTTGTCATGTAACATTTTTTACGCAAAACATTTTAATGCATTTTCAGTACAATGTAAACAGGTCCAGCGGTATTTCTTTAACATGAACTGAATTTCATTTATAAAAAAGATTTTGTAAGTTTTCATTCTATAAAAGGAGTACACGATCACTTGATAATGAGTTTATTTTAAAATCAAAAAATTCTGATAAAGTAATGGGAGGTTTTGGTTTTAAAGTGGTATATAATTTTCTATAAAAAAATTTATATCGAAAATTTTCTATAAACAAATTTTAACATCGAAAATTTTCTATAGAAAAATTTTATATCGAAAATTTTCTATAGAAAAATTTGATATCGAAAAATTTCTATAGAAAAATTTGATATCGAAAATTTTCTATAGAAAAATTTGATATCGAAAATTTTCTATAGAAAAATTTGATATCGAAAATTTTCTATAGAAAAATTTGATATAGAAAATTTTCTATAGAAAAATTTGATATCGAAAATTTTCTATAGAAAAATTTGATATCGAAAATTTTCTATAGAAAAATTTGATATCGAAAATTTTCTATAGAAAAATTTGATATCGAAAATTTTCTATAGAAAAATTTGATATCGAAAATTTTCTATAGAAAAATTTGATATCGAAAATTTTCTATAGAAAAATTTGATATCGAAAATTTTCTATAGAAAAATTTGATATAGAAAATTTTCTATAGAAAAATTTGATATCGAAAATTTTCTATAGAAAAATTTTATATCGAAAATTTTCTATAGAAAAATTTTATATCGAAAATTTTCTATAGAAAAATTTTATATCGAAAATTTTCTATAGAAAAATTTTATATCGAAAATTTTCTATAGAAAAATTTTATATCGAAAATTTTCTATAGAAAAATTTTATATCGAAAATTTTCTATAGAAAAATTTTATATCGAAAATTTTCTATAGAAAAATTTGATATCGAAAATTTTCTATAGAAAAATTTGATATCGAAAATTTCTATAGAAAAATTTGATATCGAAAATTTTCTATAGAAAAATTTGATATCGAAAATTTTCTATAGAAAAATTTGATATCGAAAATTTTCTATAGAAAAATTTGATATCGAAAATTTTCTATAGAAAAATTTGATATCGAAAATTTTCTATAGAAAAATTTGATATCGAAAATTTTCTATAGAATAATTTGATATCGAAAATTTTCTATAGAAAAATTTTATATCGAAAATTTTCTATAGAAAAGTTTTATATCGAAATTTTTTTATAAAAATTGTGTATCAATGGTTATGATTTTGTTGCATAGTGTAATTTTTTTAAGTCGTTTAAAAGAAAATTATAAATATTAATATTTACAATTATTTTTCATAGTAAAATTTCCACTACTTTATTTTTCTCAAACAACTCTGGCTTACAACTCCAACTTGTTTGACGCACAACATCAAACAGCAACTTTTTCTAGTTTGGTTTTAAACTTGAATTAAAACTTGGAAAAACTTTAACTTTAGTCTTCTCTTTGGCGTACGAATAAATGGTCGTTAAAACGGTTGGCGATATCTCCGGAAAAAGAAACCAAAACGGGAATAAAACATAAATACGATACATGATACTTGTTTTTTAAAATAATTTTAATTAAGCTGATTAAACAAAATAAAAAAAGAAATACAAATTTTTAAAAAGTGTGTATTAAACATAATTTCGTAAAAAAATCGAAAAAATCAAGTGATCAAAAATTTTAAATAAAATTTAAAAATATTGAAAAAATAGCCTTTTATATAGTGAAAAAGCAACAGCCAACAAGTGTAGGTTGGTTGTCGAAAAAATGCTAAAAAATTGCTAATAAAAAATTACTTGGTTACAAAAAAAAAGAAAAAAAGATAAAAATTCAACATAAAACTTGAAAGCAAATATTTTTAATGATTTTTTGTAAAAATAGTACAAAAAAAAATCAAACAGGTTTCAAATTAAAGTTCAAATGACACAAAATTCTTCAAATGAAATCCAATGAATAAATTTATAAAAGTGTTAAATTAATCAAAAACCACCAGAAAATAAACAAAAATAAAAAATCTAATAAAAATAAAATAATTATGCCAAAATAAATTATAATAAATGATTTCAATAAACTTCAAAGAAATCTTAATTAGAGGCTTAATATTGTTAAAAAAAAATAAATTTTCAAAACTTTGTATTCATTTAAAACGAGATTTTTGATTTAGATAAATTTTAAAAGCCCTTGATTGTCTTAACAATTTATCACATGAATACGAGCTTTGCCTTTAATGTTTCGAGATTAGAAATAATATTGTTATCATCGAAAATGGATTTGTTTTCCAAAATAGTTCTAATATTCGTGTAAACTAATTTCCAACGCCCTTTTTCCTTTCCGATTGGGGTATCTCCAAAACATGGATTTTTGGAGATGTGACAATCGGATATCGAAAAAATGCAATCTTTTATTTTGGGGAATTAAAGAAGTCATTGGATGCTTATCTAGAACTTTAAGGCTGATAACATATAACCTATACATTTTGAGTATTCAAAGTGTATCTTGCCCGAGCTGAAGTGCATGAGATCACATTGTCGAAGTAGATTTTTTTAATTTCCCCAAAACTTCTGCAAACAAAAGTTTTTGTACCATTCAGAATTGACCGTTTTACGTTTCACCAATTGCACGATCGAGATAATTAAAATTTCCGAAAAAAAAAACGGGAAACTGTTGAGTTCGAAGTTCTAAGAGCTCTATTGACTTTTTTGGCGTTTTGCTCATACGTTTAGATCCACGATATATTACCTGTCACGATGTCATAAACAGGTTTTAAAACTACGTAATCGTATTTATGTGCATTTCTATCGAAAATTTTTATATCGAAAATTTTCTATCGAAAATTTTTATATCGAAAGTTTTCTATCGAAAACTTTTATATCGAAAATTTTCTATCGAAAATTTTTATATCGAAAATTTTCTATCGAAAATTTTTATATCGAAAATTTTTTATCGAAAATTTTTATATCGAAAATTTTCTATCGAAAATTTTCTATCGAAAATTTTTATATCGAAAATTTTCTATAGAAAAATTTTATATCGAAAATTTTCTATAGAAAAATCTTATATCGAAAATTTTCTATAGAAAAATTTTATATCGAAAATTTTCTATAGAAAAATTTTATATCGAAAATTTTCTATAGAAAAATTTTATATCGAAAATTTTCTATAGAAAAATTTTATATCGAAAATTTTCTATAGAAAAATTTTATATTGATAATTTTCTATAGAAAAATATTACATCGAAAATTTTCTATAGAAAAATTTTTTCTAAAGAAAATTTTTTATCGAAAATTTTGTAAAGAAAAATTTTACATCGAAAATTTTCTATAGAAAAGTTTTGTATCGAAAATTTTTTTATAGAAACATTTTTTATCGAAAATTTTTTAAGGAAACATTTTTTAGTTGATGGTCGTGGGGGTTCGAGTCGGGCTCAGGTTTATATCATAAATTATTTTTTTAATTTATGATTTTTAAATTAGATGAATAAATTTTAGGAATACTGAAAAAACTATGTGACACTTAGCAGTGTGGAATGCTGCATTTTCTGTCCCGCTACGGACTTCATCAGCACACTGTGTCACCAACTGTTAGATGCCAGTAGTTAAGATCATCTATTTAACTGAATTCTTAAGCGAAATTGAAAACGAGAATTATGTTAACACTCATTTCTATTTCACCTATGACCATATGATCGATTCAGTTAGACGAACTTATCCACCATAGTTTTTTCCTTTATGTTTTGTATCCCTATCCTTTATTAATCTACATTTACTTTGTACTTTAACCAACTGTCAGCTGGTAATGAAGACAAAGATTTTTGTTTTGACAAGTTTTGTTTTATTCTTTTACGTTAATGCAAATTTTGAATTTAGTATCAACTTGAAAGAGTTAATGAAAACATGTAAATCGCGGTGCCCATGCAATTCTTTCAATTAAATTGCATGGGCACCGCGATTTACATGTTTTCATTAACTCTTTCAAGTTGATACTAAATTCAAAATTTGCATTAACGTTAAAGAATAAAACAAAACTTTTCAAAACAAAAATCTTTGTCTTCATTACCAGCTGACAGTTGGTTAAAGTACAAAGTAAATGTAGAGTAATAAAGGATAGGGATACAAAACATAAAGGAAAAAACTATGGTGGATAAGTTCGTCTAACTGAATCGATCATATGGTCATAGGTGAAATAGAAATGAGTGTTAATATAATTCTCGTTTTCAATTTCGCTTAAGAATTCAGTTAAATAGATGATCTTAACTACTGGCATCTAACAGTTGGTGACACAGTGTGCTGATGAAGTCCGTAGCGGGACAGAAAATGCAGCATTCCACACTGCTAAGTGTCACATAGTTTTTTCGGTATTCCTAAAATTTATTCATCTAATTTAAAAATCATAAATTAAAAAAATAATTTATGATATGAACCTGAGCCCGACTCGAACCCACGACCATCAACATAAATTTCTGGTTCAACTAAAATTAATTTCTTTCAAACATTTTTTATCAAAAATTTTCTGTAGAAAAATTTTATATCAAAAATTTTCTATAGAAAAATTTTATATCGAAAATTTTCTATAGAAAAATTTTTCTCGAAAATTTTTTTAGAAAAACTTTTTATAGAAAAATATTTTATAGAAAATTTTCTTTAGAAAAATTTAATATTGAAAATTTTCTTCTCAAAAACTTTATATCGAAAATTTTATCCGAAAATTTTGTATCAAAAATTGTATACTAAAATTTTTTATAGAAAAATTTTATATTGAAAATTTTCTATAGAAAAATTTTAAATATAAAATTTTCTTTAGAAAAATTTTATATCAAAAATGTTATATAGAAACATTTTTAACGAAAATTTTCTATAGAAACATTTTTAACGAAAATTTTCTATAGAAACATTTTTAACGAAAATTTTCTATAGAAACATTTTTAACGAAAATTTTCTATAGAAACATTTTTAACGAAAATTTTCTATAGAAAAATTTTATATCGAAAATTTTCTATAGAAAAATTTTATATCGAAAATTTTCTATAGAAAAATTTTATATCGAAAATTTTCTATAGAAAAATTTTATATCGAAAATTTTCTATAGAAAAATTTTATATCGAAAATTTTCTATAGAAAAATTTTATATCGAAAATTTTCTATAGAAAAATTTTATATCGAAAATTTTCTATAGAAAAATTTTATATCGAAAATTTTCTATAGAAAAATTTTATATTGAAAATTTTCTATAGAAAAATTTTATATCGAAAATTTTCTATAGAAAATTTTTATATCGAAAATTTTGTATACAAAAATTTTCTATCGAAAGTTTTCCATAGAAAATTTTGATATCAAACATTTTCTACAGAAAAATTTAATATCGAAAATTTTGTATAGAAAAAATTTATATTGAAAATTTTCTATAGAAAAATTTTTTATCGAAAATTTTCCATAGAAAAATTTGATATCGAATATTTTCGATGGAAAAAATATCTGTAGAAAAATTTTATACCATAAATTTTCTATTGAAAAATTTTATACCATAAATTTTCTATTGAAAAATTTTATATCGAAAATTTTCTATTGAAAAATTTTATATCGAAAATTTTCTATTGAAAAATTTTATATCGAAAATTTTCTATTGAAAAATTTTATATCGAAAATTTTCTATTGAAAAATTTTATATCGAAAATTTTCTATTGAAAAATTTTATATCGAAAATTTTCTATTGAAAAATTTTATATCGAAAATTTTCTATTGAAAAATTTTATATCGAAAATTTTCTATTGAAAAATTTTATATCGAAAATTTTCTATAGAAAATTTTTATATCGAAAATTTTCTATAGAAAATTTTTATATCGAAAATTTTCTATAGAAAAATTTTATATCGAAAATTTTCTATAGAAAAATTTTATATCGAAAATTTTCTATAGAAAAATTTTATATCGAAAATTTTCTATAGAAAAATTTTATATCGAAAATTTTCTATAGAAAAATTTTATATCGAAAATTTTCTATAGAAAAATTTTATATCGAAAATTTTCTATAGAAAAATTTTATATCGAAAATTTTCTATAGAAAAATTTTATATCGAAAATTTTCTATAGACAAATTTTATATCGAAAATTTTCTATAGAAAAATTTTATATCGAAAATTTTCTATAGAAAAATTTTATATCGAAAATTTTCTATAGAAAAATTTTATATCGAAAATTTTCTATAGAAAAATTTTATATCGAAAATTTTCTATAGAAAAATTTTATATCGAAAATTTTCTATAGAAAAATTTTATATTGATAATTTTCTATAGAAAAATATTACATCGAAAATTTTCTATAGAAAAATTTTTTCTAAAGAAAATTTTTTATCGAAAATTTTGTAAAGAAAAATTTTACATAGAAAATTTTCTATAGAAAAGTTTTGTATCGAAAATTTTTTTATAGAAACATTTTTTATCGAAAATTTTTTAAGGAAACATTTTTTATCAAAAATTTTCTGTAGAAAAATTTTATATCAAAAATTTTCTATAGAAAAATTTTATATCGAAAATTTTCTATAGAAAAATTTTTCTCGAAAATTTTTTTAGAAAAATTTTTATAGAAAAATATTTTATAGAATATTTTCTTTAGAAAAATTTAATATTGAAAATTTTCTTCTCAAAAACTTTATATCGAAAATTTTATCCGAAAATTTTGTATCAAAAATTGTATACTAAAATTTTTTATAGAAAAATTTTATATTGAAAATTTTCTATAGAAAAATTTTAAATATAAAATTTTCTTTAGAAAAATTTTATATCAAAAATGTTATATAGAAACATTTTTAACGAAAATTTTCTATAGAAAAATTTTATATTGAAAATTTTCTATAGAAAATTTTATATCGAAAATTTTCTAAAAAAAATTTTTTTATCGAAAATTTTCTATAGAAAAATTTTAAATCTAAAATTTTCTATAGAAAAATTTTATATCAAAAATTTTATATAGAAACATTTTTTATCGAAAATTTTCTATATAAAAATTTTATATCGAAAATTTTGTATAGAAAAATTTTATATCAAAAATTTTATATCGAAAATTTTGTATAGAAAAATTTTATATCGAAAATTTTCTATAGACAAATTTTATATCGAAAATTTTCTATAGAAAAATTTTATATCGAAAATTTTCTATAGAAAAATTTTATATCGAAAATTTTCTATAGAAAAATTTTATATCGAAAATTTTCTATAGAAAAATTTTATATCGAAAATTTTCTATAGAAAAATTTTATATCGAAAATTTTCTATAGAAAAATTTTATATCGAAAATTTTCTATAGGAAAATTTTATATCGAAAATTTTCTATAGAAAAATTTTATATCGAAAATTTTCTATAGAAAAATTTTATATCGAAAATTTTCTATAGAAAAATTTTATATCGAAAATTTTCTATAGAAAAATTTTATATCGAAAATTTTCTATAGAAAAATTTTATATCGAAAATTTTCTATAGAAAAATTTTATATCGGAAATTTTCTATAGAAAAATTTTATATCGAAAATTTTCTATAGAAAAATTTTATATCGAAAATTTTCTATAGAAAAATTTTATATCGAAAATTTTCTATAGAAAAATTTTATATCGAAAATTTTCTATAGAAAAATTTTATATCGAAAATTTTCTATAGAAAAATTTTATATCGAAAATTTTCTATAGAAAAATTTTATATCGAAAATTTTCTATAGAAAAATTTTATATCGAAAATTTTCTATAGAAAAATTTTATATCGAAAATTTTCTATAGAAAAATTTTATATCGAAAATTTTCTATAGAAAAATTTTATATCGAAAATTTTCTATAGAAAAATTTTATATCGAAAATTTTCTATAGAAAAATTTTATATCGAAAATTTTCTATAGAAAAATTTTATATCGAAAATTTTCTATAGAAAAATTTTATATCGAAAATTTTCTATAGAAAAATTTTATATCGAAAATTTTCTATAGAAAAATTTTATATCGAAAATTTTCTATAGAAAAATTTTATATCGAAAATTTTCTATAGAAAAATTTTATATCGAAAATTTTCTATAGAAAAATTTTATATCGAAAATTTTCTATAGAAAAATTTTATATCGAAAATTTTCTATCGAAAATTTTCTATAGAAAAATTTTATATCGAAAATTTTCTATAGAAAAATTTTATATCGAAAATTTTCTATAGAAAAATTTTATATCGAAAATTTTCTATAGAAAAATTTTATATCGAAAATTTTCTATAGAAAAATTTTATATCGAAAATTTTCTATAGAAAAATTTTATATCGAAAATTTTCTATAGAAAAATTTTATATCGAAAATTTTCTATAGAAAAATTTTATATCGAAAATTTTCTATAGAAAAATTTTATATCGAAAATTTTCTATAGAAAAATTTTATATCGAAAATTTTCTATAGAAAAATTTTATATCGAAAATTTTCTATAGAAAAATTTTATTTCGAAAATTTTCTATAGAAAAATTTTATATCGAAAATTTTCTATAGAAAAATTTTATTTCGAAAATTTTCTATAGAAAAATTTTATATCGAAAATTTTCTATAGAAAAATTTTATATCGAAAATTTTCTATAGAAAAATTTTATATCGAAAATTTTCTATAGAAAAATTTTATATCGAAAATTTTCTATAGAAAAATTTTATATCGAAAATTTTCTATAGAAAAATTTTATATCGAAAATTTTCTATAGAAAAATTTTATATCGAAAATTTTCTATAGAAAAATTTTATATCGAAAATTTTCTATAGAAAAATTTTATATCGAAAATTTTCTATAGAAAAATTTTATATCGAAAATTTTCTATAGAAAAATTTTATATCGAAAATTTTCTATAGAAAAATTTTATATCGAAAATTTTCTATAGAAAAATTTTATATCGAAAATTTTCTATAGAAAAATTTTATATCGAAAATTTTCTATAGAAAAATTTTATATCGAAAATTTTCTATAGAAAAATTTTATATCGAAAATTTTCTATAGAAAAATTTTATATCGAAAATTTTCTATAGAAAAATTTTATATCGAAAATTTTCTATAGAAAAATTTTATATCGAAAATTTTCTATAGAAAAATTTTATATCGAAAATTTTCTATAGAAAAATTTTATATCGAAAATTTTCTATAGAAAAATTTTATATCGAAAATTTTCTATAGAAAAATTTTATATCGAAAATTTTCTATAGAAAAATTTTATATCGAAAATTTTCTATAGAAAAATTTTATATCGAAAATTTTCTATAGAAAAATTTTATATCGAAAATTTTCTATAGAAAAATTTTATATCGAAAATTTTCTATAGAAAAATTTTATATCGAAAATTTTCTATAGAAAAATTTTATATCGAAAATTTTCTATAGAAAAATTTTATATCGAAAATTTTCTATAGAAAAATTTTATATCGAAAATTTTCTATAGAAAAATTTTATATCGAAAATTTTCTATAGAAAAATTTTATATCGAAAATTTTCTATAGAAAAATTTTATATCGAAAATTTTCTATAGAAAAATTTTATATCGAAAATTTTCTATAGAAAAATTTTATATCGAAAATTTTCTATAGAAAAATTTTATATCGAAAATTTTCTATAGAAAAATTTTATTTCGAAAATTTTCTATAGAAAAATTTTATATCGAAAATTTTCTATAGAAAAATTTTATATCGAAAATTTTCTATAGAAAAATTTTATATCGAAAATTTTCTATAGAAAAATTTTATATCGAAAATTTTCTATAGAAAAATTTTATATCGAAAATTTTCTATAGAAAAATTTTATATCGAAAATTTTCTATAGAAAAATTTTATATCGAAAATTTTCTATAGAAAAATTTTATATCGAAAATTTTCTATAGAAAAATTTTATATCGAAAATTTTCTATAGAAAAATTTTATATCGAAAATTTTCTATAGAAAAATTTTATATCGAAAATTTTCTATAGAAAAATTTTATATCGAAAATTTTCTATAGAAAAATTTTATATCGAAAATTTTCTATAGAAAAATTTTATATCGAAAATTTTCTATAGAAAAATTTTATATCGAAAATTTTCTATAGAAAAATTTTATATCGAAAATTTTCTATAGAAAAATTTTATTTCGAAAATTTTCTATAGAAAAATTTTATATCGAAAATTTTCTATAGAAAAATTTTATATCGAAAATTTTCTATAGAAAAATTTTATATCGAAAATTTTCTATAGAAAAATTTTATATCGAAAATTTTCTATAGAAAAATTTTATATCGAAAATTTTCTATAGAAAAATTTTATATCGAAAATTTTCTATAGAAAAATTTTATATCGAAAATTTTCTATAGAAAAATTTTATATCGAAAATTTTCTATAGAAAAATTTTATATCGAAAATTTTCTATAGAAAAATTTTGTATCGAAAATTTTCTATAAAAAATTTTATATCGAAAATTTTTATAGAAAAATTTTATCTCGAAACATAAAAGGCAAACCTTGTAGTTTAAATATGAAGCACACAAGTTTATTTAAGATTTTTTTTTTGTCTATAAAAGATTTTTTTGTTACAAATGTCATTCGATTTAAACACGTTTTGTTCACTTGTTTTAATTTTATTTTAGAAACACTTTAATATTTTAAATGATTGTAACGTTTATGGCGTAAATATTTTAATCTTAAAATTTTTGAATAACTGTCAATTTGAATTAAATTACATACTTAATTTTATGTTTGAAGTTGTCCAAACTGTCAAATATTTTTAAAAATTTAATGGAAGTTTTGTTAGAAAGTAGGAAATAATGGCACAAGTATTACTCAAATTTGTGAGGCATGATAGGGTTAAGGTATTCAATTGATAGGTTAAACGCTCTTAAAATTAAAATTTCGATTTTTATCTATTTACGACAATCCCACCCTAATAATATCAATAATTTGTTGTAGTATCTCTCTTGAAATAATATTTATTTACAATTTACAAAGTATTTTATTTTTTCATTCCTAACTGACCATGACTGGCTTGATCTTATGGCAGCACATCTCGATCGATGAATGTTGGAATTTTTTTCTCAATATTTTTGCTTTTTCATTAAATTGAACATCAACGATCGAGTAACGGCTGAATGAGGACATTTATGTATTTTAACTATTTAGTTGTTGTTTTTGTAGTTGCTGTTGTAATCATCATAGTTTTTGTTGTAATAATTATAACCATAAACAACACTCGATTCTTGATATATGAGACAATGAATGACCCAGTAGTTCCAAAATTAAGGAATGTCCAGAAACATTCATGCTTATTTTTCTTATAGAAAAAGTGAACGTCAATTCTGTTTTTGGATTTTTCTGTAGAAAAAGTGATCGTGAATGGATTTTTCTGTAGAAAAAGTGATCGTGAGATGGATTTTTCTATAGAAAAAGTGATCGCGAGATGGATTTTTCTATAGAAAAAGTGATCGTGAGATGGATTTTTCTATAGAAAAAGTGATCCTGAGACGGATTTTTCTATAGAAAAAGTGATCGTGAGATGGATTTTTCTATAGAAAAAGTGATCGTGAGATGGATTTTTCTATAGAAAAAGTGATCGTGAGATGGATTTTTCTATAGAAAAAGTGATCGTGAGATGGATTTTTCTATAGAAAAAGTGATCGTGAGATAGATTTTTCTATAGAAAAAGTGATCGTGAGATGGATTTTTCTATAGAAAAAGTGGTCGTGAGATGGATTTTTCTATAGAAAAAGTGATCGTGAGATGGATTTTTCTATAGAAAAAGTGATCGTGAGATGGATTTTTCTATAGAAAAAGTGATCGTGAGATGGATTTTTCTATAGAAAAAGTGATCGTGAGATAGATTTTTCTATTGAAAAAGTGATCGTGAGATGGATTTTTCTATAGAAAAAGTGATCGTGAGATGGATTTTTCTATAGAAAAAGTGATCGTGAGATGGATTTTTCTATAGAAAAAGTGATCATGAGATGGATTTTTCTATAGAAAAAGTGATCGTCAGTTGGTTTTTTCTATAGAAAAAGTGATCGTCAGTCGTTTTTTTTTTTATAGAAAAAGTGATCTGATTCTATAGAAAAAATTATCGTCAGTCGTGATTAAATCGTTTTTGATAGTTTTTTGTACATACAAATTTTGGAGTTTTCCTTAATTTTGGAATTGCCGGGTATTTATTAAGCAATGGAAATAGAACTAGTAGAAGAATCCAACATAGCAGCATAATAAGTTTATGTAAGTAGGAAAATAACTCAATATGGTGGAGCCATGGACTAGTCGAGGTATTTGCACAAGAACAAGATGATGACGATGGTGATGTCCATAGTTAGTGATGGTTAAGTAATCAAGTATAAAAACAATTGCTGTGACATTAAATAAATGTAAGAAAATGCACAAATCGAAAATTAAATCGAAAAATTTAGAAAAAAAGCCACACAAAACTTGGATGAGGGAAAAAGTAGTATTTAATTGAGAATGCTTAGGAAATATATTTTCAAAATATAAATAAGTTCAGTTATCATACTTTTATGATCGTAGGTTCTATCGCTATCAAGCTAATTTCCTATTTATTACTATCTAATACTAGATGGCGCCAAATCTCTTAAAAATGCGATTCACTCAAATATTTAGAAAAATTAAGCCAGCACAAAAAGTCTATATCAGATATGGTAACTCCGGATATAAGAGCCTTTACAACCCATGAAAACAACTGAAACTTTTTACCCAATTTACTAATATCTTAAAAAGATATTCCGTAATCGATGGTCACCAACTTATGAAGCATAAAAACTTTAATATGCGAACAACATTTACTTATATCGAAGATGAAGATGATAATAATGAGCAGCCATGCTTTGGCTGACTGGATGCACTGACCATAAAATCTCTGGCAAACGTTAGGAAAACTAATATTTAGTATCAGTCCGTCCTAAATTTCCTAAGAAAAAGTTTGATTTTAAATTAAAATCATATTTGTTGTATTTCTTGTAGTTGCAACCTTCTCGATTGACTTGACACTGGGTATGCGGTTTGTCAACTAAATTTATGACAAGAAACAAGATTCTTAGCGGTATTGTTGGCTGTGTTGTTGTTCAACCGCAACGAAAACAACTGATTTTCTGATTTTCATTTGTTTGCTCGAAGCAGTTCGATGTTAGTTCGATGTGATTACGCGTGCGCAACATTAGTCTTAGAGCTCAATTTCAGTTCAGCGGTTTTTGGTTTAAATAATTACAAGATGGAAAGAAAATTGAAGTGGGAAAACAAAGTCGCTGTCTTAATGCCACCCATATTAGATGGCAATTATTTTTTTTTTCCAAACAACCGGTAGACATTTGAATTTAACGAGGGTGGAGGGAAAAGTTTAGCTGAGAAGACATACAAATTATATTTTTTTGAAAACTTTCTATAAAAAAATTTTATAAAGAAAAATTTTCTATAGAAAAATTTTTATAACGATAAATTTTCTACAGACAAATTCTTATAATAAAAAATTTTCTACAGAAAAATTTTTATAACGAAAAATTTTTAATAGTTTATAACGAAAAATTTTCTATAGAAAAATTTTTAAAACGAAAATTTTTATAACGAAAATCTTTATATATATTATAATTTTAACGAAAAATTTTCTATAGAGAAAATTTTAACGAAAAATTTTCTATAGAGAAAATTTTAACGAAAAATTTTCTATAGAAAAATTTTTATAACGAAAAATTTTCTACAGAAAAATTTTTCAAACGAAAAATTTCCTATTGAAAAATTTTGTTAACGAAAAATTTTCTATAGAAAAATTTTTTTAACGAAAAATTTTCTATAGAAAAATTTTTTTAACGAAAAATTTTCTATAGAAAAATTTTTTTAACGAAAAATTTTCCATAGAAAAATTTTTTTAACAAAAAATTTTCTATAGAAAAATTTTTTTAACGAAAAATTTTCCATAGAAAAATTTTTTTAACGAAAAATTTTCTATAGAAACATTTCTTAACGAAAAATTTTCTATAGAAAATTTTTTTAACGAACAATTTTCTATAGAAACATTTTTTTGACGAAAAATTTTCTATAGAAAAATTTTTTAACGAAAAATTTTCTATAGAAAATTTTTTTAACGAAAAATTTTCTATAGAAAAATTTTTATAACGAAAAATTTTCTACAGAAAAATTTTTCTAACGAAAAATTTCCTATTGAAGAATTTTGTTAACGAAAAATTTTCTATAGAAAAATTTTTTTAACGAAAAATTTTCTATAGAAAAATTTTTTTAACGAAAAATTTTCTATAGAAAAATTTTTTAACCAAAAATTTTCTATAGAAAATTTTTTTAACGAAAAATTTTCTATAGAAAAATTTTTTTAACGAAAAATTTTCTATAGAAAAATTTTTTTAACGAAAAATTTTCTGTAGAAAAAATTTTCTATACAAACATTTTTTTAACGAAAAATTTTCTATAGTAAAATTTTTTTAACGAAAAATTTTCTATAGAAACATTTCTTAACGAAAAATTTTCTATAGAAAATTTTTTTAACGAACAATTTTCTATAGAAACATTTTTTTGACGAAAAATTTTCTATAGAAAAAATTTTTTTATAGAAACATTTCCTAACGAAAAATTTTCTATAGAAAAATTTTTTTAACGAAAAATTTTCTATAGAAAAATTTTTTTAACGAAAAATTTTCTATAGAAACATTTTTTTAACGAAAAATTTTCTATAGAAAAATTTTTTAACGAAAAATTTTCTATAGAAAAATTTTTTAACGAAAAATTTTCCATAGAAAAATTTTTTTAACTAAAAATTTTCTATCGAAAAATTTTTTTAACGAAAAATTTTCTATAGAAAAATTTTTTAACAAAAAATTTTCCATAGAAAAATTTTTTTAACGAAAAATTTTCTATAGAAAAATTTTTTTGACGAAAAATTTTCTATAGAAAAATTTTTTTAACGAAAAATTTTCTATAGAAAAATTTTTTTTAACGAAAAATTTTCTATAGAAACATTTTTTTAACTAAAAATTTTCTATAAATTTTTTTTTTAACGAAAAATAGAAAATCTTTATGAACGAAAAATTTTCTATAGAAAAATGTTTTTAACCAAATTCTAATAACGAAAAATTTTCTTTGCGGACGTTGCACTTAAATTTTTTATTATATTTATTCCGTTGTCCTAAAAAACGAGACATTTTTGTTTTCAAAGTAAATTTATTAAGGTATACGATTTCTTTAATTTTGCTGTTAACCCTCGTATATAATTGTTTGGTTTGTAACTAAGATATTATAGTTTACGCCAGTTTTCTTGTTTATCCACAACTAATTTCTCTTTATTAATACAAGTTTTATCACTATTAAGACCAGAAAAACTTTTCAAAGGTATTTAAGATTGTTTTTGCTGCTGTTTTTTCTTTTTCTTCTTGTAAATAGAACATTTAAATAGTTTCTTTTAAGATTATGACTATTTTATAATTTGTTAAAAATCATCATTTATCATTACATTTTTTCTATGTATTTCTTCTAATCATGAATCGAATACAGAGGTTGCCCTTAGGGGAGTTTCTATTCCCGTTTGTTTTCTTAAATGTGTTGTTCTTTGAAAGTTAGAATTATTTTTATTATGTTTAAGTTACGAGTATTATGTATTAGATGTACAGCCATGGTCAAAGAAATAGGATACTTGTATAACTACTACTATTTCAACATTCAATTTTAAGTAGTAGTGTTAGTATTTGTAGCAGTAGTAATAGTAAAATTAGTAGTAATATTAATAGTAGTAGTTATAGTAAAAGTAGCAGTAATATTAATAGAAAAAGTAGTAGTAGTAATATAAGAGGTAGTAGTAATATAATTCATGGAATGATGTATGCCTAACATCTCGTAATAGAGTTCGATATAAAGGATGGTTGAGGCCCTATGCTCCACTGGGAGTCAAGGATAACAGAAGAAGTAATAGAATTGGTAGTATAACTAGAAGTACTAATAGTATAAGTAACAGTAGTAGAAACAGTAGAAGTAGAAATAGTGGTAGTAATGGTAATAGTAGCAGTTATAGTAATAGAAGTAGTAATAGTAATAATAAAGGTAGTAGCAATAGTAATACTAGTGGTAATAGTAGTTGTGATAGTAAAAGTAATAGTAGTAGTAATGGAAATGATAATGGTAATAGTAGTACTCATAGTAGTAGCAATAGTAATAGTAGTAATAATAGAACTGTAGTAGTAGTGGTAGTAATGGTAAAAGTTGCTGTTATAGTGGCAATAGTAATACATAGTAGTAGTTATAGTAAAAGTAGCAGTTATAGTTAAAGAAAAAGTAGTATAATAGTAGTTGTAATAGTAAAAATAAAAGTAGCAATAGTAATAGTTATAGTAGTGGTAATAGTTGTAGTAATTGTAAGAGTAATATTTAGTAGTAATAATGGTAATAGTAGTAGTTACATTAATAGCAATAGTAGTGGTAATAGAATTGTAGTTGTAGTGGTAGTAATGGTAATAGTTGCAGTTACAGTTGTTGTAAAAGTAGCAGTAATTGTAATAGCAATAGAAAAAGTGGTAGTAGTTATAGTAGTACAAATAGAATTGGTAGTAGAAAGAAGTACTAATAGTGGTAGTAATGGTAATAGCAGTTCTAGTAATAGTAGTAGTAGTAGTAGTAGTAATAGTAAAAGTAATAGTAGTAGTTATAGTAATGAAAGTAGTAATGCTAGTAGTATTAGTTAAAGTAATAGAAGCAGTAATGGTAATAGTAGTGGTTACAGTAGTAGCAATAGTTATAGTAGGAATAGTACTAGAACTGTAGTAGTAATTTTAGTAGTAGTGGTAGTAATGGTAATAGTCGCAGTAATAGTTATAGTAGCAATAGTAATAGTAGTAGTTATAGTAAAAGTAGCAGTAATAATAATAGAAAAAAGTAGTAATATAAGTGGTAGTAGTAATAGAATTGGTAGTATAAATGGAAGTACTAATAGAGGTAGCAACAGTAGTAGTAATAGAAGTAGAAATAGTGGTACTAATGGTAATTGTAGCAATTACAATTATAGTAGTCGGAATAGTAATAATAAAAGTAGTAGCAATAGTAATAGTTATAGTAGTGGTGATAGTAGTAGTAATAGTAGTGATAATAGTAATGAAAGTTGTAATGGTAGTAGTAATAGTAGTAGTAATGGAAATAGTAATGGTAATAGTCGCTGTTATAGTTATAGTAGCAATAGTAGTAGTTGTAGTAAAAGTAGCAGTCATAGTAGTAGAAAAAGTAGTAGTAGTAGTAGTAGTAATAGAAGTTGTAGTAGTACTAGAAGTTGTAGTAGTAATAGTAGTATTAATAGTAGTAGTAATAGAATTGGTAGTATAAATAGATGTACTAATAGCATTAGTAAAAGTAAAAGTAGAAGTAGAAATAATGGTAGTAATTGTAATAGTAGCAGTTATAGTAATAGTAGTAGTATAAGTAATAATAAAAGTAGTAGCATAGTAGCAAAAGTAGTAGTAGTAGTAATAATAGTAGCAGTAATTGTAGTCGTAATAGTAAAAAAAATGGTAAAAGTGCTACCATATTCGCCGGACTATTATTAACATTGTTTTAATTATACAAGTATGTTGCCTTCTTTGATATTTAGTCATTGAATAATTGTACTGAATCTGGTAGCTAATATTTGATATGGACTTGCATTTTTATTTTTTAGTTGTAGTTTTAAGCTACTTTTGATTACTGCTACCTTCAAGTAGTAGTTGGAACTAGTACAATGTAAAGGTAGCTTTAAGCAAAGATTCTATTATATAAAGATGTTGCACTTCCATACATCGATTTGCCGTAAGGTTCCTTTGAAAAGTCCCATATTATCCAATGAGAGAAAGCTATGGCACACGCAGGTGCTCATGAAATGTAGGTTTGTTTGTGTGCAGAAAAAAATGTATGGAGTTTAATATCTTTATATTCTATATACATACATACATAATTCCCACGACATTCCAATTAGAACAAGGGGCACTTCTTTCAGACAATGAGCTGCATTCGATTCTATTTTTAGACCCATTAAAAGGGACCTACGTTTTAACTCCGGCTCCGAACGGTAAATGCATTAGTTAGAGAAGTTTTACATAGCCTAATGCTCAATAATCAGTGGCTAGCTGAGTTATGAGGTAAACCGTTTTTTTGAAAACTTATTTTTTTTAAGTGGTTCTGGCCGGGGATCAAACTTGGGATCTCGGGTATGCTAGGCGGATTACTAATCTGCTACACCAAAGCTGTTTACAAATGCACAATTAATGATTTATCTATTTTGAGTAATTCATATTGGCGCTACCTGTCGGAAATTAGTCATACAAACTTAGAAACTTCGTCGGTCATGCGTAACAACTTTACCAAAGAACTTAAAAAGATCACATGCATAGTTTACTATTATATAAAGGGCATATAGACCATCAAATGTTAATTTGTTTAAAATTTATAACATTAAAAAGTTTTCCCCTTTTTATCCCCTAATTTTAAGAAAGTTCCATATGCTTATTTGGTACTTCTTTAATACCAAAATTAAATTCGGTACATTTTATTAAAACGCAGTTAATATATTGTTTCTATTCATGTTATTTTTTGAAATCTCTTTTACTTTATCCCTTTTTACCCATTTTGGCCCCCGAAATCAAAAAGTACTGATTGCGGCACAAAGTTATTTTCTATATTCTTTGGTTCAAAAGATAAGAGTGTGTTAAAAAAAGTACAAACAAAAAACTATTTCACCGCCTATCGGGCAAAGTTTCAAAAAATACCAAACAAAATATTTTCAATCAGCAAGATTTTGCTGAACGAGATTTGTTGAAAAAATCTAGATATTTTTGGTCTGCTAGTTTTCGAGATATAATTAATTATTTGGAATTAATTATTCAAACTTTAAATTGAATTAATTGAAAAATTAGGATTAATCAGGCTTGAGTTCATTTTTAATTTTCAAATTATTAATTTGAAAATTTGAAAGTAATAATGTGGAGAAAAACTGAAAAAATTATTTTTGAACGCGGCTAGTGGATTGCAATTTCTGTCCCGCCATAGGACGTCATCAGCACTTAGCGCCCTCGACCACAGTCGAGTTATCAAATTGCAGAGATAATCATCAATTTAACTCATTGAGTTTGATCGAACATCACTACGTTTAATTGATTGTGTATTCTCCTATTACTTGTTTTGCTCGATCTTTTCATAAGTTGGTTGAAAAAAGTGTTAATACAACCGAAATTCGAGAACAACTTTATCTTTAGGTCGTCTTCACATTTTTCTTAATTCGATTAGTCGTTTTAGAGATATCATAGAATTTGCATCGAAAAAAAATCTTTTAAAATTTTTTTCGTTTTTAAAGAATCATAAAAAAGAAAAAAAAAAAACGGTAAAAGAAAATTTTTTCAAAATAATTAAAAAATAAAAATAAAATTTGGGTTTTAATAGTAAAATATCTCTGCAACTGCTGAGTGAATTAAAAAAGTATAACTTAATGTCAATACTGTCGCCGAATTTAGATTTTTTGCTTATGCAGTTTTTCAGTTATATTGATACTAGTCGTGAAAAACTTGTTTTTCGAAAAAAATATATATCTCGAAAACTAGAGCCAACTAAAAAAAATAAAATCTTTGTCGGATTGAGCAGTCAAAACTTATCTAAGAATTTTCCCAAAAATTCGTAAAGCAGCAAAAAGCTACACTTTTGTCTAGCTGTGTAATTGAATTCTATCACTTACATGTGTTCTATTTATGTGTCCATGGCTGTAATGAAGTTGAAGTGATTTTGGCACACCTTGTTTGGAATGTGGTTTGTACTAAATAAATAGACTGGAAGATGTAAAAAAATTAATAAAAATGCAAATATGACACGAGCGGAGTGTTATTAAAAAAAAAATACTTAAAACAAACTTAAAAGTAATAAAAATCAGCTAATAGGTATGTTCGGTAAAAAGCAATGTCAGCTTAAGACCATTACACAGTGGGTGTATTGGAATAGATTCTGTTTTAAATTAAATATTATATTAAAATTAGGCATATTAGCTACATTCAGGGAAAAAACGTGCTGATAATAAGATTTTCTGCTTGAAATGGAAACTTTTTCTGCTTGAAAGTAGAGTAAATACGAAAAATCTTATTTTGAGAATAAAATCTTAATTTTTTAAGATTCTTTGTAAGATCGCAATCTTAAAAAAATCTAAGCACAGGATCGATAACTAAGAATGTGTTCTTATGAATTAAGATTAAATTCTTAATTTTTAAGAATGCACTCTTAATTAATAAGAACATAATCTTAAATAATAAGAACGCATTCTTAATTATCGATCTTGTTCTTAGAACTTTTTCAAGATTGCGATCTTACAAACAATCTTGAAAAATAAGATTTAATTCTTAAAATAAGATTTTTCGCATTTACTCTACTTTCAAGCAGAAAAAGTTTCGATTTCAAGCAGAAAATCTTATTATCAGCACGTTTTTTCTTATTATAATATTCGTATTTAGTGATAAAAAAAAACACATTTTTTATTATTTTTTTCCCCTTTCGAGGAATGTAATAGTATTCCTATATTTTAAAATTTTGATTTATTTATTTTAGATTATAGGTAGTTAGTAAAAAATTTCATCCTAAAAATACCTTGACTTCATCTTCCGTTGGAAAAAGTGTGCATATTTCTGTCAATATATTTTGGAAATCATGAGGATGAAGTGCGAGATCCTTTTTTAGAATTTGATGTACTATAATCTGGATCAGCTCATCACGATAGTTATTGTTTAAATTTTTGTGTGAAGCATAAAATTCTGGGATGTTTTTGCCACTTAGTGATTCATTCAATAATGAAGCTAAATCCTATATAAATAAACGAAAATATTTTATGTTTTGTACACATTTTAATGTATTAAGTAATTATCTAATACTTTTACCTTGTCAAACACTTTTTTGTTAACTTCCACATTTACAGAAGACGATGAGGTGGAAGTTACATCCGGACATTTTTGTAGCCACTGAGCTACCTTCGACGGCATCGAAAGTGTATCTTCATCAATTCCAAACTAAAGGACAAAACTATTAGTGGTTTAATTTACTTTCTAAATAAAATATTAAAACCTGTTTCTTTTTCCAGACAAATAATTTTTCACGAAACTCCATTCGAAGTCCTAAGGATGGTATGGCTTCCTTTACATCTTCTGCTTTCATATACTGCAGACTTCTAAAAGTTACATTTGAGCCTGAAACAAATTAAATCAATATAATTTTTATAAAGAAATTTACTTATGTATTTATAAATATGATGAAAAACTTACGCTGCAGGTACGGAAAAACGCATTCCAGATCGAATTCTTTCAAAAGATTTTTCAGCAACGCGTCATCGTCCGAGAAATCTGATGAAATTTCTTGTGAAGGGCAGTTCAATTCATACTCCCCATCACATACCGAAACTAAATTGCCTTCTATTGGAATATTTAAAAGGATCACTTCATCCGGATTAAGGTTTTCCATTTATACTTTTTATTAAATTTATATTTTTTCTCAAAAAATTAGTTTTTCACTTTTTCGCAACTACTTTGGTCGTCTGATTACAATTTATGACAAAATACTGAGAAATTTCCCTTAAACAAGCCCACAAATCTACAAAATCAAGAATACGATCTTAAGATTAGAACTTACAATCTTCAAAATAAGAATAAAATTTTGAAATCAAGATCACAATCTTAAAATAAAGAATACGATCTAAAATTAAGATATAAAATCTTATAATCTTAAAAGCAAACAAATTACAGTTTATTTTTGGATTGTATTCTCATAACTAAGAATTTATTCTTAAATTTAAGAATATAAATCTTACTGGCTATATTTTCAAGATTGAAAATTCAAGATTTCGCAATCTTATATTGTAGATTTTTTTTCTTGAAATCAGATCGTCATTTTTCTCTTAGTGTATTTTCATAAAGAACAAACCTCATTATTTACACCATTAGATAAACCCAACCCATTGTGCATAATAAAAAATTTATCTTAGAATGTCCCCTTATTCCCCAACTTTCCCCTTTAAGGGTTAATCTGAATTCCTAAAATACTTTTCAAAACTAAATTTAAAACATTTTTTTTGTCGCCATCTCCCATTTACCCTGAGTTTAACCAAGGCAGTTAATAAGAAAAAAAAAAAAAAAGGCAAAAACAGTTTAAAACTAGTTTTGTTTTAGATGAATGTCTCAAGGAGGGGGGTTATATTCGTATATGGTTGCAAGTCGTTTAAATAAATTGTGACTTTCAACGCATTTAAAGTGGGTCTTACACAGCACGATCAGTGGCAGCAAGTACAACAAACAAACGAACAAACAACAACAATTTCAAAGACTTTAGAAATGACTTGAGAGAGCACCACTTAAGTCTCCGTTGTCCAGATGTATTTATGTAAGTGTAACTGTAAACTGACGACTATATGTGGAGTAGGTGCACTTGTATGAGTACCTAAACATAAACTGGTAGGAATGAATACCCAAAGTCGAACACTTGTAAAAAAGAAGAAACTATTTTGAAATGAAATTGGAACTAAATTTTTTTTTGAAAATTAGGGTAGGTTGTGGATGGTTTTAAATTAAAAAAATTATTTTGCATAGCTTTTAATTTGTCTAGAACGGAGAAGGGCATTATTTCTGTTTTCCCCATAACCATTAATAGGAGTTGTTGTTGGCATCCATGTATGTAATTTGTTATTGTGCTGCCCATAACTGGTTTAGAATAAGCAATACTACCCCTAAAAATTGGAAATAATTGTAAAGTTGGTGTAAAATTTTAAATAAAATGTTTAATCTTCCATAAAAAAGCTGCTTTGAGGACGTTGCATTTCTAATTTTTTAATATATGAATCTTTTTATCGTTATAAACAGGAGTAGGTAGCCCATACCACCAAGAAGCCAATGATTTTTTTTAGTTTTAATAATATTAAATAATTTTAGATTTTTTTGTTTTTTTTTTCGATCCAAAAATTTTTTTATAAAAAAAATATTTTTCTTTGGAAAATTGTTCGATAAAAATTATATTTTATAGAAAATTTTTCGATAAAAATATTTTTGCGTAAAAATTTTCGATAAAAATTTTTATATAAAAAAAAAATATAGAAAAATTTTAGTAAGAAAATTTTCTATAGAAGAATTTTTGATAAAAAAATTTTCTATAGAAAAAATTTGATAAAAAATTTTTAATAGAAAAATTTTTGATAAAAAAATTTTCTATAGAAAAAATTTTGTAAGAAAATTTTTATAAAAAAATTTTCTTTAGAAAAATTTTTGATAAAAAAATTTTCTTTAGAAAAATTTTTGATAAAAAAATTTTCTATAGACAAATTTTACATAACAAAATTTTCTAAAGAAAAATTTTTAATAAAAAAGGTTTCTAAACAAACATTTTTAATAAAAAAATTTGCCAAAGAGAAATTTTTGGTAAAAAAATTTTCAATAGAAAAATTTTTGATACAAAAATTTTCTATAGAAAAATTTTTAATAAAAAAAAAATTTCTATAGAAAATTCTATTCTATAGAAAAATGTTTGTAAGAAAATTATGTATAGAAAAACTTTTGACAAAAAAAAAAAAAAAATTTATAGAAAAATTTTTGGGGAAAAATTGTTCTATAAAAAAATTTTTGATAAAAAAATTTTCTATAGAAAAATTTTTGTAAAAAAATTTTGAAAAAAAAAATTGATATAGAAAAATTGTTGGTAAAAAAATTTTGTACAGAAAAATTTTTTTAAGAAAATTTTCTATAGAAAAATTTTTGATAAAAAAAAATTTCTATAGAAAAATTTTTGTAAGAAAATTTTCTACAGAAAAATTTTTGTAAGAAAATTTTCTATAGAACAATTTTTGTAAGAAAATTTTCTATAGAAAAATTTTTGATTAAAAAATTTTCTATAGAAAAATTTTTGATAAAAAATTTTTCTATAGAAAAATTTTTGATAAATAAACTTTCAATAGAAAAATTTTTGAAAAATAAATTTTCAATAAAAAAATTTTTTATGAAAAAATTTTCTATACAAAAATTTTTATAAGGAAATTTTTTATAAAAAAAATGTTGTAAGAAAATTTTCTATAGAAAAATTTTTGATAAAAAAATTTTCTATAGAAAAATTTTTAATAAAACATTTTTCTATAAAAAATTTTTCTATAAAAAATTTTTGTAAGACAATTTTCTATAGAAAAATTTTTGATAAAAAATTTTCTATAGAAACATTTTCGTAAGAAAACTTTCTATTGAAAATTTTTTTAACAAAACTTTCTATAGTAAAATTTTTGTAAAAAAATTTTCTACAGAAAAAATTTTTAAGAAAATTTTCTATAGAAAAATTTTTAATAAAAAAATTTTCTATAGAAAAATTTTCGATCAAAAAATTTTCTATAGATAAATTTTCGATCAAAAAATTTTCTACAGAAAAATTTTTGATAAAAAAATTTTCTATAGAAAAATTTTTGATAAAAAAATTTTCTATAGAAAAATTTTTGTAAGAACATTTTCTATAGAAAACTATTTAATAAAAAAAATTTTCTATAGAAAACTTTTTGATAAAAAATGTTCTATAGAAAAATTTTTGATAAATTTCTGATTAATTTTCTATAGAAAAATTTTGATAAAAAAAATTTCTATAGAAGTATTTTTGATAAAAAAATTGTCTACAGAAAAATTTTTATTAAAAAGGTACCAAAAATAATGGACCGATTTAAGCCATTTTCAATACCAATGATCCCACTATGAAAAGAAATCAAATTATCTTTAGAATTGCTGTACTTGATACCTGTACTTTGATTACAAGGTTTACAGTCCCCCAACTAGACGGATGGACGGACTGACTGATATGGCTTAAGTGACAATGAAAGTGATTCTATTGGTTACCACCTTTTGTTCTAAGACCAATATTTCTATGCGTTACATGGAGCAGCACAAACTTATAATACCCTTTCTACTAATGGCACTTTAATGCTTCTTTTGACACATGAAAAAAAGCTTGCCCTTCTTATAACAAAATCTAGAATTAAACGTAGAACTGAAATTATAACTGAATAGAAAAGTGCTCATAACCTACCATAGGGTGCATCCAAAAATTTAGATACGCTAATTTGTGTCAAATTGTCATGTGTAATCATAGAATTTATAAATTTATGAAGAAATCTTACAAATCGCATAAAAATGTGTGAAAGCAAAAAATTTTGTATGAAAAAATAGTGAAAATTTTGTCGAGATCACAGAAAAACAACAACAAACCAATTCTTAAACCAACAAAAATTTAAAAAACTTCACAATTGTGTGTAAAGTAATAAAGTTGTCAAACATGTTTTAATGTTAAAGCTTTTGGCATCAAACATATTTCAAATGCAAGAAAAAAAAAAAATAGAAAAAAAAACTTAAAAATGTGCAACTCAATGTGAAATTAAAGAAAATTTTAAAAATTTCTGTTAACTTTAAGTTATAGTGTATGAGAATTTTGCTATCCCAGAACATATATTTACAGCCTGACTTTGTGTGTAACTTTTTGACGGAACGGTCAACTTCCTTATAATTGCAACCAGCTACAAGAAAAAACGCCTATTTACTGTATTTCTATATTTTTTTACTTAGATCTTGACTATTAACCAGCCATAATTTGAGAAAACTAACAGAAAATGTGTTTAAAAACCAGTAGTGATTTGTAAAAATTATATACGAAAAAAAAAAAAAAATAAATAATAATTATACTCCATCATTTTGTAACACAACACTTCTCCTTGGGATACAGTGAAATAACAGTCAAATAGTCTACATGCAGTGGCTTTATAATGGAAGAAGATGTCTTAAATGCTTTGCAAACTCGCATGGCCTATTTACCAGGTAGTTTTGATCGTGATGGCAAAATAATATTTGTTGTCAACATCATCAACGATCTACAGAGTTGGCAGCGAAAATGTTTAGAATTATCTATAACGTATTTGAAGCGTTCTTTAAGGTAAGTTTGATATAGACTAATTACTTTGATTATAGTTTTTTCCAAATTTGTATTAATTAGGAGTTTTGTGTTTATAATTAAGACTATTTTTAGTTATTAAATGAATTCTAAGCTTAAAATGTTAATAGAAAACGAAAGACTTAAGAAACGAACTTTTTAAAAACAAAAAAGTTTGCACCTTAAGTCTTTTGCTAAATTATATAGAAAAATTCAGAAAGAATAAGTTAACATAAAGAATAATGACATAGACTAAGACATAGACTAAGACATAGACTAAGACATAGACTAAGACATAGACTAAGACATAGACTAAGACATAGACTAAGACATAGACTAAGACATAGACTAAGACATAGACTTAGTCATAGACTAAGACATAGACTACGACATAGACTAAGACATAGACTAACACATAGACTAAGACATAGACTAAGACATAGACTAAGACATAGACTAAGATATAGAATAAGACATAGACTAAGACATAGACTAAGACATAGACTAAGACATAGACTAAGCCATAGACTAAGACATATACTAAGACATAGATTAAGACATAGACTAAGACATAGACTAAGACATAGACTAAGACATAGACTAAGACATAGACTAAGACATAGACTAAGACATAGACTAAGACATAGACTAAGACATAGACTAAGACATAGACTAAGACATAGACTAAGACATAGACTAAGACATAGACTAAGACATAGACTAAGACATAGACTAAGACATAGACTAAGACATAGACTAAGCCATAGACTAAGACATATACTAAGACATAGATTAAGACATAGACTAAGACATAGACTAAGACATAGACTAAGACATAGACTAAGACATAGACTAAGACATAGACTAAGACATAGACTAAGACATAGACTAAGACATAGACTAAGACATAGACTAAGACATAGACTAAGACATAGACTAAGACATAGACTAAGACATAGACTAAGACATAGACTAAGACATAGACTAAAACATAGACTAAGACATAGACTAAGACATAGACTAAGACATAGACTAAGACATAGACTAAGACATAGACTAAGACATAGACTAAGACAAAGACTAGGACATAGACAAAGACTTAGACATAGACTAAGACATAGACATAGACTAAGACATTGACTAAGACATAGACTAAGACATAGACTAAGACATAGACTAAGACATAGACTAAGACATAGACTAAGACATAGACTAAGACATAGACTAAGACATAGACTAAGACATAGACTAAGACATAGACTAAGACATAGACTAAGACATAGACTAAGACATAGACTAAGACATAGACAAAGACATAGACTAAGACATAGACTAAGACATAGACATAGACAAAGACATAGACAAAGACATAGACTAAGACATAGACTAAGACATAGACTAAGACATAGACTAAGACATAGACTAAGACATAGACTAAGACATAGACTAAGACATAGACTAAGACATAGACTAAGACATAGACTAAGACATAGACTAAGACATAGACTAAGACATAGACTAAGACATAGACTAAGACATAGACTAAGACATAGACTAAGACATAGACTAAGACATAGACTAAGACATAGACTAAGACATAGACTAAGACATAGACTAAGACATAGACTAAGACATAGACTAAGACATAGACTAAGACATAGACTAAGACATAGACTAAGACATAGACTAAGACATAGATTAAGACATAGACTAAGACATAGACTAAGACATAGACTAAGACATAGACTAAGACATAGACTAAGACATAGACTAAGACATAGACTAAGACATAGACTAAGACATAGACTAAGACATAGACTAAGACATAGACTAAGACATAGACTAAGACATAGACTAAGACATAGACTAAGACATAGACTAAGACATAGACTAAGACATAGACTAAGACATAGACTAAGACATAGACTAAGACATAGACTAAGACATAGACTAAGACATAGAGTAAGACATGGAATAAGACATAGACTAAGACATAGACTAAGACATAGACTAAGACATAGACTAAGATATAGACTAAGACATAAACTAAGACATAGACTAAGACATAGACTAAGACATAGACTAAGACATAGACTAAGACATAGACTAAGACATAGACTAAGACATAGACTAAGACATAGACTAAGACATAGACAAAGACATAGACTAAGACATAGACTAAGACATAGACTAAGACATAGACAAAGACAAAGACTTAGACATAGACATAGACATAGACTAAGACATAGACTAAGACATAGACTAAGACATAGACTAAGACATAGACTAAGACATAGACTAAGACATAGACTAAGACATAGACTAAGACATAGACTAAGACATAGACTAAGACATAGACTAAGACATAGACTAAGACATAGACTAAGACATAGACTAAGACATAGACTAAGACATAGACTAAGACATAGACTAAGACATAGACTAAGACATAGACTAAGACATAGACTAAGACATAGACTAAGACATAGACTAAGATATAGACTAAGACATAGACTAAGGCATAGACTAAGACATAGACTAAGACATAGACTA
Source organism: Stomorhina lunata (assembly GCA_933228675.1). NCBI lineage: Eukaryota > Metazoa > Arthropoda > Insecta > Diptera > Rhiniidae > Stomorhina > Stomorhina lunata. The sequence goes on from OW121742.1 coordinate 29,973,814, forward strand.
AGACATAGACTAAGACATAGACTAAGACATAGACTAAGACATAGACTAAGACATAGACTAAGACATAGACTAAGACATAGACTAAGACATAGACTAAGACATAGACTAAGACATAGACTAAGACATAGACTAAGACATAGACTAAGACATAGACTAAGACATAGACTAAGACATAGACTAAGACATAGACTAAGACATAGACTAAGACATAGACTAAGACATAGACTAAGACATAGACTAAGACATAGACTAAGACATAGACTAAGACATAGACTAAGACATAGACTAAGACATAGACTAAGACATAGACTAAGACATAGACTAAGACATAGACAAAGACTAAGACATAGACTAAGACATACAGTAAGATATAGACGTAGACTAAGATATGGTCATAGACATGGACTTACACTTAAAAGGAAACAATTAAGAAAGTTTTAGCTTCGCTTAAGTTTTGATAAGTTTGTTGCTTAAGTCTTTTGTTTGTCATATTATCATGATTTTTTGATATACCCTTTTTGTATAACTCGATTTATCACTTAAAATAACTTAATTTTTGGCTTTATTATTTATTAATAATCAGATGAACATTCAAATGTAAATTTAATTGCTAGGCCTTAAAGATGACAAAAGATTAGGTTTTTTTTAATATAAAACCAACAAACAAATTTTGAATATTTATATGAGAAAGTCTTCAAAATATTTAAATAAAACATCAATTATAAGCCGAAAGCCTTTAATATCAAGTCTCAAACATCAATCATAAAGAAGCCACATAGTAACATGAGTTTTAATTATTTATTCTTAATTTTAATAAAAATATTTTGTTTTAATTCGTGGTATTTTTTTCCCCATTCCAGTGAAGCCATTTTACAAAAGGGTGTTACCATTATAGTGGATGCCCAAAAGACCACGGCACGTATTAATCGTCATCATGCACGATTTATCTACAATTTATTCCAAGGTCTAACAGTCAATTTATATCTAGTCAAGTCAGAAGGATTTTGGGAAAAACATGTTGAAACCTGTACAAAATCCCAAACAAAGGGGGAGGTAAGTTAATTAAATGGAACAGATTTTTATAATTTGAAAAATTTTATTTAATAAATTAATCATAAATTTTATTCTTTCGTTTTTCTTTAGCCCATAGTTTTGTCTCGATCTCGTTTAGTGAAATATTTCGATTTAAACAGTTTGCCGGAGGAATTAGGCGGTCACCTACAGTACAATTATGATTTATGGCTGCAACAGAGAAAGGTAAAAACTGATAACTTTATTGCTTTTATTTAGTAAAATAATTTAAGTTTAATAATTTTTTAAAAAGTACCAACATTTTATTAAATATATTTGTTTATTTCTTATTTATTATTTCTAGTCTATAGATGAGTTTATAAAATTTTACGACAATTGTTTAGCCACCATGGAAATTTTACAAAAACTACTGCTAAGCAATAAATCAATACGAGCAACGGAAGCGGATGCAGAGCTAAAGAAAAACTCACAAATGCATGCGACAGTTCAGTGCAGCATTGAAACGGCTATAGAAATGGGTAAGTGAGCTAATGCGAAAAAGTAGTGGGAATTGTGTTTTTTTGGCTTGTCTGCTTATTTTTTTCAAATACGGAAAAAATGTAAATTTACAAAACTTTCCTTAAGAAAACATAAAATTAAAAAAACGGGTTTAGTAAAAGTGTGTTTTTAACTTTTTTTACAGTTACAAGAAATAATTAAATGTTTATTTTTTGAATTACATAAATATTAATGAGTTGCTGTCATAATATTCTATCTAGTCTGATGCTTTAATGTTAACAGTTTTTTAGGGTTTGTCTTTTAACACAAAATTGTAAAAAAAACTTTTCCCATAAAATTCGTGGAAAATATATTGAGGAGTGAAAGATAATATTTGTTAAACATAATTAATTTGTTTTTATACATTTTTTTTATAAAAAAGTTTGTGTTATTTAATAGTTCTATGCTGATAATTAAAAAAATAGTTAATGGAATTTGTAGTTAAACACAATGATTAAAAACAAAAGACTTAAGCAACGAACTTTGCAAAACAAGAAAAAGTTGTGGCGTAAATGTTTAATTTCAAATATACACTAAGACATAGACTAAGTTAAAGACTAAGATATAGACTAAGATACAGGCTAAGACATAGACTAAGAATTTGAAAAAAACTAAAACACATAGTAAGACATAGACTTAGACATAAACTAAGGCATATACTAAGACATAGGTTAGGGCATAGATTAAGACATAAACTAAGACATAGACTAAGACATAGACTAAGACATAGACTAAGACGTAGACTAAGACATAGACTAAGACATAGACATAGACTAAGACACATAGTAAGACATAGACTTAGACATAAACTAAGGCATATACTAAGACATAGGTTAGGACATAGATTAAGACATAAACTAAGACATAGACTAAGACATAGACATAGACTAAGACATAGACTAAGACATAGACTAAGACACAGACTAAGACATAGACTGAGACATAGACTAAGACATAGACTAAGACATAGGCTAAGACATAGACATAGACTAAGACACATAGTAAGACATAGACTTACACATAAACTAAGGCATATACTAAGACATAGGTTAGGACATAGATTAAGACATAAACTAAGACATAGACTAAGACATAGACTAAGACATAGACTAAGACATAGACTAAGACATAGACTAAGACATAGACTAAGACATAGACTAAGATATAGACTAAGACATAGACTAAAACATAGACTAAGGCATAGACTAAGATATAGACTAAGACATAGACTAAGACATAGACTAAGACATAGACTAAGACATAGACTAAGACATAGACTAAGACATAGACTAAGACATAGACTAAGACATAGACTAAGACATAGACTAAGACATAGACTAAGACATAGACTAAGACATAGACTAAGACATAGACTAAGACATAGACTAAGACATAGACATAGACATAGACATAGACATAGACATAGACATAGACATAGACTAAGACATAGACTAAGACATAGACTAAGACATAGACATAGACATAGACTAAGACACATAGTAAGACATAGACTTACACATAAACTAAGGCATATACTAAGACATAGGTTAGGACATAGATTAAGACATAAACTAAGACATAGACTAAGACATAGACTAAGACATAGACTAAGACATAGACTAAGACATAGACTAAGACATAGACTAAGACATAGACTAAGACATAGACTAAGACATAGACTAAGACATAGACTAAGACATAGACTAAGACATAGACTAAGACATAGACTAAGACATATACTAAGACATAGACTAAGACATAGACTAAGACATAGACTAAGACATAGACTAAGACATAGACTAAGACATAGACTAAGACATAGACTAAGACATAGACTAAGACATAGACTAAGACATAGACTAAGACATAAACTAAGACATAGACTAAGACATAGACTAAGACATAGACTAAGACATAGACTAAGACATAGACTAAGACATAGACTAAGACATAGACTAAGACATAGACTAAGATATAGACTAAGACATAGACTAAGACATAGACTAAGACATAGACTAAGACATAGACTAAGACATAGACTAAGACATAGACTAAGACATAGACTAAGACATAGACTAAGACATAGACTAAGACATAGACTAAGACATAGACATAGACATAGACTAAGACACATAGTAAGACATAGACTTACACATAAACTAAGGCATATACTAAGACATAGGTTAGGACATAGATTAAGACATAAACTAAGACATAGACTAAGACATAGACATAGACTAAGACATAGACTAAGACATAGACTAAGACACAGACTAAGACATAGACTGAGACATAGACTAAGACATAGACTAAGACATAGACTAAGACATAGACTAAGACATAGACTAAGACATAGACTAAGACATAGACTAAGAAATAGACTAAGACATAGACTAAAATATGGTCTAAAATATAGACTAAGACATAGAATATACAAATACTACTAAGTATACTAAGACATAGACTAAGACATAGATTAAGACATAAACTAAGACATAGACTAAGGCATAGCCTAAGACATAGACTAAGACATAGACTAAGGCATAGACTAAGGCATAGACTAAGGCATAGACTAAGACATAGACTAAGACATAGACTAAAATATAGACTAAGACATAGACTAAGACATAAGCTAAGGTATAGAGTGTTATAGAGTGCAAAGAATACTTTCGTTAAAAACAACTGGCAGTGAAAATTTTTCTATAAAATTATTAAAAATTTTTCGGTAAAAAAATTTAATTTTTTTTGTATAAAAAATTTACCTCAAAAACTTTTCTTATATCAATTTACATCAAATTTGCATCTAAAATTTATTTACAAAAAAAACTCATCATATATGAAAAAAAACTTTTTAAATTTCTTGTCTGGTATTATTGTTTCAATAAATCTACCCCATATTATTTAAATCAAAATAATCTTCTTACAATACCAAAACTTAATTACTGGATCTACAAGTTTCATTGAAAACCCTTTATTAAAATATACCCACTCATGCCTTTCTATCTGTTTAATTGATCTATGTATTCAGCGCATAACAATAAAAGTCTAAGATTTTTAAATAAAATAATAACACCGCAACGTAATAATGTTTTCAACAATTACTATTACAACAACTTCAACAATAACAACAATAATAACAACAAATTACCACACGCACCAGCGTAATCCGTTTCTATAAAAAAAGTTTTATTTTAACGCTTTATTACTTTGAAAAACGTCACCCAATAGAAACGACACGAATGACATGTATGACATGAACATAAATGGCCCATAAAACTTATAGCAACACCTTATGCACGTACAAGTACATTTACAATAATAATAATAATAATGAGTAATAATGATCAAGAATAACAACCACTTCTTATACTTATACATTCCTATTTAAACAATAACACCATTTTTGTAAACGTGTTTTTTTTAGATTAAACTTGGCCAATACATAAATAAGAGCGATTGGCAAATTATTTATTGTACAATTAGAATTACTTTGTAGTACAGGTTGAGGTATTATTGTTATTAGTTTTTGCTTGAAAAGAACTCAATTGTTATGGAATTCTTATTGTGACAAAAGACTTGAAATCAGTTTTAGTTTTGCTAGTTTAAAGGCTTATAAAAGATATTTATTTAAATATAATAACATTCATATATATTTACATATGTTGTTGTAGTATGAATATAAAATGTTTTTTCCTTCAAATTTGTAAAAAAATGGAGCAACACTTTACTTTAAAGTTAAAAAAAAACTGATGAAAAACAAAAGACTTAACAAACAAACTTGAAAAAATTCAACAGTTGGAAATAATGTTTATCGCTTTCTAATAAATTTAAACAGAATTGTCCGACAATAGAATGTTAAGAGTCAAACAAAATTGAACCACAAACAAAAGACTTAAGAAGCAAACTCATAAAAGTTTATAACGACTTTATATTTTCTTTATTTTAATCTTTAATTTTAAATAAGTTCAAATAAAATTGTATGGCAATTGTTAATTCTTTATGATTTGTTTTATTTTCGGTAGCAAAATAAAAACAAATCTTAAATAGAATTAAACTTTATTATTCCATATTTTTTCGTTTTGTCCAAATATTTTGTTTTCCCACATTCTAGCCAACCAAGTGTGGGAATTACTGCGTCAGCTTACACGTGGTATTCAAATTACCAGCCAGACAGTACGAAATCCAACACTGTGTCTGGGCTGCGTGTGAAAATATTTAAGTGCAGCATAAACAATTCCGGCTCACTTAAAATCTAAATTATACAATTCTTTTTTTTGTTTCAAATTTTTGTTTAGTTTAAGGTTTAGTATATAAGTATGAATATTTTTGAATAAATCGTCACTTCTACTTTGAAAACCATTGAGTTAAAACCTTTCTGATCCGCCTCTCTCGGTGTACTACCTTGAGAGTATCTTAAAAATAATAAAGTTTTATTCTGGTGTACCACCAGGATAATTCAAAATAAATAACATTTTAATTCAACTTATTCTGGTGTACCACCAGAAAAGTGCAGAAGCGAGGCAAACGAGCCCCAGCAACAATCATTTGGCGACCGTGACAGGACACTTAAGAAAAGGCTGCATTCATCATGGAAAATTCAACCTACCTTCTTAGCCTACTGAAGGAAACTGGAGAAGAGATTGCCCGTATTGTAAGGAATTTCTCGAAGGATTCCAAAATTCGCAAAACCCCGACTTACTACCAGGAACGACTAGCCAAGCTTAAAACCGCATGGACTCAGTTCGAGGAGGTCGACAATAAGTTGAGGGCTTTGAAGGACGTTCCCACCTCTGATGAGTACTTCACAGAGGATTACTATACCAAAATCAAAACCATGGCATTCCAACATATAACATTAATGGAACGTGAGAGCCAAGCATTAGAACCCAAAGAGCGTCTTGATCTCCCATCACACAATAAAGATCAGCTACCAGCCACAGCCGGAGGTCACAAAGGCCTTATCAGCCGCTCTCTAGCGAAAATGGCGGCATTAGAAAGACAGTTCGATGGTCTTCAGATCAGAGGCCAGGAAAAATGTTACTATGAGGTCAAAAGGGCCACAATCACTCAGTTATGGCAACAAATAGATCAAATGAACGACCAAATAGTGGACACATATCAGTCTCCAGAAGAAGCCGGTTATGAGTCATCGCGATATGTTCGGCTAGAGAAGGAGGCTGAGTCTGCAATTATAAATCTCACAAGTGCTATTAGCCAACTTACCTCCTCAACCCCGGAAACAACAGCAAGGACCTCTTCCTTACCATTACCCACCATCACTATTACCCAATTTAACGGTGATTACATGAAGTGGCCTTCGTTTTCGGATCTGTTTACTAGAATTATTCACGAGCAACAGATGAGTGAAGTGCATAAGATGTGGTATTTAAAAACCAACGTCACTGGCGAAGCAGCAAATCTTATAAATCATCTCCCTATTACGGGAGAAAATTACAAGGCGGCGTGGCAGCTGCTAGTAAACCGTTATGAAAACAAGAGAATCATGGTAGCTACTGCCATCCAGAAGCTTCTCGATCAACCTTCCGGCGCTAATACTTTGAGCACTATCAAACGGTTGCATGACACAACAAGGGAGTGCTTAGCAGCTCTATCCAATATGGGACTTCAGACTACGTCATGGGACCCGCTTTTAATCCACCTTTTAGTTAAAAAGGTGGACAAAACTGTTTATAGCCAATATGAACAGACGATTTCAAATCCTAAGGAGCTACAAAAACTAAGCGACTTTTTAGCCTTCCTAGAAAACCACTTCCATACTCTTGAAGCTATGGGATACAAAGAGAAAACTGCTGTCAACAATCCTAAAACCTGCACGCTTACTACTCAACCTCGGCTCGACAGCCGACAATGCGTTAGTTGCAAGAGAGATCCTCACCCATTATATCGATGCAAGGAATTCATATCACTGAGCCCAAAAAACCGACTCAACTTTGTCCAGAAACAAAGGTTATGCGTAAATTGTTTTAACAATAGTCATACAACCAAACAGTGCACGATCTCAGGCCGCTGCCAAAAATGTGGAAAAAAGCACCATACGCTGGTTCACCTTGAAAAAACCCCACAAGGAAATGCGACATCCACAGAACCTGGAACATCTTCCAACCCAGCTAGTAATCAATCATCAGGCCAAGCGACCTCCCTCGTCACTACACCAGCAGTTATAGTAGAAGGCATGGCTGTGAATTCTTCTGCCCACAAGCCCTATGTTTTACTCGGCACAGCTTTGATAAAGGTTAAGGCAAATGGTTTGGAAACAGAATGCAAGGCGATTCTCGATTCAGGATCGCAAGTCAATCTAATTACCGAAAGATTAGTCACCCGACTCGGACTCCCCGCAAGGTCTGCATCAATCTCAATCAATGGCATTGGGAAACACCAAACCAGGGTTCAACACCGAGTCAACATAACACTTGAATCTCGACTTAACAATTTTTCAGCGCGTTTGGAGGCATTCGTGTTGCCACAAATAATTGCTCCTCAACCTTCCCAACTTATTCACATTGACAACTGGCCGATTCCAAACAATATAACATTGGCAGACCCAACATTTAATCGTCCAGACAAAATTGACATCCTTTTGGGAGCAGAATATTATCACCAATTGCTCGCAATTGGACAAATCAAACTTGCTGAGGATATTCCAGTATTACAAAACACAACTTTGGGCTGGATAGTATCAGGAAAGGTATCTGGTCAACATCTGTCGGCAGCCACGTGTGGGGTCCTAACGAACGAGGATAAAATGGATGTGGCAATTGAGAGATTTTGGAATCTCGAGGAGATCGGAAGCACACAGCAAAACTTGTCGCCTCATGATGCACAATGTGAGGCACACTTTAATCAGCACCATACACGTGACAAGAATGGAAGGTTCGTAGTAAGACTCCCATTCTGTACTGAAAAGTCTGCTTTAGGAACCTCACATAGTATAGCCTTCAATCGATTTCTGTCATTGGAACGACGACTATCCAAAGATAATACCTTAAAACAACAATACACGCAATTCATGAATGAATATGAAACATTAGGGCACATGACCAAAATCAACATAGACAAAGTGGAAGGGCCTAAATACTTTATTCCCCACCACTGTATACTACGACCAGAAAGCAGCACCACCAAACTTAGGGTGGTATTTGATGCCTCCTCGAAAACATCATCAGGAAAATCTCTAAACGATATTTTGCATACCGGACCATCACTACAGAATGAACTGTTTAGTATTTTGCTGAGATTTCGAATGCCGCGTTTCGTTTTTACTACTGATATAGAAAAAATGTTTCGCCAAATATCAATCCATCCCAAGGACCGACAATACCAGATTATTCTGTGGCGAAGTAGTATCACGGAACCCATCAGCTATTTTACATTAAACACCGTCACATATGGAACCAGGCCAGCTCCATACTTAGCAACAAGATGCTTGAAGGAAATCAGCCAGCGTAACAAGGCCTATTTCCCATTAGCAGCTGGTTTTTTGGAGAAAAACTTTTATGTCGATGATGGATTAGGTGGTGCTGACAATTTAAATACAGCGCTGGAAACTCAACGCCAATTGCAACAAGTCATGGCCCAGTATGGGTTCAACTTACGAAAGTGGTGCGCCAATCATCCTCAGCTGCTTCGTAACATACCAGAAGGTGAGCAAGAAATCAGCCTCGACTTCTCCACAGAGGAAGCTGATTACACAAAAACCCTGGGACTGGCTTGGTTACCCAAAAATGATCAACTTAAGATCAAGGTCAACATAGCACCAATCAAGGCAGTAACCAAGAGAACAGTAACTTCAGATTTGGCACGTATTTTTGATCCTCTTGGACTCTTGTCCCCTGTGGTGGTCAAAGCAAAAATGTTTGTCCAGGAGCTGTGGACTCTAAACCTTTCATGGGATGAAGCGGTGCCTGCAGAATTTAACTCTCGTTGGCGTGACTTTCGAAACAATCTTAACGAGCTCGAAAACTTTCAAGTTCATCGACATATATACAAAGGCCAGGTCCCCCACAACACTCAGCTGCATGTCTTTACTGACGCTTCCGAGAAGGCATATGGAACAGCAATATACGTTAGAACATTTCTACCAAATAAAACAATCATCGTATACTTATTATGTGCAAAATCGCGTATAGCTCCTCTTAAACAGCAAACACTTCCAAGGCTGGAGTTATGTGCTGCTCAATTGGGAGCTAACTTAGCTGCAAAAGTTAAACATGATTTAGAAATGACTACAACACCAACCTTTTATTGGACTGATTCAACAATTGTGTTAACATGGATAAACTCGAGATCGTCTTCTTATCATACATTCGTGGCAAATCGGATCGCTTCTATTCAAGAAACCACCAAACCAGAGCAATGGAGACATGTGAGCTCCAAAGACAACCCAGCAGACATCATATCTAGAGGATTGAACCCACAGCAGTTACAACAAACACCCCACTGGATGTACGGGCCATTTTTCCTTCACGGTGACGAGAAACATTGGCCTTCAGACTTCCATCCAACTTCTGACTCAGCCATTATTGAGAAGAAACAAACCCATCACAATTTACTGGTATCGGCTGAGGGTGAAAATCTGTTGCACAGAATCAACCACAGAAACTCACTGAAAACGCTTCAACGAGTTGTCGGATATGTTCTAAGATTCATAAAAAATGCCAAAACCTGCAAGCAAGAGCGACAAATCAGGCCAACTCTCACTCCATTTGAGCTCCACGACGCCATTGTCATCATTGTTCGAACCACACAGCATTCGAATTTCAAGGAAGATATCCAACTGCTGCAAAAACAGAAGGAACTTAAAAGATCAAGTCCGATCAAAGGCTTATCACCATTCTTAGATGAAAATAATATAATAAGAGTTGGAGGTAGACTAGAAGAATCGCCATTGAGTTTTAATGCAAAACACCCCATGCTTTTGCCCTTTAATGATATAATAAGTCGACTAATCTTCGAGTCAGTACACAGGGAGAATAAACATTGCGGTCCCACCGCACTCCTTGCAACCATAAGACAACGATTTTGGCCTATTAAGGGAAAACACTTGGCTCGTGAAACTGTCCATAAATGCATACAGTGCGCAAGAGCAAAACCAAAACTTCTTCAACAAATTATGGGAAATTTACCAAGAACGAGAGTGACGCCTTCAAGACCCTTCATCAACGCAGGTGTTGACTATTGCGGTCCAATATGGGTGCACTTCAAAACCAGAGGGAAACGACCTCAGAAGGCGTATATTGCTGTTTTTTGTTGCTTTGCTACAAAAGCAGTTCATCTAGAACTGGTAACGGACCTCACAACCGATGCATTCATTGGAGCACTCAAGAGGTTTATAAGTCGAAGAGGGCATTGTCAGAATCTTTATAGTGATAACGCTACCAACTTCGTGGGAGCACGAAATCAACTGGAGGAGTTATCCACCGCAATATTTTCTACAGGGGCTCAAGAAACAATCCAACGGGAATGTGCAATTAAAAACATTAATTTCCATTTTATACCTCCACGATCTCCGCATTTCGGTGGACTATGGGAAGCGGCAGTAAAATCCGCTAAAGGTCTTTTGATCAAGGAAATATCAAGCGCATCCCTGACGTATGAAGAAATGGAAACCATTGTCATAGAGGTTGAAGCGATCCTGAACTCAAGGCCAATTGCACCATTACCAAATAATCCGAATGATGACGCTGCACTAACTCCTGGACATTTCTTGATTGGGGAGCCTCTCACGGCTCAAGTTGACGCGACTGCTCAAACAACATCATCAAACTTGGCAAAACGTTGGGAATTAGTGTCTCGAATTAAACATCAATTTTGGAAGCGATGGTCGCAGGAATATCTCAATGAACTCCAGCAGCGCAACAAGTGGCAAACTAAGTCTCAAAATCTGCAACTCGGCACCATAGTTGTGATTAAAGATAATTTACCTGTCATGAACTGGCGACTCGGTAAAGTAATTGAAACATTTCCTGGGCCCGACGGGTTTGTCAGGACAGCCGCGGTTAAAACCTCAACTGGTGTCATTAAGCGAGCCATCCACTTACTCGCTCCGCTCCCCTTGGAACCACCTGACGATGAAAATGGAAATAATTCTCTACACCTCAAACGAAGCCCCGAGCCCAGTGACAAAAGCAAAGATGCACCACGTCCGAAACGTGTCAACTTGACCACAACAATTATGCTCGTGATTATAGCATTGTTTCTTCCATTAGTGACATGCCAACAAATCACTTATACTCAAATTAAAAGCAATCCTGGTATACATTTTGAGCAGATTGGTAAAATTAAACCAATCCTCTCAGAGTGGAAACTTCTTATATATTTCGAACTGGCACCATTTCACAAGGAATTGCAGCTTTTAATTAACGGAACTAATTCCTTGATGAAGGCCTGCAATCACCCATACTTCAACGCTCAATGTACCGGACTGATAACCCATTTCCACAATATCCAGGATGAAATGCAGGCCGGTCTAGAAAATCTCGCTAAACGGAAAAAACGAGGGGCAATAGATATAGTCGGCAACATAGCGAATTCCTTGTTCGGTGTTCTGGATGCAAAATATGCTGAACAAATGTCCGACACAATCAACATCATTAAAAACGACGAAGCCCGACTACAAGGTCTACTGCGGAATCAAACATCCTTTCTGGACTCTACCCTTAACCTTATGAGGCAGACTGAAGCTCGGACTCAAAATAGCTTTGAAAAGGTCAACTTGAAAATCAGCAGGCTCATGAACCTCACAAACAATGACAATAACCACCGATCACAGCTCATTTTATCTCTCAGTGTCCAGTTAATTATAATTGCAGACAATTTACAAAAAATGCACACATCTATGATTAATTTGTTAGCGGACACTTATCATGGTCGAATCAGCCCTATTCTACTCACCCCAGAACAATTTTCTATTGAAGTTGCCAACATAAAAGCAAATCTTCCAACAGATCTTACACTACCAGTTGTGGATATCATCAATGTATATGGGATAGCGGCAGCTCATGCATCAATCTCGAACGAGCATATCATCTGCACCTTGTTCATTCCTTTATCAAATCCAAATGAATATGATTTGTTTTACCTTACGCCAGTTCCACAAGGAATAAACAATTCATTAATAGCTGTCATACCAACATCCAAAATGATAGCCCTTAACGCTCATCGTGATAAATATTTCACAATGGATGACAAGAAACTTCTTGACTGCAAAACACTTGAACCCAGAACCTTTTTATGCCCAAATATCCAAGCCATTCATCACAAGGGTGCACCAATATGCAGCTGCGAGATACATTTATTTAATAATGAATCAGATGCAGGCTGCACTATAGAAGTAATAACTAACAACAACGTGTGGTATCAACTGTATAAAAAGAACCAGTGGCTGGTCGCAACTCTTCAACAACTCAAATTAAGCTCAGTTTGCAACGGGAAGAGCAATTATCAGCTTTTGCAAGGCACTGGGTTACTCACGCTACCAGCAGGATGTACCATGAAAAATGAAATTATCACGATAACCAGTCATCAAACTATCACATCAACACTTCATCAATCCGATACAGCCAATAAGATGTCATTCTTCAATCCACTGCACAATGTGGACAACCTGACGAAATCTTTGATGTACCGGTCAAGTATTGAAGAAATAACTCGTTTGCAGGAAAAGGTGAAGGCACAACTACGCGAAATACCAATTACAACAAGCAGTCATGAAGTACATAGCTTGGCAGTTAGTTATTCGGGAATAGCGCTCATTTTAATAATACTTATTGTGCTACTAAGAAAATGCATATTAAAAAAAAGAGCCACCACCCATCGTGCAGACCCGCAACCTGCTCCAAGATCAACATGGGATATTTCAGAAGATCCACCAGCTTAATATTGCCTTTTAAGAATTAGATTAAGCTGCCGGAATTAATTTATGCTGTCTCAGTAATACTTACGAAGCCCTAGGGGTCGCAATATGTTAATTCTTTATGATTTGTTTTATTTTCGGTAGCAAAATAAAAACAAATCTTAAATAGAATTAAACTTTATTATTCCATATTTTTTCGTTTTGTCCAAATATTTTGTTTTCCCACATTCTAGCCAACCAAGTGTGGGAATTACTGCGTCAGCTTACACGTGGTATTCAAATTACCAGCCAGACAGTACGAAATCCAACACTGTGTCTGGGCTGCGTGTGAAAATATTTAAGTGCAGCATAAACAATTCCGGCTCACTTAAAATCTAAATTATACAATTCTTTTTTTTGTTTCAAATTTTTGTTTAGTTTAAGGTTTAGTATATAAGTATGAATATTTTTGAATAAATCGTCACTTCTACTTTGAAAACCATTGAGTTAAAACCTTTCTGATCCGCCTCTCTCGGTGTACTACCTTGAGAGTATCTTAAAAATAATAAAGTTTTATTCTGGTGTACCACCAGGATAATTCAAAATAAATAACATTTTAATTCAACTTATTCTGGTGTACCACCAGAAAAGTGCAGAAGCGAGGCAAACGAGCCCCAGCAACAATCAGCAATAAAAGGTTTAAAATGAATTGGAGCAGAATTTTAAAAAAATACACTGGGTTCGAGCTTCTTTTAATTTATAAATGGAGAAATTATACAATAAAACAAAAGCAAACTAACTATAGTCGGAACTGACTATAGTGGAATTAATTATAGTAAGAATTGAATATCGTTGGATCTGACAATAGTGGGAACTAAATATAATCAGAACTTATTAAAGTAGGAACTGACTATAATCGGAACTGACTATAGTCGGACCTGAGTATAGTCCTTACTGACTATAGTTGGAAAGGCTATAGTCTGACCTGATTATAGTCTGAACTGACTATAGTCGGAACTGACTATAGTCGGAACTGACTATAGTCGGAACTGACTATAGTCGGAACTGACTATAGTCGGAACTGACTATAGTCGGAATTGACTATAGTCGGAACTAACTATAGTTGGAACTGACTATAGTTGAAACTGACTATAGTCGGAACTGACTACAGTCGGAACTGACTATAGTCGGAACTGACTATAGTCGGAACTTTCTATAGTCGGAACTGACTATAGTCGGAACTGACCATAGTCGGAAATGACTATAGTCGGAACTGACTATAGTCGGAACTTTCTATAGTCGGAACTGACTATAGTCGGAACTGTCCATAGTCGGAACTCACTATAGTCGGAACTGACTATAGTCGGAACTTTCTATAGTCGGAACTCACTATAGTCGGAACTGACCATAGTCGGAAATGACTATAGTCGGAACTGACTATAGTCGGAACTGACTATAGTCGAAACTGACTATAATCGGAACTAACTATAGGCGGAACTAACTATAGTCGAAACTGATTATAATCGAAACTGACTATAGTCGAAACTCACTATAGTCGGAACTCACTATAGTCGCAACTGACTATAGTCGGAACTAACTATAGTTGGAATTGACTTAAGTCGGAAATGACTATAGTCGGAACTGACTATAGTCGGAACTGACTATAGTCGGAACTGACTATAGTCCGAACTGACTATAGTCGGAACTGACTATAGTCGGAGCTGACTATAGTCGGAGCTGACTATAGTCGGAGCTGACTATAGTTGGAACTGACTATAGTCGGAACTGAATATAGTCCGAACTGACTATAGTCGGAACTGACTATAGTCGGAGCTGACTATAGTCGGAGCTGACTATAGTTGGAACTGACTATAGTTGAAACTGACTATAGTCGGAACTGACTACAGTCGGAACTGACTATAGTCGGAACTGACTATAGTCGGAACTGACCATAGTCGGAAATGACTATAGTCGGAACTGACCATAGTCGGAAATGACTATAGTCGGAACTGACTATAGTCGGAACTTTCTATAGTCGGAACTGACTATAGTCGGAACTGTCCATAGTCGCAACTCACTATAGTCGGAACTGACTATAGTCGGAACTTTCTATAGTCGGAACTCACTATAGTCGGAACTGACCATAGTCGGAAATGACTATAGTCGGAACTGACTATAGTCGGAACTGACTATAGTCGAAACTGACTATAATCGGAACTAACTATAGTCGAAACTGATTATAATCGAAACTGACTATAGTCGAAACTCACTATAGTCGGAACTCACTATAGTCGGAACTGACTATAGTCGGAACTAACTATAGTTGGAATTGACTTAAGTCGGAAATGACTATAGTCGGAACTGAATATAGTCCGAACTCACTATAGTCGGAACTGACCATAGTCGGAAATGACTATAGTCGGAACTGACTATAGTCGGAACTGACTATAGTCGAAACTGACTATAATCGGAACTAACTATAGTCGAAACTGATTATAATCGAAACTGACTATAGTCGAAACTCACTATAGTCGGAACTCACTATAGTCGGAACTGACTATAGTCGGAACTAACTATAGTTGGAATTGACTTAAGTCGGAAATGACTATAGTCGGAACTGACTATAGTCGGAACTGACTATAGTCGGAACTGACTATAGCCGGAACTGACTATAGTCGGAACTGACTATAGTTGGAACTGACTATAGTCGGAACTAACTATAGTCGGAATTGACTATAGTCGCAACTGACTATAATCAGAACTGACTATAGTCGGAACTAACTAAAGTCGGAACTGACTATAGTCGCAACTGACTATAGTCGGAACTGTGACTATACTCGGAACAGAAAAATATGTAGTTAACCAAAATCAAAAGAGTTAATTACCATAAGATAAAGCGTTAACTTTAAAATTTTCAATAAATTTTAATCAAATTATCTTGCATTTTTTTTAATGTCTATCATTTTGCTTAAGTATTAAAATTGCTTAAATTAAGTCATCAAATCTTGTTTGATGAAACCAATAAATTCTTGTCAAAATTAAGTTTAATTGAATTTTTATCTAACCCAAATCTGTATAATCTTTTTTTTGCATTAATATTATTTTTTCTAAACATAAACTTTAAATGCTTAAAAATCCTACATGTTGCACAACAAAAATATTTTCTGATTAAATTGTATTTATTTCTTTGAATTAGTTTGATAGTAAGCTGCTTTCAAACATAATAATACTAGTTTTTAAAACATATAAATGTTGCATCAAACTTCATAAAATGTTCGATAGGCTAAGTGACGAAGCATGATTAAATATTTATCTTTTTCTGGTATTTAATTAAAAATTTTATTAACTTTAGCAGGATGCAAGAAATATTTAAAATAATCGCTAAAATTAAGATAAATATAGTAAATATTTTGGAAAATGTTTGTTTAAATTTTATATAATTTCAAAAATTTATCTCAATTATAACAAAAATGTCAATTAAATTTTATGTTTAAACATTATTTTGATGGCTGTTAGTTTTTTATTTTAATTATTACATAAAAATAATGAATGGTTCCTCTAAAAAGCCAATAACTATTAAGTGCTTCCTTCGTTTTCTCAAATGACCACTAAATATAACCCCTTTACAACGAGTTTCTGCAAACAAACAACAAATAACTGTTTAGTAGCAATTAGTTTTTTTTTAGAGATTTTACCAACAACTTCGTTAAAAAATTGTCAAAGCCTCAAGGCAATTTACGTTTTAAAACAAATTGATTTACAATAACAAATTCTTATACAACTTTAAAATAGTCAGTCAAGGCAACTTTTTTTTGCAAATTTTTCAACAACTATTTAAAAATAGTTAAGAAAATAAACAAACTGAAATTAATAATATTGATTTAATTGTTGACATTTTCTATAAAATCCAATAAAGAGTGTTCTGAAGAAAATTTGTAGTTGTTATAAGTTTAATAATACTTAAACCGTTTAAATTAGGGAATTTTTAGAAATAATGTGTAATTTACTGAAATTTTTGTAATGAAATTTGTTGTTTTCCATTTAATTGCCACTAAGTTTTGATAATGAATTCTAATAATCACAATTTAGTGCTAAACTCAACCAAAAACGAAAGACTTAAGCGAAAAACTCGAAAGATAAACACAGAAATGTATATAACAGAGTGCATACATAAACCTTGTTTTACCGTTTACAAGACATCACGGAGTACCTACATATTTCTGTCCGATTGGACATTATGTCATTATGGAAAAAAACATGTCCCAATTTAAGCCTCCAAAAGAAGAAACTATATAAAATTTTGTATTTTTTGTACTTTTATCGCTTATTATAGTCGGAACTTACTATAACTATAGTCGGAACTGACTATAGTTGGAACTGACTATAGTCGGAACTGACTATAGTCGGAATTGACTATAGTCGGAACTGACTATAGTCCGAACTGACTATAGTCGCAACTGACTATAGTCGGAACTGACTATAGTTGGAACTGACTCTAGTCGGAACTGACCATAGTCGGAACTGACTATAGTCGGAACTGACTATAGTCGGAACTGACTATAGTCGCAACTGACAATAGTCGGAACTGACTATAGTTGGAACTGACTCTAGTCGGAACTGACTATAGTCGAAACTGACTATAGTCGAAACTGACTATAGTCGGAACTGACTACAGTCGGAACTGACTAAAGTCGGAACTGACTATAGTCGGAACTGTCTATAGCTGGAACTGACTATAGTTGGAACTGACTATAGTCGGAACTGACCACAGTCGGAATTGACTATAGTCGGAACTGACTATAGTCGGAACTGACTATAGTCGGAACTGACTATAGTCGAAACTGACTATAGTCGAAACTGACTATAGTCGAAACTGACTATAGTCGGAACTGACTATAGTCGGAACTGACTAAAGTCGGAACTGACTATAGTCGGAACTGTCTATAGCTGGAACTGACTATAGTTGGAACTGACTATAGTTGGAAGAGACTATAGTTAGAACTAACTGTAGTCGGAGCTGACTTTAGTCGGAACAGACTATAGTCGGAATGACAACAGTCGGAACTGACTTTAATCGGATTTGACTTTAAACGAAACTGACTATAGTCGGAACTGACTTAAGACTAAACTGAGTTTAGTCGAAACTGAGTACAGTCGGAACTGACTATTGTCGAAACTGATTATAGTCGGAAATGACTATCGTCGAAACTGACTTTAGTCGTTACTGACCATAGTCGGAACTGACTATAGTCGGAACTGGCTGACTATAGTCAGAATTGACAATAGTCGGAACTGACGATAGTCGGAATTGACTATAGTCGGAACTGACTACAGTCGGAACTGACTATAGTCGGAACTTACCATAGTCGGAACTGACTATAGTCAAACCTGACTATAGTCGGAACTGACTATAGCCAAAACTGCCTATGGTCGAAACTGACTATAGACGGAATTGACTATAGAAGGAACTGAGTATAGTCGGAACTGACTATATCCAAAACTGACTATGGTCGAAACTGACTATAGACGGAATTGACTATAGAAGGAACTGAGTATAGTCGGAACTGAGTGTAGACGGAACTGACTATATCGGATCTTACTACAGTTGGATCTGACTATACTCGGAATTGACTACAGTCGGTACTAACTATAGTCGGAACTGACTATAGTCGGAACTTACTATAGTCGGAACTGACTAAAGTCGGAACTGACTAAAGTCGGAACTGGTTATTATCGGAACTGATTATAGTCGGAACGGACTGTAGTGGGAACAGACTATAGTCGGAACTGCCTAAAGTCGAAACTGACTCTAGTCAGAACTGACTATTGTCGGAACTGGCTAAAGTCGGAACTGTCTATAGTCGAAACTGATCATAGCCGCAACTGACTATAGTCGAAACTGACTGTAGTCGGAACTGATTATAGTCGGAACTGACTATAGTTTGAACTGACTATAGTCGGAACTGACTGTAGTCAGAGCTGACTATAGTCGGAACTGACTATAGTCGGAACAGACTATAGTCGGAACTGACCACAGACGGAACTGACTATAGTCAAAACTGACTATAGTCGGAACTGACTATAGTCGGAAATGCCTACAGTCGGAACTGACTATAGTCGGAACTGACTATAGTCGGAAATGACTATTGTCGGAAATGACTACTGTCGGAAATGTCTATTGTCGGAAATGACTATAGTCGCAACTGCCATTGGCGCAACTGACTATGGTCGGAACTGACTATAGTCGGAACTGACCATAGTCGCAACTGACTACAGTCAGAACTGACTGTAGTAAGAACTGACTTTAACAATAAATACCAAATTTTCAATTTTGAAAATTAATTTTTTATACTTTTATCGCCTATTATGAATTTGGTTTGAATTTCTCCAGCAACTCAGGACGGGTCATGTTAGATAGGAATAAAACTATGAAAATCTAACAATTTCATAGTTTAAAAGATTTTTATACACTTTTCCTATTTAACTACTTCCACAATAAATATTTAACTCCATAAAAAACGAAAAATTTTTAAGATTAAAATAAAAAATGGAAAAAAGAAAGTGGCGGCACAATTTCACCACAAGGTTAATTAAGTCAATTCATTAATGTTTGGGAAATAAATCTTAAACTACCAATAACTAATAAAAAAAACATGTAAATCAATTTTAATTTAGTTTCTAATTCCATTTAAATTTTATTTTCATTTTATTTAATAGGCAATCGTATCTTAACACGTTTCAATGAAGTTTATGCTCATGTAACGCCCGTCCCCAACAATAACAGCAACAACAAAGCAGCATTTAATGCAACCGCAAACAGAATACAAACAACAACAGCAACAAATGCTGCAGCGTTAACAGCGACGGCGAATGACCATGATGTTCATACACCTGCTGGAACCGCAAATGGTTTGATGAAACTTAATTTGCCGCCAGACTTGAATTGTGAACGGGCACGTCTAGAGATGCGTTTAAATGAAATTGAGAAAAGACAAACAGACTTGAGGACAGCCTGGCTGGAGCTGATGCAAACGGTAAGAGAGGCTAGAGAATTGGCCACTTTGGAGGAGGGTGTAGCTTTTGTAACCAATTGGATTTTAAATACCGCCGAACAAATGCTAAACCGACAAACGGCCATTGGATGTGATATTAAGGCTTGCGAAAATTTGAGATCAGCTCATGATAAATTCGAATTGGAATGTCGTGAGACCTATGGCTTCTATGCGGAGCTATTGTATAAAATTGAGACATATAATGGCTCGAAAGAGTCATCAGTTTATAAGGATCTGCAGTCGCAAAAAGAATTTATGCAATTCGTGTGTCGTTCTTTTGCCACAAGACTGGAGCGAAGACGCAATATATTAATAACTTCTTTGAGGTTTTATCGACTGGTAACAGAATATTTTGATAAAACCACAGAAGTATTTGAGTCACTAGTCATGGGTGTTGGGGGAAATGGTAAGATTGAAGATTTTACAAAAGCCTCTGGGACATTGCAAAAACTGAAAAGCAGTCAACAAAGTTTGGGTAAGTAAAACATAAAACGAACTTAACTTAAAGACATTCCTGTGGTTAAAAAAAAACAAAACAAAAAGAAAACCTTAAACATTTTTCCTTTCTCTGCCAGCCTCTATTGAACGTGAACTAATAAAGGAGGGAGAAAAACTCAGCGATATACTGTCAATGCCCGTTAAAGATGCTCTTGGCCGTGACCTACACATCGACTATAGCGATGATATTTGTAGTGTGCGCGAAATTTTAGATACAACATTGGCGCGCCGCAAAATCTTTAGCGATAGTGTGGAATTGCAAAAACTCACCTTGGAACAGGTGACACACATTTATACGTATGAGCAGGATGCCTGTATGGCGATCAAATGGTTGGATGATTTGTACAATGTCATGATCAAGTGCCATTCGCATGTAGGTTGTAATATACACGAAATACAGGTGCAAAAGGATGAATTGCAAACATTTCAAGAAACTGGAAAGGTGAGTTTAATGTTCATGTTTTTTGTTTAATTTGCTTTTGAGAGCGTAGCAGTTTAATAGGGTTGCCAAATGGGTTATGTTTTTGCAACTAGTTTTACAATTTCCATGACAAGTTGTAAGAGGGATAGAGAGAGAGAGAAGGGAGATATATAAGAACAGAACCAGAATAGAACCAGAACAGAACTAGAACAGAACCAGAAAGAACCAGAACAGAACCAGAACAGAACCAGAACAGAACAAAAACTTTTTAGAAAAAGAAACAGAACAAAAATTTTATAGAAACTTTTTCGTCATAAAAATTTCATACAAAATTTTTCGTTATAAAAATTTTTATACAAAATTTTTTTATGAAAATTATAGAAAATTGTTCGTTATAAAAATTTTATATACAATTATTCGTTATAAAAATTTTATAGAAAATTTTTCGTTATAAATATTTTATATAAAATTTTTCGTTATAAAACTTTTATATAAAATTTTTCGTTATAAAAATTTTATATAAAATTTTTCGTTATAAAAATTTTATAGACAATTTTTCGTTATAAAAATTTTATAGAAAATTTTTCGTTTTAAAAATTTTATAGAAAATTTTTCGTTAAAAAAATTTTATAGAAAATTTTTCGTTATAAAAATTTTATAGAAAATTTTTCGTTATAAAAATTTTATAGAAAATTTTTCGTTATAAAAATTTTATAGAAAATTTTTCGTTATAAAAATTTTATAGACAATTTTTCGTTATAAAAATTTTATAGAAAATTTTTCGTTATAAAAATTTTATAAAAAATTTTTGGTTATAAAAATTTTATAGAAAATTTTTCGGTTTAAAAATTTTATAGAAAATTTTTCGTTATAAAAATTTTATATAAAATTTTTCGTTATAAAAATTTTATAGAAAATTTTTCGTTATAAAAATTTAAAAAAAAATTATTCGTTACAAAAATTTTATAGAAAATTTTTAGTTATAAAAATTTTATAGAAAATTTTTCGTTATAAAAATTTTATATAAAATTTTTCGTTATAAAAATTTTATATAAAATTTTTCCTTACAAAAATTTTATAGAAAATTTTTCG
This sequence comes from Stomorhina lunata, assembly GCA_933228675.1. Classification (NCBI taxonomy): domain Eukaryota; kingdom Metazoa; phylum Arthropoda; class Insecta; order Diptera; family Rhiniidae; genus Stomorhina; species Stomorhina lunata. The sequence goes on from OW121742.1 coordinate 29,996,297, forward strand.
TTATAAAAATTCTATAGAAAATTTTTAGTTATAAAAATTTTAAAGAAAATTTTTCGTTATAAAAATTTTCATATACAATTTTTCGTTATAAAAATTTTATAGAAAATTTTTCGTTATAAAAATTTAAAAAAAAAAATTATTCGTTACAAAAATTTTATTGGAAATATTCGTTATAAAAATTTTTTAAAAATTTTTCATTACAAAAATTTTGTAAGAAAATTTTCTTTATACAAATTTGACAGAAAATTTTTGGTTATAAAAATTTTATAGAAAATTTTTCGTTATAAAAATTTTATAGAAAATTTTTCGTTATAAAAATTTAATAGACAATTTTTCGGGATAAAAATGTTTGGTTATAAAAATTTTATAGAAAATTTTTCGTTATAAAAAATTTATAGAAAATCTTTCCATAAAAAATGTTATAGACAATTTTTCGTTATAAATTTTATAGAAAATTTTTCGTTATAAAACCAGAAAAGAAGCAGAACAGAACCAGAACGGCAAACTTATACGTATTGAGCAAAATTTTTAAATGAATCAAATAAGAATTATATTGACGAAAAAATGTTTATAGAAAATCTTTACAATTGACTGGTTTTAAATAGAAGTTTTAAATTTAAAGTTTTTTAAAGAATAGTTCCCCTCATAACCCCTTAATGATTTCCTATAAAATCCATTATTTTGGCCCACTTGGCAACTCTACATTCCCCCCTTTTTCACTGGAAACAATGCAGTTATTCTGGTTACACTTGAATGTACCAAAAAATTAGGAATAATGTCATGTTTCATTTGTCTGCTTTTCCTATCCCACTCTTCTTTCACCATCTGGTTCCTTGTTGTTATTTTTATGTTTGGTCAGCTGTGAAAATTTCTTTTGCCACTAAAACTTTGCAAAACAGTCGATGTTTTGTTAATGTTGCACATAACACTTGTTTTGTTGCCGTTAATGAATTTGGCGGCATGTTGTGTGTGTGTGTAGTTGCAAATGTGTGGTAGGTTCTGAATTTGCATCAATTGTGGGCAATTATTTTGTGATGTGATGCAACGGTTAGATTATACGTATCATTATTTTTATTATTTTTATTTTTATGCTAAATAATAGAGATTTTGAGTTTGGTTCTAATGGGTAACAGGAAGTTGATTGTTAAAAAATATTAATTCAGTCAAAGGGGAAGTTTATGATGAGCTAAAAGAAAAACTATGAAATAATGGACAGATCAAAAATGATGGGGTTTGAGAGCTTGTAATTTAACCTGATCTGCCATCTGACTAATCTTATTCAGTGAACTATGAAATTACTTAAAATTGAAAACTAAACTAAAATATTTAAGTTAAAAGAAACTACTATAAACTTAGAATTAAGGAGTACTTAAGAGAACTGATCGAAAGAATTGATATAAGTAACTAAAGTAGGAAAATTTTTGAAATAATACCGAGTATCAGAATTAAAAAAATTATCGATATTACTCAACTTTAGAAACTTAACATAATCTTATGGACAGAAACGAAAAGTATGTCAATGAAATTATGCCGATCCGTCATTTTTTATACCCTTCACCACCATAGGTGGAAAGGGTATTATAAGTTTGTGCTGATGTTTGTAACGCATAGAAATATTTGTCTTAGACCCACCTTTTAGTATACCAATAGGCTTAGAATCACTTTCTGAGTCGATTTAGCGATGTCCGTCCGTCTGGCTGGCTGGCTGGCTGGACGGCTGGCTGGCTGGACCACCATGTAAACCTTGTAATCAAACTACAGGTCGCAATTCTAAAGATAATTTGATGAAATTTGGCGCAGATCATTTTTTTGATAATGGGACCATGGTTATTGAAATTGGTCAAAATCGGTCTATTATTTCTGGTACCTCCCATAGGTCCCACTTCCCGGAATTGCTATATTGGCCACAAATATCAATATTTTTTCATGAAATTTAAAACAAATACTGCTTATGTCAACTTAAATCACTGTACCAAATTTCGTTGAAATCGGTCCACATTTGACCATAGCTCCCATACAAATTCTTCTTTAAAAACGCACTAAATGAGACAAAAAATCACTAAAACGATCGTAAATCTAAAGATAATGGAAATTTTGAGTCTATTTTTTGCATACATAATTTTTGTAACAACTGTAATCAATTTGCCAAATTTCGAGATAATCGGTCCACATTTGGCCCTAGCTCTCATATAAGTCCAAATGACGGAAACAGGTTGAATATATACGTTTTGAGAAAATGTTTGTATGATGGCAAAATTTAGCAAATATTTGTCTTTATACAGGAAAAATAACACCTTTGACCTTAGTGGTGAAGGGTATCGTATGGTCGGCTTGACCGACTATAGCGCTTTCTTACTTGTTTTTTGTTTGAAATTGTCCCAAGATTGAAGACGTTCTTGAATTTTAACCAGATCTGATTAATTTTTTCTGATCTGACATATGGAACTGAATTGAGGAAGTAAACTAGAAAAGAAATCAACTAAAAATCAGTAATTATTACTTAACAGAACTGATCAAGAGAAGTGATCAAGGTAACGAACCGAACTGCACTAGAGATCGAAATTAGAGAACTGATCGGTAGACCGACCAATCGGGAATAAATTAAACAAAACTGAATGGGAAAATTGATCGCAACAACTGCAACCGAACTGGTTAACATATTGAAACTAGAGAACTGATCGTACTTTGGGTCCGTATAACTTTCGTTAATTTGGTCCGATCCGAAAGATTTTTACATTTTTGAAAACTTAAACTTCTTTAGTTAGAAAAAACATGTTTTTAGGGTCTGTGAAAATAACTAATAGGGCCCAGCTATAAATAAGGTCAAACAATTTTCTGTAGAAAAAAATTTATATCAAAATAATTTCTATAGAAAAATTTTTATATCAAAATATTTTCTATAGAAAAATTTTCATATCGGAAAATTTTCTATAGAAAAATTTTCATATCGGAAAATTTTCTATAGAAAAATTTTCATATCGGAAAATTTTCTATAGAAAAATTTTCATATCGGAAAATTTTCTATAGAAAAATTTTCATATCGGAAAATTTTCTATAGAAAAATTTTCATATCGGAAAATTTTCTATAGAAAAATTTTCATATCGGAAAATTTTCTATAGAAAAATTTTTATATCGAAAAATTTTCTATAGAAAAATTTTAATATCAAAAAGTTTTCTATAAAAAAAATTTTTATATCGAAAAATTTTCTATAGAAAAAAAAAAATTTATATGAAAAAATTTTCAATAGAAAAATTTTTATATCGAAAAATTTTCTATAGAAAAATTTTTATATCGAAAAATTTTCTATAGAAACATTTTTATATCAAAAAAATTTCTATAGAAATATTTTGATATCGAAAAATTTTCTATAGAAAATATTTTAAATCAAAAAATTTTTTACAGAAAAAAAGTGTTCTATAGAAAAATTTTGATATCAAAAAATTTTCTATAGATAAATTCTTATATTAAAAAATTTTCCGTAGAAAAATTTTTACATCGAAAAATTTTCTATAGAAAAATTTTTACATCGAAAGATTTTCTATAGAAAAATGTTTATATCGAAAAATTTGCTATAGAAAAATTTATATGAACAAAAGTTTTCTATAGAAAAATTTTTATATCGAAAAATTTTCCATAGAAAAATTTTTATATCGAAAAATTTTCTATAGAAAAATTTTTATATCGAAAAATTTTTTTTAGAAAAATTTTTATTTAGAAAAATTTTTTATAGAAAAATTTTTATATAGAAAAATTTTCTATAGAAAAATTTTTATATCGAAAAATTTTCTATATCGAAAATTTTCTATAGAAAAATTTTTATATGAAAAAATTTTCTAAAGAAAAACTTTTATATCAAAAAATTTTCTATAGAAAAATTTTTATATCGAAAAATTTTCTATAGAAAAATTTTTGTATCGAAAAATTTTCTATAAAAATATTTTCATATCAAAAAACTTTTGTATCCAAAATTTTTCTATAGAAAAATTTTACTATCGAAAAATTTTCTATGGAAAAATTTTTTATAGAAAAATTTTTATATCGAAAAATTTTCTATAGAAAAATTTTTATATCGAAAAATTTTCTATAGAAAAATTTGTATATCAAAAAATATAAATAAGGTCAAACAATTTTTATATGAAATAATTTTCAATAGAAAAATTTTATATGAAAAAACTTTCTATAGAAAAATTTTTATATCAAAAAATTTTCTATAGAAAAATTTTTCTATAAAAAAATATTTAAATCAAAAAATTATCTATAGAAAAATTTTTATATCGAAAAATTTTCTATAGAAAAATTTTCGATAGAAAAATTTTTATATCGAAAATTTTTCTATAAAATAATTTTTATATCGAAAAATGTTCTATAGAATAATTTTTATATCGAAAAATTTTCTATAGAAAAATTTTTATATCGAAAAATTTTCTATAGAAAAATTTTTATATCGAAAAATTTTCTATAGAAAAATTTTTATATCGAAAAATTTTCTATAGAAACATTTTTATATCGAAAAATTTTCTATAGAAAAATTTTTATATCGAAAAATTTTCTAAAGAAAAATTTTTATATCGAAAAATTTTCTATAGAAAAATTTTTATATCAAAAAATGTTTGTATCCAAATATTTTCTATAGAAAAATTTTTATATCGGAAAATTTTCTATGGAAAAATTTTTATATGAAAAAACTTTCTATAGAAAAATTTTTATATCGAAAAATTTTCTATAGAAAAATTTGTATATCGAAAAATTTTTTATAGGAAAATTTGTATATAAAAAAATATAAATAAGGTCAAACAATTTTCTATAGAAAAATTTGTATATCAAAAAATTTTCTATAGAAAAATTTGTATATCTAAAAATTTTCTATAGAAAAATTTTTATATCAAAAAATTTTCTTTAGGAAAATTTTTATATCAAAAAATTTTCTATAGAAAAATTTTTATATCAAAAAATTTTCTATAGAAAAATTTTTATGTCGAAAAATTTTCTAAAGAAAAATTTTTATATCGAAAAATTTTCTATAGAAAAATTTTTATATCGAAAAATTTTCTATAAAAAAAATTTATATAGAAAAATTTTCTATAGAAATATTTTTATATCAAAAAAATTGTCTATAGAAATATTTGTATATCAAAAAATTTTCTATAGAAATATTTTTATATCAAAAAATTAGAAAAAAAAAATTCGTATCAAAAAATTTTCTATAGAAATATTTTTATATCAAAAAATTTTGTATAGAAAAAATTTTATATTAAACAATTTTCTTTAGAAATATTTTTATATCGAAAAATTGTCTATACAAAAATTTTTATTTCGAAAAATTTTCTATATAAAAATTTTTATACCAAAAAATTTTCTTTAGATAAATTTTTATATCAAAAATTTTCTATAGAAAAATTTATATATCAAAAAATTTTCTATAGACAAATTCTTATATAAAATTTTTTTTCTATAGAAAAATTTTTATACCAAACAATTTTCTATGAAAAAAAGGGATCAAAGAATTTGAATTCTTTATCCTATAAACAAATTGACATTATGAATCAATAAACTTCAAATTATTTTCTAGGTCCAAGATTTACTGTAACATAACGAACACGATTTCTAATAAAAAATTATTTACAATCTACTTAAAATAAAAATATTAACACATTTAAATGTTAGGCACGCTTCGTTTCCAAACTACTTTCAACAGTTTTTTTTTATGACTTGGTCTTGCCACTTTGATAGATAAACCTTTCAAATGCTTGAAAGTCTTACAAACTGGCTTAAGAAAAAACTGAACCAGTGAAAGGTAACGAGACACAAACAATCATCTCTTGGTTAAGAAACAATTTGTAACTTAAACTTCAATTGTTGTTTTATGATTGTAAAATTTTACGCTTTGTAAATTGTGTTAACAGAAAAACTGAAACTGGAGATGGTAGGAATTTATAAAGGAAATTAAGAAATTAAAGCACGTGCTTTCCAAACTTTAAATTCCCAGAAATTGTAACAAAAATAATGAGTGATTTTTCCTTTATTACTTTTTGATATTTTTTTGTAGAGTATCTTCAACTACGGCTGCCAATTGCTGGAGGCTTCACAAACTTTGCGCAGCACCTGCAAACTAGAAATAACAGAAGCTTTAAAAATGCAACAACAATTGGAAAAAACCTGGCACAGTCTACAGGCCATAAGTCAAGAGCACATGACACGCCTGAGAGTCTCAGCGGTATTTCATCGTAGTGTAGAAGACTATTGTCAGCAGCTGATCGAACTTAGAAGATCCCTGCGCAACATGTTGCAACAACAGCAGGCCCAACTTAGACTACAACAGCGCAGCAGTAGTAGTGGTATAAGCAGTGAATCGGAGAGTCAAGCACAATCCCCCTCATCGAATGCCAGTGAAACAAGAACATTTGTTAGATCTATGACAAAAAACCACAATATGATAGGAGGAGGAGGAGTAGGAGGTGTTGGCGGGGCTGAGCTAACGGATGCTGCTGCAGTAGCTGCAAACTCTGAAAAGTTTTTAAGTGAACAACGTGATTTGTTGCGCAAGTATTTGGTGGAACGTGAAAAACTTTTGCTGGAAGTAGGTCGTATGGTACGTTTGGGAAGGTTATTGAAAACACGTTTAAAAGAACCTTTCGTCTTGGATGCAGCCACAGGGAAGAGGTAGGTTATTAAAAGAAATTTCTCTTTTTTTATTTAAACCAAAAATAAATAAAATTTCTTTTTATTTTCAAACCCAAAATATTGGGATATTTGAATGGCACAGAATTTTCTTTTGATTTGAGATAAGTTTTATAACCACAACAACAATTGCATTTGTTGTGCTGACATAGAAAGTAACACTTTTCCCTGGCACCATCAAGTCAACGAACTTTTTCTTTTACAGCTAAGCCGCCATATGAATTTGCATTGATGTTGCAACTTGCAACATTTAATATTCTATATGTTGTGTTGCGCCTAATCAACGTAAATTAATGCTAATTATAAAAAATTTTTTTTTAATGTTTTCAAAAACTATCTGCCTAGTTTTTATTTAAAGCAAACACTTACGTGCTTAGTCTGCATTTACGCAGGCAGCCAACCCACAAAACGCACCTTTTTTTTGAAGGATGATTCGAAAATATGGTTTGGCCAAACTTCTGTTCCGTTGGCTATAAGGTAAGAAAATTTTGAAAAATTTCCTGTAAAAACAAGAAATTTTGAAAAATTTCCTATAAAAATAAGAAATTATTTAAAAAATTCCTATAAATATAAGAAATTTTTTAAAAATTTTCTATAAAAATAGGAAATTTTAAAAAAACTCCTTATAAAAATAAAAAAAAATTTGAAAAATTTTTTATAAAAATAAGAAATTCTTGAAATTTCATATAAAAATAAGAAATGTTTAAAAAATTTCCTATAAAAATAAGAAATTTTTAAAAAATTTCCTATAAAAATAAGAAATTTTTAAAAAATTTCCTATAAAAATAAGAAATTTTTAAAAAATTTCCTATAAAAATAATAAATTTTTAAAAAATTTCCTATAAAAATAAGAAATTTTTGAAAAATTTCCAATAAAAATAAGAAATTTTTTGAAAAATTTCTTATAAAAATAGGAAATTTTTGAAAATTTTCCTATAAAAATAAGTAATTTTTGAAAAATTTCCTATAAAAATAATAAATTTTTGAAAAATTTCCTTTAAATTAAGAAATTTTTGAAAAATTTCCTATAAAAATAAGAAATTTTTGAAAAATTTCCAATAAAAATAAGAAATTTTTTGAAAAATTTCTTATAAAAATAGGAAATTTTTGAAAATTTTCCTATAAAAATAAGTAATTTTTGAAAAATTTCCTATAAAAATAAGAAATTTTTGAAAAATTTCCTTTAAATTAAGAAATTTTTGAAAAATTTCCTATAAAAATAAGAAATTTTTGAAAAATTTCCTATAAAAATAAGAAAATTTTGAAAAATTTCCTATAAAAATAAGAAATTTTTGAAAAATTTCCTATAAAAATAAGAAATTTTTGTATAATTTCCTATAAAAATAAGAAATTTTTGAAAAATTTCCTTTAAATTAAGAATTTTTTGAAAAATTTCCTATAAAAATAAGAAATTTTTGAAAAATTTCCTATAAAAATAAGAAAATTTTGAAAAATTTCCTATAAAAATAAGACATTTTTGAAAAATTTCATATAAAAATAAGAAATTTTTGAAAAACTTCCTATAAAAATAAGAAATTTTTGAAAAATTTCCTATAAAAATAAGAAATTTTTGAAAAATTTCCTATAAAAATAAGAAATTTTTGAAAAATTTCCTATTAAAATAAGAAATTTTTAAAAAAATTTCCTATAAAAATAAGAAATTTTTGAAAAGTTTCCTATAAGAATAAGAAATTTTTGAAAAATTTTATAAAAAAATAAGAAATTTTTGAAAAATTTTATAATAAAATAAGAAATTTTTGAAAAATTTCCTAGAAAAATTAGAAATTTTTGAAAAATTTCCTATGAAAATAAGAAATTTTTGAAAAACTTCCTATAAAAATAAGAAATTTTTGAAAAATTTCCTATAAAAATAAGGAATTTTTGAATAATTTCCTATAAAAATAAGAAATTTTTGAAAAATTTCCTTTAAATTAAGAAATTTTTGAAACATTTCCTATAAATATAAGAAATTTTTGAAATATTTCCTATAAATATAAGAAATTTTTGAAAAATTTCCTATAAAGATAAGAAATTTTTGAAAAATTTCCTATAAAAATGAGAAATTTTTGAAAAATTTCCTATAAAAATAAGAATTTTTTGAAAAATTTCCTATAAAAACAAGAAATTTTTGAAAAAATTCCCATAAAAATTAGAAATTTTTGAAAAATTTCCTATAAAAATAAGAAATTTTTTAAAAATTTCCTATAAAATAAGAAATTTTTTAAAAATTTTTGAAATTTTTCAAAAATTTCCTTTTTTACAGGAAATTTTTCAAAATTTTCCTTTTTTATAGGAAATTTTTCAAAAATTTCCTTTTTCTATAGGAAATTTTTCAAAAGTTTCTTTTTTTATAGGAAATTTTTCAAAAATTTCCTTTTCTTAAAGGAAATTTTTCAAAAATTTCCTTTTTTTATAGGAAATTTTTCAAAAATTTCCTTTTTTTTATAGGAAATTTTTAAAAAATTTCCTTTTTTATAGGAAATTTTTCAAAAATTTCCTTTTTTATAGGAAATTTTTCAAAAATTTCCTTTTTTATAGGAAATTTTTCAAAAATTTCCTTTTTTATAGGAAATTTTTCAAAAACTTCCTTTTTTATAGGAAATTTTTCAAAAACTTCCTTTTTTTACTTATAGTAATTTTTCAAAAATTTCATTTTTTTATAGGAAATTTTTAAAAAATTTCCTTTTTTTATAGAAAAATTTTCAAAAATTTTCTTTTTTATAGGAAATTTTTCAAAAATTTCCTTTTTTATAGGAAATTTTTCAAAAACTTACATTTTTTATAGGAAAATTTTCAAAACTTTCCTTTTTTTATAGGAAATTTTTCGAAAATTTCCTTCTTCTATAGGAAAATTTTTCAAAAATTTCCTTCTTTTATAGAAAATTTTTCAAAAATTTCCTTTTTTTATAGAAAATTTTATAGGAAATTTTTTTTAAATTTCTTATTTTTATAGGAAATTTTTTAAAAATTTCTTATTTTTATAGGAAATTTTTTAAAAATTTTTTATTTTTACATAAAATCTTTTAAATATTCTTTTTTTTTTTAGGAAACTTTTTGAAAACTTATTTTTTTAGGCAATTTTTTGAAAATATATCAAAACTTCAAAAACCCTAAAATCGGGCCTAAGATTAAACCTTCCCGAAGATCTTAACACATTTTAGTTCTTACTACCATTTGTTTTTATTATTTGTTTTTTCCTTATCATAAATGCGTGTTTTCTATATTATTTGCATATTTTGCCTTTGCATTGTTTTCCTTTTTTCTCTAATAAGTTTGAGTTTCTTTGGTTCTATTGCTTTAAGTCGTTTTGCAATCTAAACACAATTAATTTGTCTACATTCACTACAGACGTGTTCTATCGTTCCTCCGCGTCCTCTGTCTGTCTGCCACTGGGAGCCTACTTTGTCTTATTTATTTGCAGTTAATCTTGTCATGTGCGTGCCAGCGTCTAAGAGGTCTCCTCCTCTTCTTTATTGTCCAATAAACATAATTTTTATGTGTTTCTCTTAATGAAACTATTCCTTTCGATCTAAGTATTTAAAATGGGTAATTTGCTCTGGGCTATAAATATTACATATTTTTTTAATTTATCACATTCTTCACGGGTCTCATAGGATTACAAAATTCTGTTTAATATTTCAATTCAATTCGAAATTTCAATTTTAAGATTTCCTTTTCCTATGCATAGATTTTGTTTGGTTTATAAACTACCGGTTTCTGATTGCAATGTTTTGAAAAATATAATTTTTTACTTCCTATTTTTTCTCTATTTCTTTCTTAGTTTATGTTTTAATTTTTTTACTCTTAAAAAATTTCCAAAATACCCACTCAAATGTCATATTTAGCCTAAAAAATTATGCCCCAAAAGAGTTCTCGTACGTCAGACCACAAATAAATTTAAAATAAATCTTTTACTCAATAAAAGAAACTCTAAATGGAATATTATTGGATAAGGGAAAAAAATAATTTCACAGTTTTCAACTATATCTAGACTATTACTGTGCTATGGCTAAAGCTTTGAATAGAGTAATTCATAAACGAAAAATTAAGTTATGACGAGATTATAAAAAAAATTATATCGATAATTTTTTATATCGAAAATTTTTCTAAAAAAAATTTTATATTGAAAAATTTTCTATAAATATTTTTAAAACAAAAAATTTCTATAAAAACTTTTATATAGAATATTTTCTGTAAAAACTTTATATCAAAAAATGTTATTTAAAAATTTTTATATATATATATTTTTATATATATTATACAAATTTTATATCGATTAATTTTTTATTAAATTTTTATATCAAAAAAATTTTGTGTAACAATTTTATACCGAAAATTTTTTTGCGAAAATTTTATACCTAAAATTTTTGTATAAAAATTTTATACCTAAAATTTTTGTATAAAAATTTTATACCTAAAATTTTTGTATAAAAATTTTATACCTAAAATTTTTGTATAAAAATTTTATACCTAAAATTTTTGTATAAAAATTTTATACCTAAAATTATTGTATACAAATTTTATACCGAAAATTTTTGTATAAAAATTTTATACCGGAAATTTTTTTGCGAAAATTTTATACCGAAAATTTTTGTATTAAAATTTTATAATGAAAATTTTTCTATAAAAATTTTATACCGAAAATTTTTCTATAAAAATTTTATACCGAAAATTTTTCTATAAAAATTTTATACCGAAAATTTTTCTATAAAAATTTTATACCGAAAATTTTTCTATAAAAATTTTATACCGAAAATTTTTCTATAAAAATTTTATGCCGAAAATTTTTCTATAAAAATTTTATACCGAAAATTTTTCTATAAAAATTTTATACCGAAAACTTTTCTATAAAAATTTTATACCGAAAATTTTTCTATAAAAATTTTAAACCGAAAAGTTTTGTATACAAATTTTTAACTGAAATTTAAAAAAAAAATTAATAAAAATTTTATACCGAAAATTTTTCTTTAATAATTTTGCACCGAAAATTTTTCTAAAAAAATTTTTCTAAAAAATTTTATACCGAGAATTTTTCTATAAAATTATTATACCGAAAATTTTTCTATGAAAATTTTATACCGAATTTTGTCTATAAAAATTTCTATGCCGAAAATTGTTTTATAAAAATTTTATACCGAAAATTTTTCTAAAAAAATTTTGTACCAATAAAAATTTTATACCCAAAATTTTTCTTTAAAAATTTTATATCAAACATTTTTCTAAAAAAGTTTTATACCGAAAATTATTCTAAAAAAAATTTTATATCGAAAATTATTCTAAAAAAATTTTATACCAAAAATTATTCTAAAAAAATTTTATACCGAAAATTTTTCTAAAAAAAAAGAAAATTTTTCTAAAAAAAAGAAAACTTTTTGTATAAAAATTTTTCTATACAATTTATTTTTATAAAATTTTTTCTATAAAAATTTGTATACCTAAAATTTTTTCTATAAAAATTTAATACCGAAATTTTTTTTATAAAAATTTTATACCGAAAATTTTTGTCTAAAAATTTTATACCGAAAATTTTTGTCTAAAAATTTTTCTATAAAAAGTTTGTATCAAAAATATTATACCGAAATTTTTTTTGTTATAAAAATTTTATACCGAAAATTTTTCTATAAAAATTTAATACCGAAAATTTTTCTATAAAAATTTAATACCGAAAATTTTTCTGTAAAAATTTTATACCGAAAATTTTCCTATAAAAGTTTTATACCGAAAATTTTCCAATAAAAATTTTAAACCGAAAATTTTCCTATAAAAATTTTATACCGAAAATTTCTCGATAAAAAAAATTTATACCGAAATTCTTTTATAAAAATTTTATACAGAAAAGTTTTCTTTAAAAAATTTTATACCGGAAATTTTTCTATAAAAATTTTATACCAAAATTTCTCTATAAAAATTTTTAAACCGAAAATTTTTCTATAAAAATTTTATACCGAAAATTTTTATATAAAAATTTTATACCGAAAATTTGTCTATAAAAATTCTATTACGAAAATTTTTCTATAAAAATTTTATACCGAAAATTTTTCTATAAAAATTTTATACCGAAAATTTTTCTATAAAAATTTTATACCGAAAATTTTTCTATAAAAATTTTATACCGAAAACTTTTCTATAAAAATTTTATACCGAAAATTTTTCTATAAAAATTTTAAACCGAAAAGTTTTGTATACAAATTTTTAACTGAAATTAAAAAAAAAAAAAATTAATAAAAATTTTATACCGAAAATTTTTCTTTAATAATTTTGCACCGAAAATTTTTCTAAAAAAATTTTATACTGAAAATTTTTCTAAAAAATTTTATACCGACAATTTTTCTATAAAATTATTATACCGAAAATTTTTCTATGAAAATTTTATACCGAATTTTTCTATAAAAATTTTGTCTATAAAAATTTCTATGCCGAAAATTGTTTTATAAAAATTTTATACCGAAAATTTTTCTAAAAAAATTTTGTACCTAAATTTTTTCAATAAAAATTTTATACCCAAAATTTTTCTTTAAAAATTTTATATCAAACATTTTTCTAAAAAAGTTTTATACCGAAAATTATTCTAAAAAAATTTTATATCGAAAATTATTCTAAAAAAATTTTATACCAAAAATTATTTTAAAAAAATTTTATACCGAAAATTTTCTAAAAAAAAGAAAATTTTTCTAAAAAAAAGAAAACTTTTTGTATAAAAATTTTATACTGAAAATTTTTCTATACAATTTTTTTTTATAAAATTTTTTCTATAAAAATTTGTATACCTAAAATTCTTTCTATAAAAATTTAATACCGAATTTTTTTTTTATAAAAATTTTATACCGAAAATTTTTGTCTAAAAATTTTATACCGAAAATTTTTCTATAAAAAGTTTGTATCAAAAATTTTATACCGAAATTTTTTTTTTATAAAAATTTTATACCGAAAATTTTTCTATAAAAATTGAATACCGAAAATTTTTCTATAAAAATTTAATACCGAAAATTTTTCTATAAAAATTTTAAACCGAAAAGCTGTGGATCCAGTTTTGTTAGGAAGATTATATAAAATTTATTCGAAATAATCGACAGATTTAAAATAAATTTGCGAAAGAAAGTTTTAGAGAAAATTTTTCTATAGAAAAGTTTTATAGAAAAATTGTATAACAATTTCGAATTTTTAGTCGAGAATCATACGGAAGTTCGGTCTCATAACAACAATTCTATGCGTTTAATTCAATAGAACAAATTTCTCTTCTATAGAGGCGTATGCTTTAAAAATCTGATTTATCTCATTGTGAACTTATGAAATCCCGTTCAAAACTTTCCCACCCACCCACTAAAAGAAAAATTTATTAAATAAAAATTAAAATGAAAAATACTCAAATGGAACGGCTACATGACAAAAAAATAGAAAATTTAACAACAAACGACAACCCGAAATTTTAAAACACAGGAATCAAAAGCGGACGCATTTAAAAAAAATTTCAGTCTATTCTTGAGAGCGGTCCAGCGTGGTACAATTTTCTGAACGAACTTTTCTAACGAAACTCGAAACGAAAATCTATATAACGCGTGTGACAAAGAATTTTCACTAACACATTCAAAACTAAAACTACAATAAAACTTAAGCAAATAAATCATATTCAAATTGTCTGTCGGTACAAAGACTTTTATAGTTCTTTACAGTTAAAACGGTAAAAATATAGAAACAGAAAAAAATAACAGAAAATCTTGTAACAAAAATTCTATGAAGAAAATGAAAACGTGTAAAAATTAGAGGAAATCTCTGTGTTAATGAACGAAATTGTAAAGATATAGAAAAACAAAATCAAAAGATTTCAAAAAATTTTTATGACTAAAAATAACTGAAAAAACGTGTCTCGTATATTTTTGAGGGATTTTAAGAAAGTAAAGAAAAAAAAACAAGACCCTTTAATGTGTTTGTCTCGCTGGTGCCGGCAATACTTGAAGATAATTTCAAAATTAAATTGAAATATTTTATACTTTTCCTGTATTATTTTAAAATTTTGCCGCTGTAGTAAAAGAAAATTTAAAACAAAAAAAAATATTATCTTTGGCAAAAGGCCCAAGTAAAGTCCAGCAGTGAACTTACGTCAATTATTGAAAATAATTAATCAAAATTACTTGAGAATCTCAGTCTTCACTAACGCGTGAGTTATATTTCGTTGTTAAAATCGTTCGGTCGTTCGTTTAGTTCGGAAACTTAAAGACGCTACATAATGTTTTCGCGTTTTCGTAATTTGTTTTCGAAAGCCAAAGACGATACGGTCGCGGAAGTGAGCGCGAATTCGGTTGAATCACTCGGTTATACGTCGGATAACGTCTTAGCGTCGTCGAATAATACTAGTGAAGACACTTCAAAACTTGAGGGTTTAAATTTTCTTAAGAGTATAGTGGAAAGTGAACAGGGTTCAAGCTCAGCAACGGGTAGTTTAGAGCAACCGGCTTCGTTAAGTCAAGAAGTTGCCGAATTGCTAGAGAAAAGACTTTCCCAGGATGAGGGGCAAATATCGGGAGAAAATGGGCAGATCAATGGTTTCAGTGAAACTAATAAGCCTGAAAATATTCAGACAAATGGCGATGTCAATGGATTGAAAGAAGAATCCAAAGAAATTGAAAAACCTTCTAATGAAGACAAAGATATTGCCTCCAATAATTCAGAAGAAGTTCATCAAACTTCTGAAATTCCCAATAATGATAGATCAGAAAATATTTCTGAACATAATAAAAGAGAAGGGAAAGAAGATAAAATGAAACCCAATGACTTAACTTCTGAATCAAGGTCCCATGATATTAGGGAACAAAAATTAAAAGAACCTATTGAGTTATGTATAATAGAGGAAGATGAAGTAAAGTCCAATGAAAATAAGACAGATTCCCAATCAGATAAAGTTTCAAATCAAAACGAAGAAGATATCAGAAACGAAAATAAGATTTCAGAGACATCAGAACTAGAAACTATTGTGGACCCAAAAATTAATATCAGTGAAACCAAGAATTCAGAAAATGAACCCTTAGAAGAAAAAGTTTCAACGGAACCTCAAAACTTAGAAAACCCGTTAGAAACTACCACTTCTGAAACTAAATCCCAAAAGTCAGAAAACTCTCAAAGCAATGAAATCTCAAAACCCACCGATTCACAAGATTTAAATAATAGCCATAAAACTAATACCAATGAAAGCCTCGACTCTCACGAAAACTCCCCCGAACTTTCGGAAAGTTCAAAGTCTATCTCACAAAGCTCAATCAAAGAAAATCCAGCCACTTCAACTTCTCAAACATCCACAGAAGATTTAGTTAATAATATTTCTAATAATTCCAGCATTGTCGTAGAGGATATACCCTCCGAAATCACCACACCCAGTCCGACAGTGGAAGGCTCAATATCGGGTACCAGCAGTAATACCAGCACTTTGGATTCATCAACTCTGAATGAAAGTCATGATCCTAGTAAGATTATAGTGAATCCTATTGATAGCAATGGCTTAGCTTGCAATGCCATCAATAACAAGTTGACCGATATTGCTGAGGTGGCGGAATCTTTGGATGCGATTATACGTGAAGTTCAGGAAAATGTTCAGGCTTCTGAGGTGGGTTCGAATCCCAGTCCAAGGGACAAGAAACTGGATACGCTGAGGAGTACAAGCAGTGATGTAAGTTCAGAAATTTTTTAAAAACTTATATTTCATAAACATGTTTTACTATAGAATATTTTTCTATAGAAAATTTTTCTACAGAAAATTTTTCTATAAAAATTTTTTCTATAGAAAATATTACTATAAAAAATTCTCTATAAAAAATTTTTCTACAGCAAAATTTTTCTATAGAAATTTTCCTACAACAAAATTTTTCTATAGAAATTTTTTCTATACAATTTTTTTTTTATAAAAATTTTTCTATAAAAAATTTATGTATAAAAAACTTTTCTAAAGAAAATTTTTTTATAAAAAATTTTTCTATAGCTCATTTTCTCATAAAAAATTTTTCTACAGAAAATTTTTCTATAAAAAATTTGTCTATATTTTCTACAGAAAATGTTTCTATAAAAAAATATTTCTATAGAAATTTTTTCTATAAAAAACTTTTCAATAAAATTTTTCAATAAAAAATTTGTTTAAAAATAATTTTCATTACAAAATGTTTTTAGAAAATTATTCTTTAGAAAACTTTTCTATACAATTTTCTATGGAAAACTTTTATACAGAAAATTTTTCTGTAGAAAACTTAGTCTAGAAAGTTTTTTTATAAACAAAAATTTCTATAAAAAAATTTTTCTATAGAAAACTTTTCTATATAATTTTTTTTATAAACATTTTTCTATAGAAAATTTATCTATAAAAATTTTTTCTACAGAAAATTCTTTGATAAAAAATTTTTCTATAGAAAATTTACTCATCAAACATTTTTCTACAAAAAATTTTTCTATAAAAAGTTTGTCTATATTTTCTACAGAAAAATTTTCTATAAAAAATGTTTCTATAAAATTTTTCTATAGAAAATATTTCTATAAAAAACTTTTCTATAGAAAATTTTTCTATAGAAAATTAAAAAAAAAAAATTTCATTAGAAAATATTTTTATAAAATTTTTCTATAGAAAAGTTTTCTATACAATATTTCGACGGAAAAATAGAAAATTTTTCTGTAGAAAACTTAGTCTATAAAGTTTTTTTATAAACAAAAATTTCTATAAACAATTTTTCTATAGAAAATTTTTCGAGAAAAAATTTTTCTATAGAAACATTTTCAATATAAAAATTTTATATAGAAAAATTGTATAGAAAGATTTTCTATAAAAAAATTTTATAAAACTATTTTCTAAGGAAAATTTTATTTAAAAAAATTTTCTATAGAAAAATTTTATAAAAAAATTTGTTATAGAAAAATTTTATAAAAAAATTTTTTATAAAAAATTCTCCATCAAAAATTTTTCTATAAAAAATTTGCCTATCTTTTCTACAGACAAATTTTCTATAAAATATGGTAAACTTTTCTATTAAATTTTTCCATACAAAATTTTTTTATAGAAAATTTTTTATAAAATTTTTTATAAAATTTACAGAAAATTTTCTATAAATTGTCTCTATAGAAACTTTACTATAAAATTTTTCTATAAAACTTTTCCAAGTGAAATTTTTCTATAGAAAATTTTTCTACAAAATATTTCTGTAGAAAATTTAGCTATAAAATTTTTGTATAGAAAATTTGCTTTAATTTTTTTTTTAATTTTTCTGTAGAAAATTTTTCTATACAATTTTTCCATAGTATATTTTTCTATAAAATTTTTCCATAGTAAAATTTTCTTTAGAAAATACTTCTAAAAAAATTTTCTGTAGAAAATTTTTCTATAGAAATTTTGCTATAAAATTTTTCTATAAACTGTTTCTATAAATTTTTTCTATCAAAATTTTTCTATAAAAATTTTCTATAGAAAATTTTACTGTAGAAATTTTTTTTAATAAAAAAAGTTTCTATAAAAAATTGTTCTATAGATTTTTTTTTTTTTAAGAAAAACTTTTCTATAAAATTTTTCTATGAAATTTTTTTCTACAAAATTTTTCTATAGAAAATTTTGCTATAAAATTTTTCGATAAATTTTGTCTATAGAAAATTTTCCATAGAAAATTTGTCTTTAAAAAATTGTCTATAGAAAATTTTTCTTTCAAAAATTTTTCTATAGAAAATTTTTCTATTAAAAATTTTTCTATAGAAAATTTTTCTATAAAAAATTGTTCTATAGAAAATTTTTCTATAAAAAATTGTTCTGTAGAAAATTTTTCTATAAAAGATTGTTCTATAGAAAATTTTTCTATAAAAAATTTTACGATAATAAAAAATTTTTCTATAGAAAATTTTTCTCAAAAAAATAGGTCGAAGAAAAAGAAAAATATATAGAGAAAATTTTTCTATTAAAAATATTTATATAGAAAATTTTTCTATTGAAAATTTTGCTGTACAATTCTTCTATAGAAAATTTTTCTATTTAAAAATTTTCTACAGAAAAATCTTCTATATGAAATTTTTCTGTAAAGTTTGTCTATAAAATTTTTCTGTAGAAAATTTTACTATTGAAAATTTTTCTAATAAAATTTTTTTATACAAAATTTTTCTATGAAAAATTGTTTTAAGAACAATTTTTCGAAAGAAAATTTTTCTATAAGAAATTTTTCTGTAGAAAATTTTTCTATAAAAAATTTTTCTATAAAAAATGTTTCTATAAAATTTTTCTAAAGAACATTTTTCTTTAAAAAATTCTATATAAAAAATGTTTCTATAAAAAATGTTTCTGTAGAAAATTTTAGTTTAAAAATTGTTCTATAGAAAATTTTTCTATAAAAAATTAAATAAATATTTTTTCAATAAAAAATTTGTATATAAAAAAATTTTGTATAAAACTTTTCTACAGAAAATTGTTTTCTATAAAATTTATCTATAGAAAATTTTTCTATAAGATTTTTTATAAAAAATTTTATAACTTTTCTAAAGAAAATTTCAAAAAATCACAAAACAAATTTTCTATAAAACTTTTAAAAAGAACGTTTTTCTAGAAAACTTTTCTATAGAAAATTTTTCTGCAAATTTTTTTTAAGAAAATTATATAGGGATTTTAAAATTTATTATATCTTGTTTTTAGGATTGGCATTCCCGTTCCACTGAAGACGATTCCTTCGCTACTGCTTCCGAGGGCAACTTCACACCCTATTCACAATCCTCTGCCTCGTTCCAGACAGCCTCTGGTAGAACCTCCTCTTTTGTAAGTTGCGATAAAAATTCGTTCGATGCCAGTGAAGCTGATGACTCCACCTACAACTTTGAAATGACCGAACTCACTTCACCCCTTAATATGTCCTTTGAGGGATCCGAACAAAGTTATGTCTCAGCTCAAACGCTTAATCGTGAGATGACACCCCAAGATCAAGAGAAAACTCCTACAAAATCACAAACCCTACACTTCGAAGAAGATCAAAGTAGCATAGCCGATATTGAGGAGTTACATAGTGAAAGTGTTACACCCACGCCCGGGGAACATTATGATGGTTATCATGTCGATAGTATACCGGTAGAATCGGAAACTGAACTGGAGGTAGCGGGTATTGTGAATAATCCCTCCTTGCAGATACTAACGGAACATACAGTGATGCCTTTGTCCAAGACCCCAGAGGTGAGCTCTCCTACAAGTTCTTCAAATGTTTGTTCGAATCAAAACCCTTCAATAACAACAGATTTGACTGTGAATGAGGCGGCTGCTGGTTCGAATGTCGAGCAAGATCAACAAAATACTAACAAACCAAATGCTGCCTGGCGCCGCAGTAAATATTATGAAAACATAACCAAGCAAACAATTAAGGGATTTTTATAAAACTTTTTGTTATATGAAATTTTCCTTTTGGATTTTTTAAAACTAAATTTTGCATAATTTAACCCTGAACTTGAGGTCGCCTCAAAAATGCTTTTGTTAATAAATTTTGTTTTTTATGTTAAAAATTTTGACAATTTTTTTTTTAAATTTGTGCCTGCTTTTATATGTTTCTATATTTTTTACTGAAAATGGGCGCCATTTGTTTTACGAGTTGGCGTCATTTTTATTATTATGAAAAAATAAAAACTTTTTCTTTGTTATATTAGTTTTTGTTTTTTCTTTATAATATTTTTGTTTTATAATTTATTTAATGTAATTTATTTCTAAATGCTTGCGTTTGTTTAAAAGTTAATAACAAATTTAAATAATGAGAATTCCAAATATTGTGTATGGGCTTTAAGTCTCTGTAGGCCTAAAGTTTTACCTATTATACAGAATAAACTGGCAAATTTTAATGAAAATCATTTTAATTCAAAATTGGCCATTGTTGTTTTAAAATTAAGTATATTTATTTTTTTCATTAATTAAAAAAAAATTAGATTTTTAAATAATATAAAAATTTGTTTATTATTTTATCTTTAAAACTAATCAAAAATTTTAGTCAATATTTAGTCTTTAATTAAAAATTTTTAGTGTGTAACAAATATTATAATAATGCAATTAGAAAATTATTTAAATAAATTAATAAAATAATCTATATTAAAACCACATTTTTTTTATAAATCGATGTATTTTCAGCATTTTGATTTTTGTTGTAAAATTTGTGCCTTTGATGTGAAAAAAATCTATTAACTTCTGGAAATTTGTTTTCGATTATTTCTAACATTAACATTTTTTGATTCGAACAAATTTTTTTTATGATTAACTTTTGAGGTTTTTTTGCATTTCTATAGAAAATGTTTCTATTAAAAATGTTTCTATAAAATTTTTTTTATAAAATTTTTCTGTATAAAGTGTTTCTATAAAATTTCCCTATAGAAAATTTTTCTATAAAGAATTTTTCTATAGAAATTTTTTCTAAACAATTTTTCTATAGAAATTTTTTCAAAAAAAAAAAATTTCCCTATAAAAATTTTTTCTATAAACATTTTGTATAGAAAATTTTTGTATAGAAAATTTTTGCGTCGAAAATTTTTGTATAGAAAATTTTTGCGTCGAAAATTTTTCTTTAGAAAATTTTTCTATAGAAATTTCTCTATAAAAAAATTTTCTTTGAAGTTTCCTATTTTCTATAAAATTTTTCTATAGAATTTTTTTCTATAAAATTTTTTTATTTAAATTTTTTCTATAAAATTTTTCTATTGAAATTTTTTCTATAATTTTTTCTTTATAGATAATTTTTCTATAGAAATTTTTTCTATAAGATTTTTCTATAGAAATTTTTTCTATAAAACTTTTTTATAGAATTTTTACAATAAAATTTTTCTATTACAATTTTTTCTATAACATTTTTCTATAGATAATTTTTCTCTAAAATTTCTGTTTAGAAATTTTTTATATAAAAATTTTTGTATAGAAAATTTTTGTATAGAAAACTTTTCTATAGTAATTTCCCTACAGAAAAATTTTTCTATAAAGTTCCCTATAGAAAATTTTTCTATAGAAATTTTTTCTACAAAATTTTGCTAGAGATAATTTTTCTATAAAATTTCTGTATAGAAAATTTTTCTATAAAAATTTTTGTATAGAAAATTTTTGTAAAAAAATTTTTCCTTAGAAATATACAAAAATTTTCTATGAAGTTTCCCTACAGAAAATTTTTCTATAGAAATTTTTATAGAAAAATTTTATAATTTTTCTATAGAAATTTTTTCTATAAAATTTTTCTATAGAATTTTTTCAATAAAATTTTTCTATTGAAATTTATTCTATAACAAAATTTGTATAGAAAATTTTTCTTTAGAAATTTTTTCTATAAAATTTTTGTATAGTATTTTTTCAATAAAATTTTTCTATTGAAAGTTTTTCTATAAAATTTTTCTATAAAATTTCTGTATAGAAAATTTCTGTATAGAAAATTTTTCTATTGAAAATTTTTCTATTGAAAATTTTTCTATAACAATTTTTGTATAGAAAATTTTTGTGTAGAAAATTTTTCAATAGAAATTTCCCTATGAAAATTTTTCTATGAAGTTTTCCTCTAGAAATCTTTTCTATAAAATATTTCTATAGAAATTCTTTCTATAAAATTTTTCTACAGAAATTTTTTCTAGAAAATTTTTCTATAGAAATTTTTTCTAGAAAATTTTTCTATAGAAATTTTTTCTATAAAATTATGCTATAGATAATTTTCCTATAAAATTTCGGTATACAAAATTTCTCTATAAAATTTGTCTACAAAATTTTTGTATTAAACTTTTTCTTTAAAAAAATTTTTTCTATAAAATTTT
Organism: Stomorhina lunata; assembly: GCA_933228675.1. Lineage (NCBI taxonomy): Eukaryota > Metazoa > Arthropoda > Insecta > Diptera > Rhiniidae > Stomorhina > Stomorhina lunata. Next base: position 30,018,730 of record OW121742.1, read on the forward strand.
TCTATGAAACTTTTCTATAGAAAATTATTCCAAAGACCATTTTCTATATAAAATTTTACTACAAAATTTTTCTGCAAAATTTTTTTGAACCATTACCAACATGTAGTGTACCACATTACCTGCAATTTTTTTTAAATCACTTTTAAAAGAATTAAATCATCAGAAAAAATCAGATAAAAAAATTGTCTTTAGAAAATTTTTCTATAAAATAATTTTCTATAAGATTTTGAAATAAAATTTTTCTATAGAAAGTGTTTCTATAGTATTTTTCTATACAAAATTTTTATATAATATTTCCCTATACAAAATTTTTCTATGAAGTTTCCCTAAAAAAAATTTTTCTATAGAAATTTTTTTATTAAATTTTTCCATAGAAATGTTTTCAATAAATTTTTCTATAGAAAATTTTTCTATAGAAATTTTTTCTATAAAATTTTTCTATAGATTTTTTTTCTATAAAATTTTTCTATTGAAATTTTTTCTATAAAATTTTTCTATATAAAATGTTTTCCAATAAATTTTTCTATATAAAATTTTTCTACAAAATTTTTCTATAACAAATTTTTCTGAAATTTTTTTCTCTAATTAATTTTACTATAGAAAATTTTTCTGAGAATCATTTTTAATGGCATTTAAAATATTATCTTAAATATTTGTTAAATTGTGGGTTTATTTACAAGAAAGGGGCGGCCAATTGAAATAGCTAAATCGAAAATTTTTCGCGACTAGGAAATTTCTCATGAGATAACTGGATTGTTTGGCCGGCTGTATGGCATGTGCAACGTCTTACTGAAGCCAAAAGTCAATTGTCAATATTAGCCAATTTTGGCCACAAAAAATCTGTTATCATGTTTAAAAAGCGCAGATAATTTACAGTGACGTTAAAATCATAATAAATATAGAGATCAGGTCGAATTTAATGCTTGAAAACCTAATGTAGTATGCTTATGCGACGGAACATTTAACCTCATTTGTACTCATTAGTGTTATAAATACAGAAAAATCAGATGCTTTTAATGCTTTTGGCAAACATTTTTTAAAATTGAAATTTATGTTAATTAGCAAGAATAATTTTAAATAACTTTAGTCCAATTTCCCATGAATATCATGTAATTTTTTAAATTTTTTAAAAAATTATAAGAACAAAATTATATTGAGAAGAGATGAAATACTTCGTTAAATTTCCATTATATTGTTTGTTGGGTTCATGCAAAGTTATTTACTCTGAAGTTATGTAGCATATGTTAAGGCGAAACAATAAATACAAAAGATTAAATTACACGTGAAGAAATCGTAAATATAATATGTAACTTTATCAAAGCAAAATAAAAATTTAATTACAAATTATACTAAAAGTGTACAAAAGTTTATTGCAATAGGATTCCAATTTATTATAATTATTTATTAGTATAATAAATAGTTTTTTTTGTTAAAACAAAAAACTGTTGTGTGCGTTTTGATGGTTGGTTGGGCCATCATTATCAGGAGTAACCCTTATTACTCTTAGGATTTATTGTTATATATTAAATTTGTTATTTAAAAAAAATCGACATTTTATCTAAACAATAACTTTTCACTTCAAACTCTTTCCAAATTTAAAAAATGTATCTCAAAGGCTTGACTTTGTTTTATCGTGGATTTTTTACACCATATTTTTCTTTTTCCAAAAATCATATAAATTTAATGTAATTTGTTGCTTATAAGCAACATTGTAAATTTTTATTAATAGTTCTTTTAGTTTTTGTTGTTATATCCAACTGGTTTTTCCTTACTAAAATTAACATTTATGAGCATTTAATTACGAATATGCATTTTAAAAGCTTTACAAGTATTAATTTGTGAGGTTGTTAAAGTGGTGTAAGCACGTGTGTTAAAAGTTGTGGTTGGTTTTTTTTTTAATAAAAGTGAATTTTTTATAACTAACAGTTAAAAAAAATTAGATAATGTTGATAAAACTTAAAAATAGTTCTCATTGATATGTCAGGAACTTTATAAACACAATGTTGCTTAAAGGCAACATTTGCTCATAGTACCAATATTTTATACGCTGAAAGTTAGTTTGAACTGTTAAAATGTTTGCAAAACTGCTTTCAGATTTTTATATGTACAAAATATAAGTATTCGAGAATTTACAACAATTTTTTTCAAAGCCCCCCCCAAAAAAAGAGGTTTTTTATAAGGATTTCATAAATCGGGAAAAATTTATATATAGTCAAATTTAGGTAACAATCGTAATCTTATATATAGTCAAATTAAAGCTACAATCGTGGTCTTATATATAGTCAAATTAAAGCTACAATCGTGGTCTTATATATTGTAAAATTTAGGCTACAATCGTGGTCTTATATATAGTCAAATTTAAACTACAATCGTGGTCTTATATATAGTCAAATTTAAGCTACAATCATGGTTTTATATATAGTCAAAACTCAAGCTACAATCGTGATCTTATATATAGTCAAATTTAAGCTACAATCATGGTCTTATATATAGTCAAATTTAATCTACAATCGTGGTCTTATATGTAGTCAAATTTAAGCTACAATCATGGTCTTATATATAGTCAAACTTAAGCTACAATCGTGGTCTTATATGTAGTCAAATTTAAGCTACAATCATGGTCTTATATATAGTCAAATTTAATCTACAATCGTGGTCTTATATATAGTCAAATTTAAGCTACAATCGTGGTCTTATATGTAGTCAAATTTAAGCTACAATCATGGTCTTATATATAGTCAAATTTAAGCTACAATCGTGGTCTTATATATAGTCAAATTTAAGCTACAATCGTGGTCTTATATGTAGTCAAATTTAAGCTAAAATCGTGGTCTTAAATGTAGTCAAATTTAAGCTAAAATCGTGGTCTTATATATAGTCAAATTTAAGCTACAATCGTGGTCTTATATATAGTCAAATTTAAGCTACAATCGTGGTCTTATATGTAGTCAAATTTAAGCTACAATCATGGTCTTATATATAGTCAAATTTAAGCTACAATCGTGGTCTTATATATAGTCAAATTTAAGCTACAATCGTGGTCTTATATGTAGTCAAATTTAAGCTAAAATCGTGGTCTTAAATGTAGTCAAATTTAAGCTAAAATCGTGGTCTTATATATAGTCAAATTTAAGCTACAATCGTGGTCTTATATATAGTCAAATTTAAGCTACAATCGTGGTCTTATATATAGTCAAATTTAAGCTACAATCGTGGTCTTATATATAGTCAAATTTAAGCTACAATCGTGGTCTTATATATAGTCAAATTTAAGATACAATCGTGGTCTTATATATAGTCAAATTAAAGCTACAATCGTGGTCTTATATATAGTCAAATTGAAGCTACAATCGTGGTCTTATATATTGTAAAATTTAGGCTAAAAACGTTGTTTTATATATAGTCAAATTTAAGCTACAATCGTGGTCTTATATGTAGTCAAATTTAAGCTACAATCGTGGTCTTATATATAGTCAAATTTAAGCTACAATTGTGGTCTTATATATAGTCAAATTTAAGCTACAATCGTGGTCTTATATATAGTCAAATTTAAGATACAATCGTGGTCTTATATATAGTCAAATTAAAGCTACAATCGTGGTCTTATATATAGTCAAATTGAAGCTACAATCGTGGTCTTATATATTGTAAAATTTAGGCTAAAAACGTTGTTTTATATATAGTCAAATTTAAGCTACAATCGTGGTCTTATATGTAGTCAAATTTAAGCTATAATCGTGGTCTTATATATAGTCAAATTTAAGCTACAATTGTGGTCTTATATATAGTCAAATTTAAGCTACAATCGTGGTCTTATATATAGTCAAATTTAAGCTACAATCGTGGTCTTATATGTAGTCAAATTTAAGCTACAATCGTGGTCTTATATATAGTGGTCATATATATAGTCAAATTCAAGCTACAATCGTAATCTTATATATAGTCAAATTTAAGCTACAATCGTGATCTTATATATAGTCAAATTTAAGCTACAATCGTGGTCTTATATATAGTGGTCATATATATAGTCAAATTCAAGCTACAATCGTAATCTTATATATAGTCAAATTTAAGCTACAATCGTGGTCTTAACAAAGTCAAATTTAAGCTACAATCGTGATCTTATATATAGTCAAATTTGAGCCGAATCGTGGTCTTATATATAGTCAAATTTGAGCCGAATCGTGGTCTTATATATAGTCAAATTAAAGCTACAATCGTGATCTAATATATAGTCAAATTTGAGCCGAATTGTGGTCTTATATATAGTCAAATTAAAGCTACAATCGTAATCTAATATATAGTCAAATTTGAGCCGAATCGTGGTCTTATATTTAGTCAAATTTAATGTTATTTAAAATTCCTTAAATTTTCCTACCGACCCTTTAACTTTTCCCTTCAAGCTGTTGGAATACTTAGTATTCAGTGTTAAAACTCCAAGAATCAATAATAGATTTTGTACTTTTTTGTCTAGTGTTGAGGTATCTAGTTTTTTGCAAAATTTTGTGTTCACCTTTTTTTAGTTAATGTTATTTTTTTCTGTGGACTCGGCAAGAGAATATTCAATTTGATTTTTACCTTAAGCGCCATGCGTTTGAAATGGCGCGTCACATTTAAATAATCGTGACTTATGCAGTGAAGCATAAAAATTGCAAAAAATAGTGAAAAAAAGGAAAAAATAAAAACTAAACTTTTTGAGGGAAAAAAAATGAGGCAACAAAAAATTGTATTGACAGGCCACATAAACTATTTGTACCAGATATCAAAGCAACGACGATGTGCAGACAGACACACAGAAAGGGACAGCAGCGACAATATAAACGCGAAATTGAACAAAATTGAAATTGAAATGATTTGAAAAAAAAGCCAACAATGCCACACAAAAACACCATAATAAATGAATGAAAATTAGAGAAACATAGGAAACAAATAAATTATTTGAAGGAAAATTGAAAAAGAATTGAAATTGTTTAGAAAACAAATTCAATGAGAGTTTTATGATAAAGAAATAAATGTGGGGGAGTTTGTATAGCATTTGAGTTAAAGTGTAACAATTTGCATTGGTATTCCCCCTTTTCATACTTAGATGTCCCTTAACTTTAAAAGTCTTTAATTTCGAAAAAAAAGTTTTTATTTTACAATTTTGTTTTGAAAAAAACCATAAACCACAACAAGATGTATAATACTCGTAATACCAAAACTCTAGATCATAATGATCTTACTCATAATTATCTTTAAAGACCATCATGATGTTGTTATTTGCCACAAAATTATGAAATTTTTTTTCCAACTTCTTTGGTGAATGTGTGTCTGTAGTTCGGGTGTAAATAATACTTTATTTAGTTTTTTTATATTTTACTCTATATTTCTGGTTGAAATATTAATTTTTACAATATTTCTTTTATTATTTGTTGTTGCCGTTTCTTTGGATCTCAAGTGTCTAATTTACTTAAGAAAATCTTATATAATCATGAAGATATGCAACATTAAAACTACGCCCTCAACCTGCTTCGGCTGAAATATGAAATTAATAAAAATTCCCACTTAGAAGATTTCAACACCAATTTTAATTGATTTTTTTTGAAAGAGGAAAAATTGTGTGTTCTTTTAAAATTTTAGTCAAATATTTTTATAGTTCTGTTAAATAGAATTTATGTAAAGCAATTAAAAAACAGTTTTTCATAATTGTTATCGCTAGATCATATGACACCCTACATTTAAAATCAAATCAATCAATCGTATTATATATAGTTCAATTCAATCGTGGTCTTATAACATTTTTAAAAATTAAACAATTTTTTTTAATTTCCTATAAAAATAGTAAATTTTTGAAAAATATCCTATAAAAATAGTAAATTTTTGAAAAATTTCCTATAAAAATAGTAAATTTTTGAAAAATTTCCTATAAAAATAGTAAATTTTTGAAAAATTTCCTATAAAAATAGTAAATTTTTGAAAAAATTCCTATAAAAATAGTAAATTTTTGAAAAATTTTATATAAAAATAGTAAATTTTTGAAAAATTTCCTATAAAAATAGTAAATTTTTGAAAAATTTCCTATAAAAATAGTAAATTTTTGAAAAATTTCCTATAAAAATAGTAAATTTTTGAAAAATTTCCTATTAAAATAGTAAATTTTTGAAAAATTTCCTATAAAAATAGTAAATTTTTGAAAAATTTCCTATAAAAATAGTAAATTTTTGAAAAATTTCCTAAAAAAATAGTAAATTTTTGAAAAATTTCCTATAAAAATAGTAAATTTTTGAAAAATTTCCTATAAAAATAGTAAATTTTTGAAAAATTTCCTATACAAATAGTAAATTTTTGAAAAATTTCCTATAAAAATAGTAAATTTTTGAAAAATTTCCTATAAAAATAGTAAATTTTTGAAAAATAGGAAATTTTTGAAAAATAGGAAATTTTTGAAAAATAGGAAATTTTTGAAAAATTTCCTATAAAAATAGTAAATTTTTAAAAAATTTCCTATAAAAATATTAAATTTTTGAAAAATTTACTATAAAAATAGGAAATTTTTGAAAAATTTCCTATAAAAATAGGAAATTTTTGAAAAATTTCCTATAAAAATAGGAAATTTTTGAAAAATTTCCTATAAAAATAGGAAATTTTTGAAAAATTTCCTATAAAAATAGGAAATTTTTGAAAAATTTCCTATAAAAATAGGAAATTTTTGAAAAATTTCCTATAAAAATAGGAAATTTTTGAAAAATTTCCTATAAAAATAGGAAATTTTTGAAAAATTTCCTATAAAAATAGGAAATTTTTGAAAAATTTCCTATAAAAATAGGAAAATTTTGAAAAATTTCCTATAAAAATAGGAAATTTTTGAAAAATTTCCTATAAAAATAGGAAATTTTTGAAAAATTTCCTATAAAAATAGGAAATTTTTGAAAAATTTCCTATAAAAATAGGAAATTTTTGAAAAATTTCCTATAAAAATAGGAAATTTTTGAAAAATTTCCTATAAAAATAGGAAATTTTTGAAAAATTTCCTATAAAAATAGGAAATTTTTGAAAAATTTCCTATAAAAATAGGAAATTTTTGAAAAATTTCCTATAAAAATAGGAAATTTTTGAAAAATTTCCTATAAAAATAGGAAATTTTTGAAAAATTTCCTATAAAAATAGGAAATTTTTGAAAAATTTCCTATAAAAATAGGAAATTTTTGAAAAATTTCCTATAAAAATAGGAAATTTTTGAAAAATTTCCTATAAAAATAGGAAATTTTTGAAAAATTTCCTATAAAAATAGGAAATTTTTGAAAAATTTCCTATAAAAATAGGAAATTTTTGAAAAATTTCCTATAAAAATAGGAAATTTTTGAAAAATTTCCTATAAAAATAGGAAATTTTTGAAAAATTTCCTATAAAAATAGGAAATTTTTGAAAAATTTCCTATAAAAATAGGAAATTTTTGAAAAATTTCCTATAAAAATAGGAAATTTTTGAAAAATTTCCTATAAAAATAGGAAATTTTTGAAAAATTTCCTATAAAAATAGGAAATTTTTGAAAAATTTCCTATAAAAATAGGAAATTTTTGAAAAATTTCCTATAAAAATAGGAAATTTTTGAAAAATTTCCTATAACAAGTAAGAGTGGTATATTCGGCTTTGCCGAATCTTGGATACCCTTCACCAATGGTGTTCCAAAAGTACTTAATGTAATTCGTATTAATATTTGGTTATACTAGTATTATATGCAAAGAGTCTTTAAAATTAAGAGTCGGAAAACGAAAACCTTTTCGGTGGCGTCATCATCTAGAATAGTTATGCACCCAAAGGTTAGGTTGGTCAGGTGGCTGATGTCTAGGGAAGCTTCACTTGGGTTCTAAAGTGGTCCCTTTGTGAAAGATAATGATTACTAGACTACAAGTAGAGAATGCATATTTAAGCCAGCCAGTAGCTTCGAAATAAAATAGACACATATTTTACGAACATTTAATAAAGTTCGATAGACCAGATAAACCATGCAGAAAAGATGCTTCAAAATGTAGATGCCCATAGATTTGCAATAGCACATCGATTTGATGAAGTTTAAGTATTCTGACATGCAACCCAAAAACGCTGTGCCCAGTGAGGGTTGTGCACTTTAATTCGTACGAATTATCCAACTAGTAAAAGTTCTTGATTAGTTATGTAAAACTCTGAAGTTAGCGGACTGATTTAGGTCAAAGCTTTAACAATGATTGTCAATGTATACAAGCCTTAAAATTATAGGGTATACACTCCTAGTTACATACACTCCTAGATACATACGTGAAATATATAGCTTTTGAATGGATGGTTATCAGCTTTGTCGGAAAAGTTTACTTATTAATTTGAAGTTAGTTAATTAATTAAAATGAACACTTCATCAATAATATTTGGGATGTATAGTTCTTTCGATCTGTCCGATGGATGTTTGGAAAGTTTTGCTCTAGTTCTTTGTGCAATTTTAATATGATTTAATTTATCAGCATTAAATCGATTCCCGGTCGGGTTTATATGGGAGATTTCACTAAATGTGAATAGAGCTCGCCCATTTTCAATATCGAACTTTTCAAGAGATCAGAAATACTTTTGTCAAATGCTGTCCCTCTAGAAAGTTTATTTTAGGCGCTATTGTCCTGAATATCAATATTGTACAACGTCTTTAAACTAAATGTCATCATCGTATCTATTATAATTTGTCATTTATTAGCTACTAAGAGATTGCCTTAGGCAAAGTTATACGGGATCAATTGTCACACGTGAACGGATTTCTCCCAATTGCAATTAAAAAATTTAAATTTTTGTTGATATGTGAGATACTTACATACATATGTAGGTTTTGAACGGATATCATGTAATTAGCTGCATTTTTGTACTTCCTAGGAAGATTACCTATAATTTGATATATAATACATTCTCAAATGTTATCATAATGTTCAAAAGTCAGACACAAAATTAAGATAAATGCACTGTGTCTGTCTGCTAAAACCAGATTTGTGGAGCTCCTGAATTGTCCCACCCTGAATTTCAACATTGTCGATCAAAACACCATCGCTTAAACGCTAAATTATATCTACCACAAATTACAGAATGCATCAGGATTTAGATAATCCCCTGCGAAGGACGCTATTAAACTTCATCAAAATAAACATCTGAGATATCGACAAAACAGGAGCTCCAAAAACTTGACTACAACAGAAAAATGGACAGATTGGTAGACGGACGGACATGTAGACGGACGGACAAACAAACAGATGGACGGACAGAGGGACGGAGGTCGCGAAATCGATTCTTGTGCCGATTCTGAGTTGATCGGTACAATTTGAATGGTATTCATAATCAGATTTGTGGAGTATATATATCAGATTTTAGAAAATCCTCCCATAAAGAACGATGTCAAATTTCATCACAATCGGTCCATAAACACCTGAGATATCGCTGAAACAATACTTACAAAATGTAAACAAAATTTCTTAGACACGTACTTTGGGCAATTTGCTGTACATCAAATGTAGTGTTATGGCGATATCTCAATTGTTTATAGACCGCTTTTGATAAAATTTAATAACGTGCTTGGTGGGGGAATTCCCTAAAATCTGATATAAAATTTATGTAGGTCCGTACTAAAGGAGGATAGTTTTTCCTATTTCTGCATTTAATTTTTTCAACAAACATTCTCTAATGTGTACTTTGGGCAATTTGCGATACGTCAAATTCAGTGTTTTGGCGATATCTCAGTTGTTTATGGACCGATTTTGATAAAATTTTACAGAGTGCTTTGGGAAAATATTTCCTACAATCTGATATATAACATATTATCACATGTACACCAGGAGTATCTTTTTTCTCTTGTTATTTAAAAGTGTGTTTCAATCAAAAATTTTAAAATTTTCGTCTAATTTTTGGTATTTTTTCGATATTTTCGGTGTTTATAAACCGATTTTAATGAAATTTAATAGCGTTCATTGCGGGAGAATTTCCTAAAATCTGATATATAATTTATGTAAGTCCATCCTCCAGGGGCTTCAGAAACTTGATTTCAACAGACAGACAGACAGACGGACGGACAGACAGACAGACAGACAGACAGACGGACATCGCTTAATCGATTCTCCTCCCGATTCTGAGTCGATCGGTATAATTTTTATGGGGTCTACGATCACTAATAAAAAAATTACAAACGGAATCACAAACTTATAATACCCTTTCACCTATTGGTGAAGGGTATAAAAATAGGAAATTTTTGAAAAATTTCCTATAAAAATAGGAAATTTTTGAAAAATTTCCTATAAAAATAGGAAATTTTTGAAAAATTTCCTATAAAAATAGGAAATTTTTGAAAAATTTCCTATAAAAATAGGAAATTTTTGAAAAATTTCCTATAAAAATAGGAAATTTTTGAAAAATTTCCTATAAAAATAGGAAATTTTTGAAAAATTTCCTATAAAAATAGGAAATTTTTGAAAAATTTCCTATAAAAATAGGAAATTTTTGAAAAATTTCCTATAAAAATAGGAAATTTTTGAAAAATTTCCTATAAAAATAGGAAATTTTTGAAAAATTTCCTATAAAAATAGGAAATTTTTGAAAAATTTCCTATAAAAATAGGAAATTTTTGAAAAATTTCCTATAAAAATAGGAAATTTTTGAAAAATTTCCTATAAAAATAGGAAATTTTTGAAAATTTTCCTATAAAAATAGGAAATTTTTGAAAAATTTCCTATAAAAATAGGAAATTTTTGAAAAATTTCCTATAAAAATAGGAAATTTTTGAAAAATTTCCTATAAAAATAGGAAATTTTTGAAAAATTTCCTATAAAAATAGGAAATTTTTGAAAAATTTCCTATAAAAATAGGAAATTTTTGAAAAATTTCCTATAAAAATAGGAAATTTTTGAAAAATTTCCTATAAAAATAGGAAATTTTTGAAAAATTTCCTATAAAAATAGGAAATTTTTGAAAAATTTCCTATAAAAATAGGAAATTTTTGAAAAATTTCCTATAAAAAAAAATTTCCTATTTTTATAGGAAATTTTTCAAAAATTTCCTATTTTTATAGGAAATTTTTCAAAAATTTCCTATTTTTATAGGAAATTTTTCAAAAATTTCCTATTTTTATAGGAAATTTTTCAAAAATTTCCTATTTTTATAGGAAATTTTTCAAAAATTTCCTATTTTTATAGGAAATTTTTCAAAAATTTCCTATTTTTATAGGAAATTTTTCAAAAATTTCCTATTTTTATAGGAAATTTTTCAAAAATTTCCTATTTTTATAGGAAATTTTTCAAAAATTTCCTATTTTTATAGGAAATTTTTCAAAAATTTCCTATTTTTATAGGAAATTTTTCAAAAATTTCCTATTTTTATAGGAAATTTTTCAAAAATTTCCTATTTTTATAGGAAATTTTTCAAAAATTTCCTATTTTTATAGGAAATTTTTCAAAAATTTCCTATTTTTATAGGAAATTTTTCAAAAATTTCCTATTTTTATAGGAAATTTTTCAAAAATTTCCTATTTTTATAGGAAATTTTTCAAAAATTTCCTATTTTTATAGGAAATTTTTCAAAAATTTCCTATTTTTATAGGAAATTTTTCAAAAATTTCCTATTTTTATAGGAAATTTTTCAAAAATTTCCTATTTTTATAGGAAATTTTTCAAAAATTTCCTATTTTTATAGGAAATTTTTCAAAAATTTCCTATTTTTATAGGAAATTTTTCAAAAATTTCCTATTTTTATAGGAAATTTTTCAAAAATTTCCTATTTTTATAGGAAATTTTTCAAAAATTTCCTATTTTTATAGGAAATTTTTCAAAAATTTCCTATTTTTATAGGAAATTTTTCAAAAATTTCCTATTTTTATAGGAAATTTTTCAAAAATTTCCTATTTTTATAGGAAATTTTTCCAAAAATTTCCTATTTTTATAGGAAATTTTTCAAAAATTTCCTATTTTTATAGGAAATTTTTCCAAAAATTTCCTATTTTTATAGGAAATTTTTCAAAAATTTCCTATTTTTATAGGAAATTTTTCAAAAATTTCCTATTTTTATAGGAAATTTTTCAAAAATTTCCTATTTTTATAGGAAATTTTTCAAAAATTTCCTATTTTTATAGGAAATTTTTCAAAAATTTCCTATTTTTATAGGAAATTTTTCAAAAATTTCCTATTTTTATAGGAAATTTTTCAAAAATTTCCTATTTTTATAGGAAATTTTTCAAAAATTTCCTATTTTTATAGGAAATTTTTCAAAAATTTCCTATTTTTATAGGAAATTTTTCAAAAATTTCCTATTTTTATAGGAAATTTTTCAAAACTTTCCTATTTTTATAGGAAATTTTTCAAAACTTTCCTATTTTTATAGGAAATTTCTCAAAAATTTCCTATTTTTATAGGAAATTTTTCAAAAATTTCCTATTTTTATAGGAAATTTTTCAAAAATTTCCTATTTTTATAGGAAATTTTTCAAAAATTTCCTATTTTTATAGGAAATTTTTCAAAAATTTCCTATTTTTATAGGAAATTTTTCAAAAATTTCCTATTTTTATAGGAAATTTTTCAAAAATTTCCTATTTTTATAGGAAATTTTTCAAAAATTTCCTATTTTTATAGGAAATTTTTCAAAAATTTCCTATTTTTATAGGAAATTTTTCAAAAATTTCCTATTTTTATAGGAAAATTTTCAAAAATTTCCTATTTTTATAGGAAATTTTTCAAAAATTTCCTATTTTTATAGGAAATTTTTCAAAAATTTCCTATTTTTATAGGAAATTTTTCAAAAATTTCCTATTTTTATAGGAAATTTTTCAAAAATTTCCTATTTTTATAGGAAATTTTTCAAAAATTTCCTATTTTTATAGGAAATTTTTCAAAAATTTCCTATTTTTATAGGAAATTTTTCAAAAATTTCCTATTTTTATAGGAAATTTTTCAAAAATTTCCTATTTTTATAGGAAATTTTTCAAAAATTTCCTATTTTTATAGGAAATTTTTCAAAAATTTCCTATTTTTATAGGAAATTTTTCAAAAATTTCCTATTTTTATAGGAAATTTTTCAAAAATTTCCTATTTTTATAGGAAATTTTTCAAAAATTTCCTATTTTTATAGGAAATTTTTCAAAAATTTCCTATTTTTATAGGAAATTTTTCAAAAATTTCCTATTTTTATAGGAAATTTTTCAAAAATTTCCTATTTTTATAGGAAATTTTTCAAAAATTTCCTATTTTTATAGGAAATTTTTCAAAAATTTCCTATTTTTATAGGAAATTTTTCAAAAATTTCCTATTTTTATAGGAAATTTTTCAAAAATTTCCTATTTTTATAGGAAATTTTTCAAAAATTTCCTATTTTTATAGGAAATTTTTCAAAAATTTCCTATTTTTATAGGAAATTTTTCAAAAATTTCCTATTTTTATAGGAAATTTTTCAAAAATTTCCTATTTTTATAGGAAATTTTTCAAAAATTTCCTATTTTTATAGGAAATTTTTCAAAAATTTCCTATTTTTATAGGAAATTTTTCAAAAATTTCCTATTTTTATAGGAAATTTTTCAAAAATTTCCTATTTTTATAGGAAATTTTTCAAAAATTTCCTATTTTTATAGGAAATTTTTCAAAAATTTCCTATTTTTATAGGAAATTTTTCAAAAATTTCCTATTTTTATAGGAAATTTTTCAAAAATTTCCTATTTTTATAGGAAATTTTTCAAAAATTTCCTATTTTTATAGGAAATTTTTGAAAAATTTCCTATAAAAATAGGAAATTTTTGAAAAATTTCCTATAAAAATAGGAAATTTTTGAAAAATTTCCTATAAAAATAGGAAATTTTTGAAAAATTTCCTATAAAAATAGGAAATTTTTGAAAAATTTCCTATAAAAATAGGAAATTTTTGAAAAATTTCCTATAAAAATAGGAAATTTTTGAAAAATTTCCTATAAAAATAGGAAATTTTTGAAAAATTTCCTATAAAAATAGGAAATTTTTGAAAAATTTCCTATAAAAATAGGAAATTTTTGAAAAATTTCCTATAAAAATAGGAAATTTTTGAAAAATTTCCTATAAAAATAGGAAATTTTTGAAAAATTTCCTATAAAAATAGGAAATTTTTGAAAAATTTCCTATAAAAATAGGAAATTTTTGAAAAATTTCCTATAAAAATAGGAAATTTTTGAAAAATTTCCTATAAAAATAGGAAATTTTTGAAAAATTTCCTATAAAAATAGGAAATTTTTGAAAAATTTCCTATAAAAATAGGAAATTTTTGAAAAATTTCCTATAAAAATAGGAAATTTTTGAAAAATTTCCTATAAAAATAGGAAATTTTTGAAAAATTTCCTATAAAAATAGGAAATTTTTGAAAAATTTCCTATAAAAATAGGAAATTTTTGAAAAATTTCCTATAAAAATAGGAAATTTTTGAAAAATTTCCTATAAAAATAGGAAATTTTTGAAAAATTTCCTATAAAAATAGGAAATTTTTGAAAAATTTCCTATAAAAATAGGAAATTTTTGAAAAATTTCCTATAAAAATAGGAAATTTTTGAAAAATTTCCTATAAAAATAGGAAATTTTTGAAAAATTTCCTATAAAAATAGGAAATTTTTGAAAAATTTCCTATAAAAATAGGAAATTTTTGAAAAATTTCCTATAAAAATAGGAAATTTTTGAAAAATTTCCTATAAAAATAGGAAATTTTTGAAAAATTTCCTATAAAAATAGGAAATTTTTGAAAAATTTCCTATAAAAATAGGAAATTTTTGAAAAATTTCCTATAAAAATAGGAAATTTTTGAAAAATTTCCTATAAAAATAGGAAATTTTTGAAAATTTTCCTATAAAAATAGGAAATTTTTGAAAAATTTCCTATAAAAATAGGAAATTTTTGAAAAATTTCCTATAAAAATAGGAAATTTTTGAAAAATTTCCTATAAAAATAGGAAATTTTTGAAAAATTTCCTATAAAAATAGGAAATTTTTGAAAAATTTCCTATAAAAATAGGAAATTTTTGAAAAATTTCCTATAAAAATAGGAAATTTTTGAAAAATTTCCTATAAAAATAGGAAATTTTTGAAAAATTTCCTATAAAAATAGGAAATTTTTGAAAAATTTCCTATAAAAATAGGAAATTTTTGAGAAATTTCCTATAAAAATAGGAAAGTTTTGAAAAATTTCCTATAAAAATAGGAAAGTTTTGAAAAATTTCCTATAAAAATAGGAAATTTTTGAAAAATTTCCTATAAAAATAGGAAATTTTTGAAAAATTTCCTATAAAAATAGGAAATTTTTGAAAAATTTCCTATAAAAATAGGAAATTTTTGAAAAATTTCCTATAAAAATAGGAAATTTTTGAAAAATTTCCTATAAAAATAGGAAATTTTTGAAAAATTTCCTATAAAAATAGGAAATTTTTGAAAAATTTCCTATAAAAATAGGAAATTTTTGAAAAATTTCCTATAAAAATAGGAAATTTTTGAAAAATTTCCTATAAAAATAGGAAATTTTTGAAAAATTTCCTATAAAAATAGGAAATTTTTGGAAAAATTTCCTATAAAAATAGGAAATTTTTGAAAAATTTCCTATAAAAATAGGAAATTTTTGGAAAAATTTCCTATAAAAATAGGAAATTTTTGAAAAATTTCCTATAAAAATAGGAAATTTTTGAAAAATTTCCTATAAAAATAGGAAATTTTTGAAAAATTTCCTATAAAAATAGGAAATTTTTGAAAAATTTCCTATAAAAATAGGAAATTTTTGAAAAATTTCCTATAAAAATAGGAAATTTTTGAAAAATTTCCTATAAAAATAGGAAATTTTTGAAAAATTTCCTATAAAAATAGGAAATTTTTGAAAAATTTCCTATAAAAATAGGAAATTTTTGAAAAATTTCCTATAAAAATAGGAAATTTTTGAAAAATTTCCTATAAAAATAGGAAATTTTTGAAAAATTTCCTATAAAAATAGGAAATTTTTGAAAAATTTCCTATAAAAATAGGAAATTTTTGAAAAATTTCCTATAAAAATAGGAAATTTTTGAAAAATTTCCTATAAAAATAGGAAATTTTTGAAAAATTTCCTATAAAAATAGGAAATTTTTGAAAAATTTCCTATAAAAATAGGAAATTTTTGAAAAATTTCCTATAAAAATAGGAAATTTTTGAAAAATTTCCTATAAAAATAGGAAATTTTTGAAAAATTTCCTATAAAAATAGGAAATTTTTGAAAAATTTCCTATAAAAATAGGAAATTTTTGAAAAATTTCCTATAAAAATAGGAAATTTTTGAAAAATTTCCTATAAAAATAGGAAATTTTTGAAAAATTTCCTATAAAAATAGGAAATTTTTGAAAAATTTCCTATAAAAATAGGAAATTTTTGAAAAATTTCCTATAAAAATAGGAAATTTTTGAAAAATTTCCTATAAAAATAGGAAATTTTTGAAAAATTTCCTATAAAAATAGGAAATTTTTGAAAAATTTCCTATAAAAATAGGAAATTTTTGAAAAATTTCCTATAAAAATAGGAAATTTTTGAAAAATTTCCTATAAAAATAGGAAATTTTTGAAAAATTTCCTATAAAAATAGGAAATTTTTGAAAAATTTCCTATAAAAATAGGAAATTTTTGAAAAATTTCCTATAAAAATAGGAAATTTTTGAAAAATTTCCTATAAAAATAGGAAATTTTTGAAAAATTTCCTATAAAAATAGGAAATTTTTGAAAAATTTCCTATAAAAATAGGAAATTTTTGAAAAATTTCCTATAAAAATAGGAAATTTTTGAAAATTTTCCTATAAAAATAGGAAATTTTTGAAAAATTTCCTATAAAAATAGGAAATTTTTGAAAAATTTCCTATAAAAATAGGAAATTTTTGAAAAATTTCCTATAAAAATAGGAAATTTTTGAAAAATTTCCTATAAAAATAGGAAATTTTTGAAAAATTTCCTATAAAAATAGGAAATTTTTGAAAAATTTCCTATAAAAATAGGAAATTTTTGAAAAATTTCCTATAAAAATAGGAAATTTTTGAAAAATTTCCTATAAAAATAGGAAATTTTTGAAAAATTTCCTATAAAAATAGGAAATTTTTGAAAAATTTCCTATAAAAATAGGAAATTTTTGAAAAATTTCCTATAAAAATAGGAAATTTTTGAGAAATTTCCTATAAAAATAGGAAAGTTTTGAAAAATTTCCTATAAAAATAGGAAAGTTTTGAAAAATTTCCTATAAAAATAGGAAATTTTTGAAAAATTTCCTATAAAAATAGGAAATTTTTGAAAAATTTCCTATAAAAATAGGAAATTTTTGAAAAATTTCCTATAAAAATAGGAAATTTTTGAAAAATTTCCTATAAAAATAGGAAATTTTTGAAAAATTTCCTATAAAAATAGGAAATTTTTGAAAAATTTCCTATAAAAATAGGAAATTTTTGAAAAATTTCCTATAAAAATAGGAAATTTTTGAAAAATTTCCTATAAAAATAGGAAATTTTTGAAAAATTTCCTATAAAAATAGGAAATTTTTGAAAAATTTCCTATAAAAATAGGAAATTTTTGAAAAATTTCCTATAAAAATAGGAAATTTTTGAAAAATTTCCTATAAAAATAGGAAATTTTTGAAAAATTTCCTATAAAAATAGGAAATTTTTGAAAAATTTCCTATAAAAATAGGAAATTTTTGAAAAATTTCCTATAAAAATAGGAAATTTTTGGAAAAATTTCCTATAAAAATAGGAAATTTTTGAAAAATTTCCTATAAAAATAGGAAATTTTTGAAAAATTTCCTATAAAAATAGGAAATTTTTGAAAAATTTCCTATAAAAATAGGAAATTTTTGAAAAATTTCCTATAAAAGTAGGAAATTTTTGAAAAATTTCCTATAAAAATAGGAAATTTTTGAAAAATTTCCTATAAAAATAGGAAATTTTTGAAAAATTTCCTATAAAAATAGGAAATTTTTGAAAAATTTCCTATAAAAATAGGAAATTTTTGAAAAATTTCCTATAAAAATAGGAAATTTTTGAAAAATTACCTATAAAAATAGTAAATTTTTGAAAAATTTCCTATAAAAATAGTAAATTTTTGAAAAATTTCCTATAAAAATAGTAAATTTTTGAAAAATTTCCTATAAAAATCGTAAATGTTTGAAAAATTTCGTATAAAAATAGTAAATTTTTGAAAAATTTCGTATAAAAATAGTAAATTTTTGAAAAACTTTCTATAAAAATAGTAAATTTTTGAAATATTTCCTATAAAAATAGTAAATTTTTGAAAAATTTCCTATAAAAATAGGAAATTTTTGAAAAATTTCCTATAAAAATAGTAAATTTTTGAAAAATTTCCTATAAAAATAGTAAATTTTTGAAAAATTTCCTATAAAACTAGTAAATTTTTGAAAAATTTCCTATAAAACTAGTAAATTTTTGAAAAATTTCCTATAAAAATAGTAAATTTTTGAAAAATTTCCTATAAAAATAGTAAATATCTGAAAAATTTCCTATGAGAATATTAATTTTTTTTGATAAATTTTATATAAAAATGGTAAATTTTTGAAAAATTTCCGATAAAACTTGTAAATTTTTGAAAAATTTCCTATAAAAATAGTTAATTCTCTGTTATAGTCAAATTTAGGCCTTAATCGTGGTTATTTATATGGTAAACTTTTGGAAAATTTCGAAAGCGTTCGGCATTTCTGTTTATAAATTGTAATATTTATTAAATTTTTGGTGTTTGCTGTTTCCACAAGCAAATCTATGCCACAACTTTCGCACACAAAAGTTTTCTTCGGTTCAATTAACTTCCTCCCCCTAAATGATGACCATTGGTTGGTATTTTTGTAAATCAAAAGAAAGAATAAATATCCATAAAATAACAAACAACAAATCTTTGTGTAAAAACGCTTTCCGCTTTGCCTTGAGTATCCGCGATTTATATCTAACGCTTCAGTGTTAGTTTTCCTAACCAAAAGCGTTGATAGATTTTTATTATTTTTCTTGGTTGGATGAACAATTTCTATCTTTCACTCGAAGACTTAATTGATGGTTTTGATTTACATCTGTAGTTACAAACATACAAGAAAAATCTGAACAAGAAAAATCTGAACAAAGCCAAGATTTATTCTCGATGATTTTGAGATTTTTCTCAATTAAGTTTTTTTTTGGTTCGATTTGAATTTTGTATCTATTAATGTTCTTGTCGGCTTTTTGGTGTAAATAAACACTGGGAAATCTAAAACCAACATTTTAAGACGACGTCATCATTATTGGCGGCGGCTGCAGCGTTAGCATCATAGTCATTATTATAATCATCAATGGAAAGCTTTAAGAATCTTCTGATGGTGTTTTTTGGCTTTAGAGAATTGAGCACAAAATCATGATCGTGTAAGAGTACTTATGTATTTACTACTTTTAAATATGTATGAGCGATGAATAGAATTGATGATGATATTGTTGCCGGTTTATGTTTATACATTTGGGGATTCTATAATTTGTTTGATGATCCAGTACCCTACACCAAATTTCGAATTCAATCGAGGTCTTATATAAAGTCAAATTTAGGCAACAAGACCACGGGTCTTATATATAGTCAAAGTTAAGCTACAATCGTGGTCTTATATATAGTCAAATTAAAGCTACAATCGTGGTCTTATATAAAGTCAAATTTAAGCTACAATCGTAATCTTATATATAGTCAAATTTAAGCTACAATCGTGGTCTTATATATAGTCAAATTTAAGCTACAATCGTGGTCTTATATATAGTCAAATTTAAGCTACAATCGTGGTCTTATATATAGTCAAATTTAAGCTACAATCGTGGTCTTATATATAGTCAAATTTAAGCTACAATCGTGGTCTTATATATAGTCAAACTTAAGCTACAATCGTGGTCTTATATATAGTCAAATTTAAGCTACAATCGTGGTCTTATATATAGTCAAATTTAAGCTACAATCGTGGTCTTATATATAGTCAAATTTAAGCTACAATCGTGGTCTTATATATAGTCAAACTTAAGCTACAATCGTGGTCTTATATATAGTCAAATTTAAGCTACAATCGTGGTCTTATATATAGTCAAATTTAAGCTACAATCGTGGTCTTATATATAGTCAAATTTAAGCTACAATCGTGGTCTTATATATAGTCAAATTTAAGCTACAATCGTAGTCTTATAGGTAGTCAAATTTAAGCTGCAATCATGGTCTTATATATAGTCAAATTTAAGCTGCAATCATGGTCTTATATATAGTCAAATTTAAGCTACAATCATGGTCTTATATATAGTCAAATTTAAGCTGCAATCATGGTCTTATATATAGTCAAATTTAAGCTACAATCGTGGTCTTATGTATAGTCAAATTTAAGCTACAATCGTGGTCTTATATATAGTCAAATTTAAGCTACAATCGTAGTCTTATAGGTAGTCAAATTTAAGCTGCAATCATGGTCTTATATATAGTCAAATTTAAGCTGCAATCATGGTCTTATATATAGTCAAATTTAAGCTACAATCGTGGTCTTATATATAGTCAAATTTAAGCTACAATCGTAGTCTTATAGGTAGTCAAATTTAAGCTGCAATCATGGTCTTATATAGTCAAATTTAAGCTGCAATCATGGTCTTATATATAGTCAAATTTAAGCTACAATCGTGGTCTTATATATAGTCAAATTTAAGCTACAATCGTAGTCTTATAGGTAGTCAAATTTAAGCTGCAATCATGGTCTTATATATAGTCAAATTTAAGCTGCAATCATGGTCTTATATATAGTCAAATTTAAGCTGCAATCATGGTCTTATATATAGTCAAATTTAAGCTACAATCGTGGTCTTATATATAGTCAAATTTAAGCTACAATCGTAGTCTTATAGGTAGTCAAATTTAAGCTGCAATCATGGTCTTATATATAGTCAAATTTAAGCTGCAATCATGGTCTTATATATAGTCAAATTTAAGCTACAATCGTGGTCTTATATATAGTCAAATTTAAGCTACAATCGTAGTCTTATAGGTAGTCAAATTTAAGCTGCAATCATGGTCTTATATATAGTCAAATTTAAGCTGCAATCATGGTCTTATATATAGTCAAATTTAAGCTGCAATCATGGTCTTATATATAGTCAAATTTAAGCTACAATCGTGGTCTTATATATAGTCAAATTTAAGCTACAATCGTAGTCTTATAGGTAGTCAAATTTAAGCTGCAATCATGGTCTTATATATAGTCAAATTTAAGCTGCAATCATGGTCTTATATATAGTCAAATTTAAGCTGCAATCATGGTCTTATATATAGTCAAATTTAAGCTACAATCGTGGTCTTATATATAGTCAAATTTAAGCTACAATCGTAGTCTTATAGGTAGTCAAATTTAAGCTGCAATCATGGTCTTATATATAGTCAAATTTAAGCTACAATCATGGTCTTATATATAGTCAAATTTAAGCTGCAATCATGGTCTTATATATAGTCAAATTTAAGCTACAATCGTGGTCTTATGTATAGTCAAATTTAAGCTACAATCGTGGTCTTATATATAGTCAAATTTAAGCTACAATCGTGGTCTTATATATAGTCAAATTTAAGCTACAATCGTGGTCTTATGTATAGTCAAATTTAAGATACAATCGTGGTCTTATGTATAGTCAAATTTAAGATACAATCGTGGTCTTATATATAGTCAAATTTAAGCTACAATCGTGGTCTTATATATAGTCAAATTTAAGCTACAATCGTGGTCTTATATATAGTCAAATTTAAGCTACAATCGTGGTCTTATATATAGTCAAATTTAAGCTACAATCGTGGTCTTATATATAGTCAAATTTAAGCTACAATCGTGGTCTTATATATAGTCAAATTTAAGCTACAATCGTGGTCTTATATATAGTCAAATTTAAGCTACAATCGTGGTCTTATATATAGTCAAATTTAAGCTACAATCGTGGTCTTATATATAGTCAAATTTAAGCTACAATCGTGGTCTTATATATAGTTAAATTTAAGCTACAATCGTGGTCTTATATATAGTCAAATTTAAGCTACAATCGTGGTCTTATATATAGTCAAATTTAAGCTACAATCGTGGTCTTATATATAGTCAAATTTAAGCTACAATCGTGGTCTTATATATAGTCAAATTTAAGCTACAATCGTGGTCTTATATATAGTCAAATTTAAGCTACAATCGTGGTCTTATATATAGTCAAATTTAAGCTACAATCGTGGTCTTATATATAGTCAAATTTAAGCTACAATCGTGGTCTTATATATAGTCAAATTTAAGCTACAATCGTGGTCTTATATATAGTCAAATTTAAGCTACAATCGTGGTCTTATATATAGTCAAATTTAAGCTACAATCGTGGTCTTATATATAGTCAAATTTAAGCTACAATCGTGGTCTTATATATAGTCAAATTTAAGCTACAATCGTGGTCTTATATATAGTCAAATTTAAGCTACAATCGTGGTCTTATATATAGTCAAATTTAAGCTACAATCGTGGTCTTATATATAGTCAAATTTAAGCTACAATCGTGGTCTTATATATAGTCAAATTTAAGCTACAATCGTGGTCTTATATATAGTCAAATTTAAGCTACAATCGTGGTCTTATATATAGTCAAATTTAAGCTACAATCGTGGTCTTATATATAGTCAAATTTAAGCTACAATCGTGGTCTTATATATAGTCAAATTTAAGCTACAATCGTGGTCTTATATATAGTCAAATTTAAGCTACAATCGTGGTCTTATATATAGTCAAATTTAAGCTACAATCGTGGTCTTATATATAGTCAAATTTAAGCTACAATCGTGGTCTTATATATAGTCAAATTTAAGCTACAATCGTGGTCTTATATATAGTCAAATTTAAGCTACAATCGTGGTCTTATATATAGTCAAATTTAAGCTACAAATAGTCAAAGTTTCTCATGTCAAAAATTTGTTATAGTCTTTGCACTATAACATAACTTTAAGATCACCCATGATTAACCTCGATCACATTTTCAAACATTTTGGGTGGCTTTCTGTTCAAGTTTATGCTGCTTTTTTATGTATTTCGGTGTCGTTTTGTATTCATCTTTTATGATTCAATTTCATGTTTTTCAATTCGCTGAGGATTGAAGAGCAATTGAATACTTGTGTATTTTTTGTTTTTTACACAATGATCACGATATTTCAATTGCGATTCTTAAGAAAAGCTTCAATTTTCTTAGTGATTTTGTAGGTGAAGAAATGTTTGAATTGGTTGGCTGACTTTAACAAGTGATAGAAAAGAAAATTGCATTATTTTTTTATGAATTCAAAAATGTTTGTTTTCTTTAAACCATAAATATTTATTTACCAGTTTTTATCAAAACTTTTCTAAATTAAATTAAATATTTCAGATTTGTTTTTTAATTAAAAAAATGTTTACAAAATTTTCCAATAAAATAAATTTTTTTATGATTCAGCTCATAAACTTTAGGAAAACTAAGACAGCCATATGGCAGACCGGTAATTTAAACACTTTGATCTCGAAATATAGGGGATATGGTTGAAAAATTATAAATCTATAAAATTGTATCAGAAATGAGATTATAAGGGGATTTATTTATAAAAAAAATTTCCTATACAATAGTAAATTTTTGAAAAATTTCATCTAACAACAAGAAATTAAAAAAAAAAATTCCTATAAAAATAGTGAATTTAAAAAAAAAAAATCCTACAAAAATAGTAAATTTTTGAAAAATTTTCTTTTAAATAAGAAATTTTTGAAAAATTTCCTATAAAAAAAAATATAGAAAACTTTTCAAAAATTTCTTATTTTTATAGGAAATTTTTCAAAAATTTCTTATTTTTATAGGAAATTTTTCAAAAATTTCTTATTTTTATAGGAAATTTTTCAAAAATTTCTTATTTTTATAGGAAATTTTTCAAAAAATTCTTATTTTTATAGGAAATTTTTCAAAAATTTTTAATTTTTATAGGAAATTTTTCAAAAATTTTTTATTTTTATAGGAAATTTCTCAAAATTTTTTTATTTTTATAGGAAATTTTTCAAAAATTTTTTATTTTTATAGGAAATTTTTCAAAAATTTTTTATTTTTATAGGAATTTTTTCAAAAATTTTTTATTTTTATAGAAAATTTTTCAAAAATTTTTTATTTTTATAGAAAATTTTTCAAAAATTTCTTATTTTTATAGGAAATTTTTCAAAAAATTCTTATTTTTATTGGAAATTTTTCAAAAATTTTTATATTTATAGGAAATTTTTCAAAAATTTCTTATTTTCATAGGAAATTTTTCAAAAATTTCTTATTTTTATAGGATATTTTTAAAAAATTTCTTATTTTTATAGGAAATTTTTCAAAAATTTCTTATTTCTATAGGAAATTTTTCAAAAGTTTCTTATTATTATAGGAAATTTTCAAAAATTTTTTATTTTTATAGGAATTTTTTCAAAAACTTCTTGTTTTTATAGGAAATTTTTAAAAAATGTATTATTTTTATAGGAAATTTTTCAAAAAAGGTTTGATTTTTATAAAAAAAATTTTAAAAAAGGTTTTATTTTTATAAGAAATTTTTTAAAAAGGTTTTATTTTTATAAGAAAATTTTCAAAAATTTCTAATTTTTATAGGAAAATTTTCAAAAATTTCTTATTTTTTTTAGGAAATTTTTCAAAAATGTCTTATTTCTATAGGAAATTTTTCAAAAATTTCTCATGTTTATAGGAAATTTTTCAAGAATTTCTTATTTTTATAGGAAATTTTACAAAACTTTCTTATTTTTATAGGAAATTTTTCAAAAATTTCTTATTTTTGTAAAAAAAGTTTTCAAAAATGTCTTATTTTTATAGAAACTTTTTCCAAATTTCTTATTTTTATAGAAAAATTTATTTTTATAGGAAATTTATTAAAAATTTCTTATTTTCATAGAAAATTTTTAAAAATTTCTTATTTTTATGGAAAATTTTTAAAAAATTTTTTAGTTTTATAGGAAGTTTTTTTTAAAAATTTCTTATTTTCATAGAAATTTTTTTAAAAATTTCTTATTTTTATAGAAAATTTTTAAAAAATTTCTTATTTTTATAGGAAATTTTTCAAAAATTTCTTTTTTTTTATAGGAAACTTTTCCAAAATGTATTATTTTTATAGGAAATTATTAAAAAATTTCTTATTTTTATAGGAAATTTTTCAAAAGTTTCTTATTTTTATAGGAAATTTTTCAAAAATTTCTTTTTTTTTAGGAAATTTTTCAAAAATTTTTTATTTTTATAGGAAATTTTTCAAAAATGTTTTATTTTTATAGGAAATTTTTCAAAAATTTCTTATTATTGGAGGAAATTTTTTTAAAAATTTGTTATTTTCACAGGATTTTTTTTTAAGTTTCTTATCTTTACATAAAATTTTTTAAAAATTTCTTATTTTGATAGGAAATTTTTCAAAAATTTCTTATTTTGATAGGAAATTTTTCACAAATTTTTAATTTTTATAAAAAATTTTCAAAAATTTCTTATTTTTATAGGAAACTTTTCAAAAATTTCTTATTTTGATAGGAATCTTTTCAAAAATTTCTTATTTTTAAAAAATTTCTTATTTTTAAAAAATTTCTTATTTTTAAAAAATTTCTTATTTTTAAAAAATTTCTTATTTTTAAAAAATTTCTTATTTTTAAAATTTTTGAAAAAATTCCAAAAAAGTCTATTTTCGAAATATTCTTATATGATTTATTATTTTTCCAAGTGTATTTTATAAAACTTTGTGAGAGTTAAATAATTACTAAAACTCTTTTAATGTAAAAATTGCTTAACAGCAACGCACCAATTAAGTTTTCTGAGCAAACGCTTTTCTAAAAGCCAAGAAATCAAGTAAACAGAGAGCCAACTTCAGCATAATCAGCTAAAACATTTTGTGTTCTTTACTCCGCCAGAGCTTTATTGAATGTAAATACAAAAATTTTGCGCATTTATTCCATATGCTAAGATCAGGAGAACTGCTAGAAGCACAGAGATCACAAGATCATTAGCCAACCAGCCGGTTCTGTAAACAGCAAAACGAACAAAACATTTTCGCATTGAGTCGTTAGTTGGCCAAATAGTAGATGCGATCACTGATCATTATTGTCTGGTTGCTGATGTTTTTTGTTTGCTGCTGATCAAGTCAGCAGCAACTGTTGGCGACTAGCAGCAACGTCGTTAACGACTACGACAACAGCAACGATCGTTTGCTAAAGAAAATTGTGTTTCTGTTTTCAGTCTCGTCCGAGTAACGCGTGTGTACGGTACGAAATGAAAAAATATCTCTGTAGGAATCAAATGTGAACGCGTGCGAAATAGAATGAACTTAATTGAAAATATTTTTCAATAAAAACTAAAAATACTAAAATCAAACAAAGTATCAATTGTATAAAGGTGTGATTTTATTTTTAGAGAAAAATTTAAATAAATGAAAAAAAGTAAAAATAGTTTAAAAAAAATTTTGATAAAAAACCCATTAACGAAAAAATTTATTTTGAAAAACCTACTTTTTTGTTTAAAAATAAATAAAAATTGAAAAAAAAGATTTTAACAAATTTTCACACCTTGTGTTAAGTTTGTTTATTTTTCACATAATTTGTTTAGAACAAATACAATAAAAAGAATAAATAAAAGCACTTTTTTTTGTTTGTGAAGTGAAATTAAGTTTTAGTGCGTGTTTAATTAATATCTTTAATGATTTAAACAATAAGAAAAAAAAAGCAAATAAATAACAAAAATTTTAAAAATTTCTTTGGAAAAATTGAAAATCAAACAAATTAAAGAAACAAACAGAAATTTGTCAAAATCTTTCTTCAAAAGCTCAATCACTTTTAACAAATAATATTGAAATAACTATTATCTGATCAAATATTTTGAATTAAATCCAAAAATTTAAAGCAATGATTACAAGAAATAAAAAAAAATTAAAGCCTATTAAAAATTTTGGTTACATAATAATTTGTTTTATTAAATTTAAATTTTTTATCAAAATGATTTATCAAAAATCATGGGATGTCAAACATTTTGTTAAAAAATTTACATTAGTGTATTGCACTAAGATCCCAATTTATTACAATTCTTTATTATTGTAATTAATATTTTTTGATAAAACCAAAAAATTTTGGTGGGGAAACCTTTTTTATATTGAGGAATCCAAAAATAATAAAAAATACAAAAACGATACATTTGGAAAGCTTATTAGATATACAAATGTTGATGTAGGGCTTAATAAATTTATTGATACCATATAGGCTTGAGGCTTGAAACTAGATGCATTCTGTATATTATATCCCCTAAGGGATAAATTAAATAAGCAATAATGAGTTACTTATGGTCATTTTGGTACGTCCCTATGATAATCTACACCTCAGAGTATTTATATAAGCAGAAATGGACAAATTGATTTAATTCAAAATAGGACAAATTGTCGTAAAATTTTTAAGCTAAAAAACTTTAACTAATCCTGTCATTATAAAGAAAATTTCTTGATCTTTATGACTAAGAATGACAACCCTTAGTGCCCTAAGTTGCCTTCAACCTGATTACTGATACCACAAAATATCATTATTACTAAGCTATCGTTACCGATAACACTGATATACTCTTGTTTTCTGTTACAAGTTAGTTTTCAATAAGTGATTAATATGTGAGTCGTCCTAAAACTGCCAAGTCATCTTGAACTTGTGACTCATACTTAAACTCCTGAGAAAAAAAAAACTGCAAAAACATATCAAAACTCCTGAGTGATCCTAAAATTTCTCACTCTTCCTTAAACTGCTGAGTCATCCTAAAACTGTTAAGTCATTCAAACTCCTGACTCATCCTAAAACTGATGAGTCATATCAAAACTCCTGAGTCATCTTCAAACTTCTCAATCATCCTTTAACTGCTGAGTCATCCGAAAACACCTGAGTCATCCTAAAACTGCTAAGTCATTATAAAACTCATGAGTCATCCTAAAACTCCTAAGTCATCCTCAAACTTCTCAGTCATCCTAAAACTTCTGACTGATCCTAAAACTGTCATCTAAAAACTCCTGAGTCATCCTCAAACTTCTCAGTCATCCTAAAACTGCTAACTTAACTTTAAACTGCAGTGTCATTCTTTTGTTAAATGAAAAGTCGACAAATAAAGTGCCAAGCCGATATATCAAAGAGTTTTGAAGCCCCTTGCACTTATAACTTTCACTATATAATTTGTTTTTATCAAAATTTTACTATATGAAAATTTACACTAAAATTTCACAGATCATAACTTCATATAATGATACTTTAAATCAAAATTTTACTATATGATAATTTTGATCAAATTTTCACTATATGAAAATTTTGATCCAAATTTCACTATATTGATCAAAATTTTTCCATATGAAAATGTTGATAAAAATTTCACTTCATAAAAATGATAGCTATATCAATATTTTGATCAGAATTGCACTATTTGATAATTTTGATCAAAATTTCATTATATAAAAGCTTTGATTAAAATTTCACTATATGAAAAATTTTATTCAAATTTCCTATATGATAATTTTGATAAAAATTTTCATATAAAAAAATTTTTATTAAAATTTTCATATAAAAAAATTACGATCAAAATTTTTATATAAAAAAATTACGATCAAAATTTTCATATAAAAAAATTTTGATCAAAATTTTCATATAAAAAAATTACGATCAAAATTTTCATATAAAAAAATTTTGATCAAAATTTTCACTTCATGATAATTTTGATCAAAATTTCTCTATATGATAATTTTCATTAAAATTTTCATATAAAAAATATTGATCAAAATTTTCATATAAAAAAGTTTTTAAAATATTCATATTAAAAATATTTGGTCAAATTTTTCACATAAAAAAATTTCTATCAAATTTTTCATATAAAAAAATTTCTATAAAAATTTTCATATAAAAAATTTTCATCAAAATTTTCATATAAAAAAATTTTCATCAAAATTTTCATATAAAAAAATTTTGATCAAAATTTGCAAATAACATAATTTTGATAAAAATTTTTCTATAAAAAATTTTAATTAAAAATTTCATATACAAAAATTTTGATCATAATTTTCATATAAAAAAATGTTGATAAAAATTTTCATATAAAAAAATGTTGATAAAAATTTTCATATAAAAAAATGTTGATCAAAATTTTCATATTAAAAAATTTTGATCAAAATTTTAATATAAAAAAATTTTGATCAAAATTTTAATATAAAAAAATTTTGATCAAAAATTTCATATAAAAAAATTTTGATCAAAAATTCCAAATAACATAATTTTGATAAAAATTTTTATATAAAAAAATTTTGACTAAAATTTTCGTACAAAAAAAATTTTGACTAAAATTTTCGTACAAAAAAAATTTTGACTAAAATTTTCAAAAAAAAAATTTTGATCAAATATTTCATATAAAAAAATTTTGATCAAAATTTTCATATAAAAAAATTTTGATCAAAATTTTAATATAAAAAAATTTTGATCAAAAATTTCATATAAAAATATTTTGATCAAAATTTTCATAAAAAAAAATTTTGATCAAAATTTGTATATAAAAAAATGTTGATAAAAATTTTCATATAAAAAAATTTTGACTAAAATTTTCGTACAAAAAAAATTTTGACTAAAATTTTCAAAAAAAAAAAAAATTTTGATCAAATATTTCATATAAAAAAATTTTGATCAAAATTTTCATTTAAAAAAATTTTGATCAAATATTTCATATAAAAAAATTTTGATCAAAATTTTCATATAAAAAAATTTTGATCAAAATTTTAATATAAAAAAATTTTGATCAAAAATTTCATATAAAAATATTTTGATCAAAATTTTCATAAAAAAAAACTTTGATAAAAATTCTATAAAAAAAATGTTGATCAAAAGTTTCATATAAAAAAAATTTTGATCAACATTTCATCTTTGAAAAAAATTTGGACAAAATTATCATATACAAAAATTTTGATCAAAATTTTCATATAAAAAATTGATCAAAATTTTCATATAAAAAATTGTTGATCAAAATTTTCATATAAAAAATTGATCAACATTTTCATATAAAAAATTGTTGATCAAAATTTTCATATAAAAAATTGTTGATCAAAATTTTCATATCAAAAATTGTTGATCAAAATTTTACTATATAAAAATTTTGATGAGAATTTCACTCTATGATAATTTTGATCAAAATCTCTCTATATTATAATTTTTATTAGAATTTCACTAAATATATGAACATTTTGATTAAAATTTCAATATATACAAATGTTGATCGGGGTTTCACTATATGAAAATTTAGATTGCAATTTCACTTTATGAAAATTAGAATCAAAATTTCACTATATCATATTTTTTTAATCAAAATTTCACAATATAATAATTTTGATCATAATATTATGAAAATTTTGAGCAGAATTTTAATATTTAATAGTTTTGATTAAAATTTTACTATATAAAAATTTTGGTAAAAATTTCTCTATATGAAAATTTTGATCAAAATTTCACTATATCACATTTTTTTTTTAAATTTCACAATTTAATTTTTTTGATCGTAATTTCATTTTGATCATGAAAATCATAAATAATTTGATCTGTAACAAATAACATTTATTTTGGCTAGAAAAAAATAAAAGTCAAAAATAACTGTTATTTTTACCCGAAAAAATAAAAGTAAATAAAAAACTTTTATTTCTGCTCGAAAAAATAAAAGTAAAAAATAACGTTATTTTTGCTCGAAAAAATAGAAGTCAAGCAATAGTTTTCATTTCTACCCGAAAAAATAATAGTAAAAACATAATTCTTATTTTCTGACTTTTACCATAAAAGTTATAAAAGTTACGGTTCCTGGATTTTAATTTTTATTTAAAAGCAAACTTTGAACCAACACAAAATCTTAACCAAAGTGAACTGATTAGTTTTCGAAGAACTATACGCAAAATCTTATCAAAACCGGAGATGGTGTGGTTCAGTATGTGTTCGAAAATTTTTGATCTGACTCTTTAAAGAAAATTGTAACTTTCAAAGGGCTATATCTCGAAAATTAAACCAATATTAAACACTTTGAAGATGTTTTTACTTAAAAAGTCGCGAAATTTGTAAATATTATGACGAAATGAAAATTTTGCTAGATAAACATTTTAAAAAGGACCTGCTTCAAAATCGAAATATTGGAAAACTTGTTAAAATCGTTTGACTAGTTTTCGAGATATTTTCAACTAAATGCTTTTGTGGTTCTATAGTTCCCCATGGGTTGAGACCATGTTAATGGTGTTTCGAAAACAGTAATGTTTTACAAAAAATTTCATAAATACTTTAACATCCGAAATAAAACACATTTCTAAAAATTGTAATATATATTATTTTAGGGGATCCAAAAATTCGTGTGATATAACGTCAAACGTAAAAGTTAATGGCAAATTTAAACGCTCGATTAAAATGAAGCCAAATATTTTTTTGTATTAATTAGATCATTATTAAATCTATACCTTTCTTCATCATTAAAAGTAAACAAATTTTGAGAATTTATAAACAACAGAATGTGTATCGGTGTTAATCACCCACCTTGAAAAATTTTCTAGTTTTTTTCGCTTTCTAGAAAACATAAAATTTTGTATTTAAAATTGAAAACTACAAGATATTGAGAGCAATGTTTCATCATAAATAAGAAATCATAAAAAAAAATTGTAGCTAATTAAACGAAATAATGGGTATGAATGAATAAATTTGCTAATTTCAGGAAAATGAGGTCATGAGGTGGTGTTTAGAAGAAAAATCTAAAGAAAAATATTTAGATAGAATTTGAAAAAAATTTTATAAACATTGGATAATTTAGTTTAAGAAAAAAATATGTTGTAATTAAAGAGGAAACATAATTTTGAGGGAAATAAAAATTTGAAATTTTTGGGGATTTACAAAATTTTGAATTTTTTAAAAAACATAATTTCTTTATCAAAATAATTCCATTAAAATTCAGGCTGTCATTTTTGATTAACACAATTTGAAAGTTTTCAAGAAAAACAAATTCAATTAAGTTTGAAAATTTTTGTTTAAGAAAAATTTCGTTTTTCTCAAAATAGTTTTCAATTGCCTTTTCTGTTTCAATTTGAATACTTTTTCCAATTAACTATTACCAAATATTCTTGCATTTGTAAAATTTAGATTTTTTTTTTTTAATTTTTCAAAACTTAAGTCATTTTTAAATATAAATTTGCAAAGACTAAAGGAAAATGGGTCGTGTGTGTGGGAAAAAACATTATCATAAATTGTATATTCCAAAACCAACCGAACAGAAATAAAATAAATTTCAAAATAATCACCAACCGTGCAAAAATTCTGAATTCAAAAAACACTATTGAGAAAGTTGTGATAAATGACTGTCTGCTCATTATAAATTTTGAAAATTTCAAAATTAAATGCATCAGGCAGGCAGATCGTCTACATGTAAATTACACAAAACTATTACCAGACAAAATTACAAAATTATTCAAAATCATAAATTTTGTTAAAAGGCAAAAATAAATTAAGACAACAATTATAAAAATTAAACAATCATTTTGGCAGAGATTGAATTTTGTAAAAGCAAAAACAACTAATGAAATGTTTAAAATAAATTATATGCGAAGAAAAGGGTTGAATCTTTTTATTTTATAAAGATTATAAAAAATTAAAAAAAAGTTTAAAAATAGATTTTATATTCAAATCAAAGTACTCGTACATTTGTGTAAATATACATATGAGTTGATAAATACCATCCATGCCTTGAGCCGTCACAGATCATTGATCATGAAGTAGATTTAAAAGAAGTACAATTTTCATTTCTTTCTATAGCCTATGCCATCTAATAGGTATATTGAGTTTCTGCTGGTGTTTGTAACACACATAAATTTTGGTCTGGCCAATCTCTCTAAAGTACAAATTTTGAAATTTTTTTTAGTGATCACAGATTTTGCCACAAATTTTACCCCAAATGGCTCTATTTGAAAATTTTTATATAAAAACATAAAACTTTAATTTTCTTGGAAACTAGAAGAGATAGAGCCCTTTGAGGCAAAATCTGTGATCACTAAAAAACATTTCAAAATTCGTACTAAAACTTAATTTTTTGAAAATTTTTATATAAAAACATAAAACTTTGATTTTCTTGGAAACTAGAAGAGATATAGCCATTTGAGGCAAAATCTGTGATCACTAAAAAACATTTCAAAATTCGTACAAAAACTCAATTTTTTGAAAATTTTTATATGAAAACATAAAACTTTGATTTTCTTGGAAACTAGAAGAGATAGAGCCATTTGAGGCAAAATCTGTGAGCACTAAAAAAATTTCAACATTCGTACTAAAACTTAATTTTTTGAAAATTTTTATATAAAAACATAAAACTTTGATTTTCTTGGAAACTAGAAGAGATATAGCCATTTGAGGAAAAATCTGTGATCACTAAAAAACATTTCAAAATTCGTACAAAAACTCAATTTTTTGAAAATTTTTATATGAAAACATAAAACTTTGATTTTCTTGGAAACTAGAAAAGATATAGCCATTTGAGGCAAAATCTGTGATCACTAAAATAAATTTCAAAATTCGTACTTAAACTCAATTTTTTTGAAAATTTTTATATGAAAAATTTTTTTTTTGTGATCACAGATTTTGCCTCAAAAACATAAAACTTTGATTTTCTTGAAAACTAGAAGAGATAAAGCCATTTGAGGCAAAATCTGTGATCACTAAAAAAAATTTCAAAATTCGTACTAAAACTCAATTTTTTGAAAATTTTTATATGAAAACATAAAACTTTAATTTTCTTGGAAACTAGAAGAGATAGCCATTTGGGGCAAAATCTGTGATCACTAAAAAACATTTCAAAATTCGTACTAAAACTTAATTTTTTGAAAATTTTGATATAAAAACATAAAACTTTGATTTTCTTGGAAACTAGAAGAGAAAGAGTCATTTAGGGGAAAAATCTGTGATCACTAAAAAAATTTCAAAATTCGTACTTAAACTCAATTTTTTGAAAATTTTTATATGAAAACATAAAACTTTGATTTTCTTGAAAACCAAGAGAGATAGAGTCATTTGGGGCAAAACCTGTGATCACTAAAAAAATTTCAAAATTCGTACTAAAACTTAATTTTTTGATAATTTTTATATAAAAACATAAAACTTTAATTTTCTTGCAAACTAGAAGAGATAGAGTCATTTGGGGCAAAATCTGTGATCACTAAACAAATTTTAAAATTCGAACTAAAACTCAATTTTTTGAAAATTTTTATATGAAAACATAAAACTTTGATTTTCTTGGCGACTAGAAAAGATAGAGCCATTCGGGGCAAAATCTGTGATCACTAAAAAAAAATTCAAAATTCGTACCAAACCCCGATTTTTTGAAAATTTTTATTTTTGGTCATAATTTGAGTAGATGCTAGGGAAATTTTACTTGTGTTCAATTTTAATCAAAATAATAATAAATAGCTAAATCTGTAGAAAATCTATGCTGAAATATCTTTTTGATTTCGAAAAACATTAACCCTTTTCTTACCAGGATCAAAGGTCAAAGGTTTGAATTTTTTATGGCAAAAGCAAGGAAAGTTAATGAATTTTGTAGCGAATTTCGATTATTATTTTTGTCAAGTTTGTAAAAAAAAATTGTTAAAACGTAAACAGACATCGGAACAAAAATGACCCAAATTTGATACACTTATTTTTAGGGCTGTTTAGGGTTAAAATATTTTATTAATAAAAAAGAAATAATATTAGTAAAAATAAATACTTTTTTGCATTTGGACTAAAATTCGCTAAAAAAAATTCTTAATATTCCGATATCTGACTATAGACATTAACAAAAACTTTGACCCCAGGAAAGAAAGGGTTAAACTTTTTCGATATTAAAAAAGCATATAGATTATATAAATACCTATAAAACTTTATTAATATGTTAACCTAAGAGGTGTAGGATATTTTAGGGTCGGTTTTCACCATCTATCAGATTTATTTGTTTTATTTTTTATTGCACTTTAAATACTACAATGTTAGTAGTCCATATATGTAAGTTGTTGTCTGCCTTCAGCGCTATGTCTGCGAATCCACAGAATATGTCTAGGAAAAAGACAGAAATGATGAGGTACATATTGCCATATTTCATTCTCTATGAAATGTGTCGTCTATGTGGAATTTGTCTTTATCAAGACCAAAAGCGTAGGCTGAAGATTTTGCAAAATCTTTTTAGTCCCGGTTTTAGATTTACTTCGAAAATCAGTTTTATATTTAGTTCAGGGACCAGATGTAGACATTAAATTCTGGGTCCAGATCCAGGTAGGAAACCAGGTTCTATATTGTGTAACAGATTTTTAGTTGTTCTTGATTTGGTTCTAGGTTAAAGTCTACGTAACCTGTAACAATCACCGAAACTACGGAAAATCATATAATCCCAGTGATAGATTTATATCTAGGTTAGTAATAGGTTTTGGTACATGGTTAGTTAAGGTCTAGTTCAAGATTGACTTTTAGTTTCACTGCTAGGATACAGGCTTAGTTCTAGATTCAGATTTAGAATCAGCTTAAGGTTCGACTCCACCTTTAGTCCATATCTAGGTTTAATTTCAGATAGAATTGCTGACAATAGAAGAAGCAACTGACAAAAACATCCGATTGGTGTTTAACTTCTTGGATGAATTGTTTTAAGAATTGAAAAACTACTCATTGCAGAGTTGCCCTGTAGGCTTCATTTATCTCAGCAGTGGCATTTCGGACTTTTAATGAGAGGGTTTTGAAACAATAGTACAGATTTTGCTTTCATGAATTGCCAATATGTTGCCATTGCGCGCAGATGCATTTGTAATCAGAATCTGAGTAATTAAGCTGTTCGTTTCGAGTAATCGGTACAGTTTGATTATATGTTATTTAATAGGGAGACAATCATGTCGTTTTATGGATTTTAAAGTGTAAAAACCTGGTGCTGCTCGCTATCACATTGCAAGCAGCCGCAAATTAGTCAACCTCATCCCAGTTGATTTTGTGTTGCAACCGAATTTTAGTCCACTGACAACACAACTAGTAAAAAAAGTTGAAATGTATATGGCAACACATGTCAGTTACTTAAAGTTATCGAAAATTGTGATTGGCAACTAAGAAGCAATTGTAAAAAAATAGCCATTTTAATGAAAAAAAAAAAAGTTAAAAACAAGTAAGAGTGTTATATTCGGCTATGCCGAATCTTGTATACCAACCATCAACTTGTACGAGAGTGCAGCTAATTCAAAATGTTGACCAAATGTGGTATAGTTGGTAATATATTTGGACTAAATTCGGTTGCAGTGGTATAGTTACTATAGTTCAACATTTAAAAGTATCTAAGTGGTTTCCCAAGTATTTACCTTGGACAAATGCTGTTCTGTAACCGAATATATTTTTACATTAATAAGCTGTTTCGTTGTGCCATAAACATGTTGATAGCAACACGGCAGGTTCATATATTTTGTTAGGAATTCCTAATGCATCTACCGTGTATAAAGTCTGGAACTAACATTGATTGATAGCTATCTAATTTCGTAGATGAAATCTTAATATACTGAATCCAAATCTTTTTGATTGTAGATATAAAAAGGGTATTATATATATATATATATATACCCAGCAAAACTTTGGTAATGGCAAGTACTCTGATAACTGGTTACCTTGTAACGACTACAACATATCATCCGAATAAATAATAAGTTATTACAGAAGTACTTATTTGTAATTAAGATGGTAATTTAAACTGAATGGCCCCGGTTCAAATCCCACCAAGGGCAATAATTTTTATTAGTTTTTTTTATTAAAAGAGTCTTTTTAAATGATTTTTGAATTTTAAGAACTTAAATATTATCTTCTGTAAAAAAAATTTGTAAAACTAACTCACGTTAATGAAAAAATACCATCATGAGTCAATTTTGATTATCTAGGGGATGTTGAATACCAAACACGATTCTAATTGGTCTTAACTAGGTAAGCCCAACTTATCTGGGTCATCCTTCATCTCAACTGTGGACATACACACCTCCTCATGGTATCACACGGGGAGCTAGTTTAACACCCATTAATATTGTGAGTTAACATGTTCCGAGAGTTGTCCCATAAGATCGATAAAAATGGGTTAGGATAACGGGCTAGTAACCCTCTCTTAAAAAAAATACAATGAAGAGGATAAAATTAGAATTGAAATGTCCCACTACCTAATGTTAGAGGAGGATGTCCGAAACTTCGATAGAAAGACCAAGTAGAGGAACATTTTTCAAAGCTTGGCCTATAAAATTGGAGAATATTCGCACAAGATCGAAATCCATGGAATTCTAAAATATGCTCGGACTTTGACCTTAACAGGTTGTAACATTTAAGTAAGTAAGAGTCAATCTTATGTAAAAACTTATACAAAAAAGAAGATTTAAATTGTTTAAGCTTTAAAATAATTTTAAAAAAGTTTTAAAATAATTACAAAAAATCGTATAAAAATATTTTTCCAAAAATTACAACAAATCAAAAAAAAAAGCAGGGAAAAACAGTTATTTTCACATGATTTTGGATCTAAAAATAAAAATTGTTTATATTAACCCCTTGACGTATCAATCAGCGCAACGAAGTTCGCTTCCAACTGTTCGCGCACAACTTGCACCAAACAAACCAGTTTTGATGCTTAAGAACAATCGCAAAACGAGTCAGACTCGTGATAATCATATTAGGCTCAGAAATTGTACTACGAGTCGGACTCGTGATAATTATGTCAGGCACAGAAACTGTACCACGAGTCAGACTCGTGGAAATACGTCAAGGGGTTAATTATAAGCTGCTAAGTTTTCAACATATGAAGTAGCTCAGTGGAAGAGTCTCTGCCTAGTAGTCGGAGGGTCTGGGTTCGAGCCCCCATGGGATCATAAAAAAAATTTTGTATTTCGTTTAAAAATATATGTTTTTAATAAAACAACAACAAAAAAGTTGTTGCTGTTGTTGTTGTTGCTTTCAAATTGCTTACCCAAGTCATTAATTTTCTGCAATTGGTAAGTACTTGCCTCCAATGACATCCCCATGTTAATGTAATGACTTAAACAGCGAATGAGTAAGTAGTTCGTGTTCAATAGTTTAACTGTTTAACTCATTATTTGGTAATG
This sequence comes from Stomorhina lunata, assembly GCA_933228675.1. Lineage (NCBI taxonomy): Eukaryota > Metazoa > Arthropoda > Insecta > Diptera > Rhiniidae > Stomorhina > Stomorhina lunata. The sequence goes on from OW121742.1 coordinate 30,056,859, forward strand.
AAAAGTTTTACTGGGTATAAGAACTATAGTCAAATGTTGACCGATTGTTACAAAATTTAATATACTGGCTGGTATTAATATAAAGTTTATTTGTGCAAAAATTAGTGGCCATAGCTGACATAGTTTATAATTTAATAGCTTTTAACTGGCGTTTGTGGCATTTTAGTGGTTACCGGGAGCGGTTTTTATATGAAAGCTATGTTCAAAAATGGATCAATTCCTATAAAATTTGACATACTGACTGAAAGTTGCAAAAAACTTCTCTGTTCTAAATTTAGTAGTCATAGATTTTACAATTTTATTCAATTTATCAGCATAAATGTGATTCCCGGGGCAGGGTTATATGGGAGCTCTAAGTAAATATGAACCGATTTTACCCATTTTCAGCACACAATTTATTCAACATATCAAAAATACTTTTGCTAAATATTAGTGGTTATATCTGTAATAGTTTTAGATTTATTGGCATTTAAGTGTATTTTAGGTGAAATTTTGGCTGTTTCCGTTTTTTGTATGGAATCTATGACTAAATGTGAACCGATTTTGATGAAATTTTATATGCTTCCTAGGGCTTATGTAGAACTTCTATATACCACATTTTATCATCATAGCTATTTTAGTTTGTTATTTATTAGCAAATAAGCGATTAGCGTAGGCGAGGTTCATCATATTTGAATTTTTTTGCTTAAAATATATATTTTTTTATTGTTAGGTAAAAAAAAAAAATTTAAGAAACAAAGAAAATTTACTTATGCCTACGAATATTATTGAATTTTTAATCTTGACATTTTTTAAGCAAGGTTTTATGGTCACATACGGATCAACTTTAAAAAATCCGAAAGAAATAACGAATTTCTTTGAAATGAAATGCCATTCCATTAAAATATCTTAAACATTATTTTTTTTTGTAACATAAATAATTTTTTTAATGTTTGAAAAAGATTTGAAACAATGTTAGATCTCAAATTTATATAACACAATTTTTCAAATTATTCTCAAATCATCTTAGGGTTTGATAATGGTTTGAGAATAACCTTTATTCTCAATTTGAGAAACTATCATTTTTCAAACGTTTATTCTCAAATGAACCCTCATTTGAAAATGAATGTGGATCTCAAACATCTGTTCAGGTTTGAAAAAAGTTTGAAAAAAACGTTTGATATCAAATGTAAAAGTCATCATATTTCAAACGTTTGACACTGTTCTCACTGGCTAGATGTTCGTCCAGATTATTTTCTGTTAAAATTCTAGTTCTACAATAGATTCAGTTAAAGTTTACCTAAAGGTATTTCAGCTCCAGTCTAGTATAGATTTTATTCGAGATTAGGTTTCAGGTTCATTTCTAGATTCCATTATAGTTTTAGTTACAAGTTCTGGGTTCGGCTGTAAATTCAAATCTGTTTTCAACTTTAAGACGTTTTCTGGGATTGGTCCAATTCTAGGTTCAGTTTTAGGTTCACATATTAATTATGTTTTAGATTTATATTAATGTTCAGTTAAAGGCTCAGTTAAGGTTCAATTTAGTATTTGGTTTCAGTTTCACTTGTGAATGAATGATTTTGCTTTGGATCTAGCTTTGGCTTTAGTTCTAAATATTTCGTTTCCCTTAATTCAACGCCTCTGTTTCTTATTCATAAATATTACAAAACTTTGTTTATAGTTTTTTTTCCGATCGTAAAAATCTCTTGCAAAAAAAAAACATCTTGATTTTTGCATAATAATATTTTTGTTCTTCTATATATTTTTAAGACATTTGCCTCATTTGTTGATGTTCCCTATATTTTTTCCGTCCCTCTCACTTTTAAAACAGAGAAAAACATCTTCAACAAGAAACTGCTCTCAACATGTTGTATCTGAAAGATCGGGGAAAAAAAAACTAAAAAATACACATTTCGAACTAAAATCGAAAAGCAGGAGCAGAAGCAAGAAAATAACAATAAAAATAAAACTAAAATGAAATAAAAAAATTAAAAAAAAAAAACAGAAAACATAAATACTAAAAAGTAGCTGTGCGTTAAAAATAGATCAACGAAAATACTATAAAATTTGCACAAGAGAACGATCCGCTACAGGGCTGCCAGATTTGGGGTTTTGGCCCCAAAGTTGGAGATATTCAATCTTCAAAAAGGCGAAAAAATTTCGTTTGGGGCTTGGGGATTTTGTTGGGATTCACTCAAATTTGTTGGTGATTTTTTGGGGAAATTTTAACTTGTGAATTTAAAACTTAATATTTTATTAATAAAGGAAAATATTTTGTAACAAAGGATGATTCGTTTCTTGATGTAAAAATTGCATCCGATTTTGGGTCAGAATTCGAAAAAGAACAGTTATGAATTTAACAAAAATAACAAAATATAATAATGACCAAATTTGTTGTCAAGAGTTTCAACCGACAACTGAAATGTTAGCAAATTCAATTCAAAAAAGTTAGTGCTGATCACACACATCAGATTCTCTTAATCTTTTTTTCTTTCACATATCTTCTGAATATGCATTCGTCTTCACACACGAACATTTTCTTCATCAGATTCCATTTGATTTTTCTAAAATTTTATACACATTTTCAAAATTTTCGTAAGCTTGTTATCAATTTCAATTCCGTCTACTTTTTCTGACTTCATGAGCCAAACTTGACTGGTGTGAAAGTTAACTTATGTATAGTTTTACTCATCTAATTTTCAAGAATTTATGATTCTAAAGTTTACGAAATACTAGATTTCTAAAATTTTATTATTTAAATTTGTAATGATTGCAAGCATACGAAACTATTTTTATGTTATTAAAATCGATCCCTTCATTTAACTAAATCCAAAATGTAAGCAAATACGTTTTTGTATGAATTGGGGATTTTTGGGGCTAAAAATTTAAAAATTTGGGGTTGGTGACCAAAAAGTATTTGGCAGCCCTGTTTTGCTACAGAAAAGAATATTCGCAGTGAGAATTCAAAATTCTGAATTACTCAAATCGATTTGGAAACGAGTGATCGTAACTTAGCTAAGGGGATTAGTTATTGTTAAATAAACATTTTTTTTTTTTAATATTAAGGTATTAGATTTTATAGGTAATTTTAATTTTTATTATTTATTCCAAATAGAGAATCTCTTGCTAAAAGTATGAAGTCATACTCGAACATTGTATTTTCACATTCAAATTTTGTAAACCAGACAGACGGAGGTACGGACGGACATATACATTTGAATATTTTTGTATGAAATCTAAACAGTCTTAACGTTTGAATGGGTTTTACGAGTATAGAGACAGACAGACAGACAAACAGATATTGTTGGGAATGAGTTTTTTGATATAGCGGCGGCCGGTTAGTTAGATCTACGAGAGCAACGAAAGTGCGAGCATTTGAAGAAATAATTCTGATTTTTTTTTTTTCTAAATAAAAACGAACTTTATTTTTTTTTGTATAACTTTAATGATTTAATAAAAACAACTTAACGATTTTTTAAAAAAATATTTGTGATGATTTGAAATTATTTATAATTTTTTTAATAATAAAAAAATTTTGGAATATAATTTCATTATAATTTTGAAAAAGATCTTCCTTAGTAAAAAAAACATCCACTCAAATATTAAATAATTTAAAAAAAATTCAATAATTTGTGAATAAACAATAATTTGAAAATCTATTATTATCGCTTTAAAAAAAAAGTACAAAATGATATAATTTTATTAAAAATCTGAAATGGTGCTAAAAAAAACTTAGAAAACACCTGTTTAAGATATAAGAAATAAATTATAGTGAAATGAAAATAAATAAAAACATATAATAAAACATGTTAATTAAATGTTCAGTGAATTTACAAAAAAAAAAAAAAAAAATAAAAATATTATATTTAATAGCTAATTAGAGTGACCAGCTAAAAAATTGTAAAGCCATGAAAAACTTTCAATAAACAAAATTTTTTCTATAGAAAAAATTTCAATAAACAAAATTTTTCTATAGAAAAAATTTCAATAAACAAAATTTTTTCTATAGAAAAAATTTCAATAAACAAAATTTTTTCTATAGAAAAAATGTCAATAAACAAAATTTTTTCTATAGAAAAAATGTCAATAAACAAAATTTTTTCTATAGAAAAAATGTCAATAAACAAAATTTTTTCTATAGAAAAAATTTCTATAAACAAAATTTTTTCTATAGAAAAAATTTCTATAAACAAAATTTTTTCTATAGAAAAAATTTCTATAAACAAAATTTTTTCTATAGAAAAAATTTCAATAATTAAAATTTTTTCTATAGAAAAAATTTCAATAAACGAAATTTTTTCTATAGAAAAAATTTCAATAAACGAAATTTTTTCTATAGAAAAAATTTCAATAAACGAAATTTTTTCTATAGAAAAAATTTCAATAAACGAAATTTTTTCTATAGAAAAAATTACAATAAACGAAATTTTTTCTATAGAAAAAATTTCAATAAACGAAATTTTTTCTATAGAAAAAATTTCAATAAACGAAATTTTTTCTATAGAAAAAATTTTAATTTTTCTATAGAAAAAATTTTGTTTAACGAAAATTTTTCTATAGAAAAAATTTTGTTTAACGAAAATTTTTCTATAGAAAAAATTTTGTTTAAGGAAAATTTTTCTATAGAAAAAATTTTGTTTAACGAAAATTTTTCTATAGAAAAAATTTTGTTTAACGAAAATTTTTCTATAGAAAAAATTTTGTTTAACGAAAATTTTTCTATAGAAAAAATTTTGTTTAACGAAAATTTTTCTATAGAAAAAATTTTGTTTAACGAAAATTTTTCTATAGAAAAAATTTTGTTTAACGAAAATTTTTCTATAGAAAAAATTTTGTTTAACGAAAATTTTTCTATAGAAAAAATTTTGTTTAACGAAAATTTTTCTATAGAAAAAATTTTGTTTAACGAAAATTTTTCTATAGAAAAAATTTTGTTTAACGAAAATTTTTCTATAGAAAAAATTTTGTTTAACGAAAATTTTTCTATAGAAAAAATTTTGTTTAACGAAAATTTTTCTATAGAAAAAATTTTGTTTAACGAAAATTTTTCTATAGAAAAAATTTTGTTTAACGAAAATTTTTCTATAGAAAAAATTTTGTTTAACGAAAATTTTTCTATAGAAAAAATTTTGTTTAACGAAAATTTTTCTATAGAAAAAATTTTGTTTAACGAAAATTTTTCTATAGAAAAAATTTTGTTTAACGAAAATTTTTCTATAGAAAAAATTGTGTTTAACGAAAATTTTTCTATAGAAAAAATTTTGTTTAACGAAAATTTTTCTATAGAAAAAATTTTGTTTAACGAAAATTTTTCTATAGAAAAAATTTTGTTTAACGAAAATTTTTCTATAGAAAAAATTTTGTTTAACGAAAATTTTTCTAAAGAAAAAATTTTGTTTAACGAAAATTTTTCTATAGAAAAAATTTTGTTTAACGAAAATTTTTCTATAGAAAAAATTTTGTTTAACGAAAATTTTTCTATAGAAAAAATTTTGTTTAACGAAAATTTTTCTATAGAAAAAATTTTGTTTAACGAAAATTTTTCTATAGAAAAAATTTTGTTTAACGAAAATTTTTCTATAGAAAAAATTTTGTTTAACGAAAATTTTTCTATAGAAAAAATTTTGTTTAACGAAAATTTTTCTATAGAAAAAATTTTGTTTAACGAAAATTTTTCTATAGAAAAAATTTTGTTTAACGAAAATTTTTCTATAGAAAAAATTTTGTTTAACGAAAATTTTTCTATAGAAAAAATTTTGTTTAACGAAAATTTTTCTATAGAAAAAATTTTGTTTAACGAAAATTTTTCTATAGAAAAAATTTTGTTTAACGAAAATTTTTCTATAGAAAAAATTTTGTTTAACGAAAATTTTTCTATAGAAAAAATTTTGTTTTACGAAAATTTTGTTTAACGAAAATTGTTCTATAGAAAAAATTTTGTTTAACGAAAATTTTTCTATAGAAAAAATTGTGTTTAACGAAAATTTTTCTATAGAAAAAATTTTGTTTAACGAAAATTTTTCTATAGAATAAATGTTGTTAAACGAAAATTTTTCTATAGAAAAAATTTCATATCGAAATTTTCTCAATAAAAAAAAGATCATATCTAAATTTTTTCTATAAGAAAAAAATTCATCTCGAAATTTTTTATAAGAAAAAATTTCTGGTCGAAATTTTTTCCATAAGAAAAAATTTTATGTGAATATTTTTTCCATTAGAATAATTTCATCTCTAAATTTTTTCCATAAGGAAAAATTTCATCTTGAAATTTTTTTCATAAGAAAAATTTTATATCAAAATTTGTTTGTTATTTTTGAATAACCCAGCTTGGTCACTCTATTTCCTAGTAAAAACTGTTTTGTGTAAATAAACTTAATAACTGCAATGACCTTTAAATTTTAAACTATTATTCATTTAAATAAAAATTAACTTGAATTATAATAATAACCCCATTCCCGCTCTTTAGTGTAAAAAGTGTTACAAAAATAACCTACGAATAAAAAACTCAAACTAATTTAAATAAAACGAAACAAATTAAAAATTTTGTAAAATTTTAAAAACGCACGCGAATCTCAATTACACTTTTAACGACTTTACACACGCGTTCGTAGAACTCAAAACAAAATTGAAGTCTTAAAACGGGGACAAAAACAAATCAAAATATAAACAACCATGGAACGTCATCGGACATTGGATTCATCAATGTCCTCCCTATACTCCGGTTCGAATGTTTCACAGACACCTTCCAGGCAAATGGAGCCCTTTAACTATCCCACATCATCGACAGCCCCCTCACCCACTCCCAGTGGGGCTGGTCAAATGATACCGGTAAACAACGACACATTGGGTAGTTCATCATCACAACAACAGAGTAGCCTCAGGGCCACAACTATAGGTACAGTGGTGGTACGTTGTGGTCCCATCCAACTGGTGATTGCTCTATTGCAAGTAAGTTCTGTTCTATTTGTGAAATTTTTTGAATATTTATGAAGGAAATTTTCAAAAGTCTTGATTATTTGAATGGTTGATTTATGATTTTTATTTTTGTTAGATTTCTAGTTTTTTTTCTTCGTTTATAAGAATTTTTAGATTTTCCTGATTTGTTTTCCTGGTGTTGGCTGTGACTTTGATTTACAGCTGGCTTTTAGATTTTTCATTTAGGAAAAAAAAAACTATAATGAATCGCGTTGTTAGTTTTAGATGTCATTTGTTGAAGGAAAAAAAATACAGTTTCTTATATTTGTTATTTAAAGCAGAAATGGGCTAAAACGGGGCACGACTTAAGTTTAACTAGATTTTAGTAAAAATGAAGAAATTTTTTCAATATAACAAAATTTTAGTTTAATGTAAAAGCTGTAATTAAGTCCAAAGTTTAACATTTGAACAACAGTTAATTATTTTATGTTTAGTTTGATAAAAATTCTATAAAATTTTTATACATTTAAAAAATTAATTTTTTTTTTTAATTTTTCGTCTAAAACTTTTTAATGCAATCTTCTTTTTTAATGAACTTATACAAAATTAAAGGCCGATATCTTAAATTTTTGTCGGTATATAAATCGTCTGCATAAATTTGCATATTTCGACTTAAATCAAAAATTAGTAAAGTCCAAATTTAGACTTAGGAGTTAAATTCGATCAAAAAGTTTAGCATTTACATAAAAGATGATTATTTTATATCTAGTTTGATAAAAATTAAAAAAAAATTGTAAACTTACAAAAACTTTTAATTTTTTTTTTTTTGTTAATGCAATCCTCTTTTTTAATAAATTTATACCAAATTAAAGGTCGATATCTAAGCTTTCTAACAGATTATAAATCATCTGCATATATTTGCATATTTTGGCTAAAATCAATAATTAGGGACTTGATATTATAAGGAAGTTTCAAAATATGATAATAAAAGTGACAGTACTACTTTGAAAGACCAACGACACTTCAACTGAAAATAGTTCTTTAAAAAAATAGTTAATTTTTTAAATTTAGTGATTTTAAACTTTATAACTTTTTATTTTAATCTTCGTTTTGAATAAATCTTGGCCAAGTTGTAGGCCAAAATCTTAGCCTTAAATTATTGCAAAAATGATTTGCATATATTTGCGTATCTAGTTCAAAATCAAAATTGAGCATCTTGATTTATTTAATATAAATTTAAAGTTAAACATATTAGCTCAATAAAATAATATTATCACAAACAATTTGTTAAAAAAAAAACTACAAAATACCTTTTTATAGCACAATTTTCGTATTTCGAAGCGTTTAACTTTTTGATAAAATATTCTATCTTAAAAAATCCATACCAAATTGAAGCCCATAGTCTTAGCTTTAAAACCGTATATAAAACTTTTGCATAAAATTGCTCATGTAGCTCAAAACCAATAATGAGCGACACGACCTATTGCAAGTAAATTTTGAAAATATGAACAAAAACTCAAAAGATTGAATTTTCCGACAATATTTATTACAAAAAGAGTCTACAAATTTGTTAAAAAAAAACTACAAAATACCTTTTAATGGCACAATTTTCGTATTTCGTAGAGTAGAACTTTTTGATGCAATATTCTATCTTAAAAAGAATCCATACCAAATTGAAGCCAATAGTCTTAGCTTTAAAACCGTATATAAATCTTTTGCATAAATTTGCATATGTAGCTCAAAATCAATAATGAGCTACACGATCGATATAAACAAAACACAAAAGATTAAATTTTTCGATAGACATTTGACAACAAATTTGTAAAAAAAAAACAAAATATATTTTAATCACACAATTTCTCTTATTTAATAGCGTATAACTTTTTGATGTAATATTCTATAATAAAGAATCAATACCAAATTAAAGACTAAACTCTTACTTTCATAACGGTATATAAATCTTTTGCATAGGTTTGCACATTTAACTCAAAATCAATAATGAGCCACACGATCTATTACAAGTAAATTGGAAATGTGAACATAAACTCTAAAGATTGAATTTTCTGATAAGATTTGTTACAAAAAGTGTCAACAAATTTGTTAAAAAAAACTACAAAATACCTTTAAATGATACAATTTCTCGTATTTGGTAGCGTATAACGTTTTGATGTAATATCTAGGTTAATAAAATCTATATCAAATTAAAGACTAAAATCTTACCATTATAACGGTATATAAATCTTTTGCATAGATTTGCATATTTAGCTCAAAATTGATAATGAGCCACACGATCTATTACAAGTAAATTGGAAATATGAACAAAAACTCTAAAGATTAAATTTTCGATAAGATTTGTAACAAAAAGTGGCAACAAATTTGTTAAACAAAAAATTACAAAATACCTTTAAATGACACAACTTTTATTATTTAATAGCGTATAACTTTTTGATGTAATATTCTATGTAAAAAAATCCATATCAAATAAAAGACTAAAATCTTACCATTATAACGGTATATAAATCTTTTGCATAGATTTGCATATTTAGCTCAAAATTGATAATGAGCCACACGATCTATTACAAGTAAATTGGAAATATGAACAAAAACTCTAAAGATTAAATTTTCGATAAGATTTGTAACAAAAAGTGGCAACAAATTTGTTAAACAAAAAATTACAAAATACCTTTAAATGACACAACTTTTATTATTTAATAGCGTATAACTTTTTGATGTAATATTCTATGTAAAAAAATCCATATCAAATAAAAGACTAAAGTCTTGCCTTTATAACGGTATATAAATCTTTTGCATTGATTTGCATATTAAGCTCAAAATTGATAATGAGCCACACGTTCTATTACATGTAAATTGGAAATATGAACAAAAACTCTAAAGATTAAATTTTTCGATAAGATTCGTAACAAAAAGTGGCAACAAATTTGTTAAACAAAAAATTACAAAATACCTTTAAATGACACAACTTTTCTTATTTAATAGCGTATAACTTTTTGATGTAATATTTTATGTAAAAAAATCCATATCAAATAAAAGACTAAAGTCTTACCTTTATAACGGTATATAAATCTTTTGCATTGATTTGCATATTAAGCTCAAAATTGATAATGAGCCGCACCATCTTTTACAAGTAAATTGTTAAAATATGATAAAAATTCAAAAGTTGAAATTTTCCGAAAAGATTTGTTACAAAAAACGATAAAATGACTTTTATAGAAAAAAAATCTTTTAAATAAAAACTTTTTTAAAAAAGTCATAACATTTTTAAAATTTAGCTATTTAGAATTACTTTTTAATGCAAAAGTCTTTTTAAATAAGTGTATATCAAATAAAAGGCTAAAGACTTACCTCTATAACGGTATATAAATCTTTTGCGTAAATTTACATATTTAGCTAAACATTGATAATGAGCGGCATGAACTTTTAGAAGTAAATTTTGAAAACAAAAACCCAAAAGATTAAATTTGCCGATAAGATTTGTTACAAAATCAAAATGTTTTTAAAAAAAGTTATACAATTTTTTAAAGCATAACTTTTTAATGGAAAAGTCTTTCTAAGTAAGTGTATATCAAATTAAGGGCTCAAGTCTTAGCTTTTAAACGGTATATACATATTTTGCATATATTAGCATATTTAGCCTAAAATCAATAATGAGCCAAAATTAAAAATAAAAGAAAATGTTTGCAAACTGTATAAAGGCGAACAAGCTTTTCGAAAGCATTTTTTAGGCCAATGCTTCATATGCCAAAGAAAATCTTGAACTCATATTTGACTTTACACAGGAAACTTTTGTAAATTCTAAATTCCGTGCCACTTATTGTTCACCTCTTGCCCAACGCTTCATTTATACCCACGCTCTGTTTAGAAGCTTTAAAATAATTTTTCTTCTTTTTTTTTTTTTTTCTTACAAATTTCCTACTTTTCCTTCAACTCACTCTCGGATCGCTTAAGCGGCTTAATGTTTGTTTTTCTTGTCTTATTTCTTGCCTCTGCCAATCGTTGTTTCTTCACCTGATCCGGAGAAGAAAGAAAAAAAAAAAGACGCCAAACCGTATTTGACATGTGAATTTAATAAATGATTTCAGATTTTCTTGTCATTTCTTGAAAATGTTTTGGCCCCAAAGTTAAGTGTTTTGTGGCTTTTGTTTGAACAATAAAGTGGTAAAAGCTTTTTTTTTTTTTAATCAAAATTTCAAAGAAAGAGTTTTGAAAAACATTTATTAATGGACTTTGAGAAATTGTTATAATAATGGAAATTAATTGTTGGAAGAAAGACTTTTTAACACTTTTCTTCTATAATTAATCACATTTTTTTTTAATAAATTGCGTTTTTTTTATGTTTTGGGTGAGAAATTTTAGAATTTTTTATAAATTTTTCGTTAATTTCTAGAATTTAATTAAAAATCAAAATTAGGTGCAAGTGCGTTGATTAAGATCCACTAGAATGCGCCTGCGCAAACATGCGCCATTTCGAAAGATTATTTTTATTGCTAGAGTGCTTCTATAAAAGGTAAAAGCTTTTTTTTTTTTTTTTGAAATCAAAATTTTTAAGAAAAACATTAATTTATGGACTTTGAGGAATTGTTGTAATAATGGAAATTAATTGTTGGTAGAAATATTTTTTAACACTTTATTTTAATTAATTACAGTTTTTTTTAAATTAATTGCGTTACTTTAAGTTTTGGCTGGGAAATTTTAGAATTTTTTTAGAAATTTTGTGTTTCTTTCTAGCATTTAATTAAAAACCAAAATTAGCTGGAAGTGTGTTGAATAAAATGCATTAGAATATGCCTGCGCAAATTTGCGCCATTCCGAAAGATCTTTTTTTTTTTTGCTAGAGTGCTTCTATAAAAGGTAAAAGCTTTTTTTTTTTTAAATCAAAATTTCAAAGAAAAACATTAATTTATGGACTTTGAGGAATTGTTGTAATAATGGAAATTAATTGTTGGAAAAAAGATTTTTGAATACTTTTTTAAATTAATTAAACATTTTTTTTTTAAATTAATTACGTTTTTTTAAGTTTTCGGTGAGAAATTTTAGAAATTTTTCGTTTCTTTCTAGCATTTATTTAAAAACCAAAATTAAGTGGAAGTGTGCTGAATAAAATCCACTAGAATGTGTTTGCGCAAACTTGCGCCATTCCGAGAGATCATTTTTATTGTTAAAGTGCTTTAGACAATTATTTTTCTTTGAGTTAGGAAAAGCTTACTTCGTACAAACTTTAGATGAGTGTAATGGACCATTTTGGCATTTAATTAAATATCATAAATGGACCGAAGTGTCCTGATTTATTTTAGTCAAACTAAGCTTGCACAAACTTGCAATATTTAAAAAAAAAATGACAAACTTTTAACTCAAATTTTCTATTTTGCTTTGAATTTTTGTATTCCTACTTTTATGTTTTTCAGTTATAGTTCAGTTTTATTATACTTTGACATTCGAACTCAACGCAAAATGGGGCGAAAGTGTGATGAATAAAATCCATTAGAATGTGGCTGCGCAAACTTGCGCCATTCCGAAAAATAATTATTGTTGTTTAAGTGCTTTAGACCACTATTTTGTTTAAGTTAAGAAATCTTTTTTTTTTCGTACAAACTTTAGATGAGTGAAATGGACGATTTTCGTTCCTTAGCAGTATTCAATAGAATATCAAAAATAGGCAAAAATGTGCTAATTTAGATCAATTGAACTAAGCTTGCGCAAACTTGCAATATTTAAAATAAAAAAATTTTTAGCGAAATTTGAGTTTATTTTCCATGGCTTCGAATTTTTGTTTTTCTACCTTATTCTTTTTTATACCCTTCACCCCCATAGGTGGAAAGGGTATTATAAGTTTGTGCTGATGTATGCAACGCATGAAAATATTTGCCTTAGACCCACCTTTTAGTATACCAATAGGCTTAGAATCACTTTCTGAGTCGATTTAGCGATGTCCGTCCGTCCGTCTGGCTGGCTGGACCCCCATGTAAACCTTGTAATCAAACTACAGGTAGCAATTCTAAAGATAATTTGATGAAATTTGGCACGGATCATTTTTTTGATAATGAGACCATGGCTATTAAAATTGGTCAAAATCGGTCCATTATTTATGATACCTCCCATAGGTCCCACTTCGCGGAATTGATATATTGGCCACAAATATCAATATTTTTTCATGAAATTTAAAAAAAATACTGATTATCTAAACTAAAATCACTGTACCAAATTTCGTTGAAATCGGTCCACATTTGACCATAGCTCCCATACAAACTCTTCTTTAAAAACGCACTAAATGAGACAAAAAATCACTAATACGCTCGTAAATCTAAAGATAATGAAAATTTTGAGTTTAGTTTTTGCATACATAATTTTTGTAACAACTGTAATCAATTTGCCAAATTTCGAGATAATCGGTCCACATTTGACCCTAGCTCTCATATAAGTCCAAATGGCGAAAACAGCTTAAATATATAAGTTTTAAGAAAATGTTTGTATGATAGCAAAATTTAGCAAATATTTGTCTTTATACAGGAAAAATAACACCTTTGACCTTAGTGGTGAAGGGTATCGTATGGTCGGGCTAGACCGACTATAGCGCTTTCTTACTTGTTTCAATTCTAGCTCAGTTTTGTTATACTTTAAATTCGAACTCAACACACCTTTTGCATAAAAATTGAAAATATTTCGAAAGAAAAAGAGAAATGACTTCTGAAAAAAATCAAATGCTAAAATTAAATTTCAAAAAAACTTGTTTCACGTTTTTTTAATTAAAGCAAAAAGTAAACATGACAAAAATTCTGATATCACAGACTCAAGGAAGTTTATTTGCGCAAAACTCGCACAAAACGAAAATAACAAATCCAGTTTAAAAAAGCCCGTTTTTGGAATTCTAAATTCTAACTTCAATTTTGAAATAAAAATAAAAGTTAGCTTTGAACAGAAAAAACACAAAAAACTTGCGGCTAAAATACTAAAAAACACATTTACACAGTTCAAGGTCATTGTTAATAATGAATTTGAAAAAATAAAGCAAAAAGCTTTTATTATTATTTCAAACAGTTTGAAACTGTGTCTAAAGTCGTGGTGTTTTAATGTGGCTTTGTGGCATTAAACAGACAGAGAGACGGACTGACATACGGACTGATAAGATATTATTGAAGAAACAAACAGGCAACTGAGAGTCAGAAAGTCAGTTGATTTTGTTTGGGCCAACATATAATTTGGCTGAAATTGTAAAAAAAGAGTTGATATTAAGTTTAACCTGTTTCTTGGTTAGAGGCTACAAAAGTAGAAATGGCTTTGGATGCTGTCTTTATTGAAGCTTCTCATACAATATTTTTGCTGAAATTGTTTAATTTTATTGAACAAGATTTTGATTAGGGCCTTTTTGCTGTATTCAGTTAATTGTAATTGTAGAAGACCTAACAATTATTAGGACCAACATTAATATTACAGAATTCTTAGAAAAAGGTTCTTACAGGCAGAGAAAGATATGGCTAAAATATGGCAATTTTTTAATTTTGTGTTCTTTTAATAAATTAAACTCTTTACTAAAGATTCCAAATCTTTTAAAATTAAAAAAAAATATGCGTGCCACATAATTTTTGCTATAACTCAACATAATCATAATTTCTTATTAAAATTTTTCATAATTTGTTTCGATATTTCTTCGACCCTGTAATACTTTTTCCTAAAAATCTTAGCTAATGCCAAATTTCAACAAATCTTGCCAAAAATTATAAAAATATTCAAAAATACTGTCTGTCAGTTCTATTAAAGATAGTAACAAAATTCTTGAAATTTTATAAAATGATGTAATAAAATGGAAATGATTGACAAAAATGTTTAAAATAATGATTAATTGATTTTTATAGAGGAAAATATTTTATTACAATGTTTATGGAAATTACTAAAATCTTAATTATTCAAAAATGATTTATGCCTTAAGTAAACAAATCGGTTTGGATGATGGGATTATACAAATGGCATGAAAATCAGTTGTTTTAATCATCAACTAAAAATATTTTTGCAAAAGATTTTAAATCTATTTTTATAAAATTTATAAAATTTTTGATTTTGTACAAACTTTAGGTTATTAAAAGGGAACATTTGCGCTCCTTCCTGACACTTAATTGCTAACAAATAAGGGACAAAAGTGTGCTAAATAAAATCTATAAGGTTGGGCTTGCGCAAAGTAAAAGAAAACGCATTTCGTTACCTTCTGACCTTAAATTTAGAACCACCAAAAGGCTCAAAAATGAAAAATCAAAACAATAGTTTTAAGCTTGCACAAACTTTTTTTTTTTTTTTTTTTTTTTTTTTTTTTAGGACCAGCACTCAGGGGATGACCCCTACTTATGCAATGCATTGTGTTGGAACTAGGAAAATAGGTTATGGGAGGGTGGATAGATGGAGTAGTGTTTATGGACATTTGATTTGAACTTTCCTATATTGCAACTGGCAGGAAAAATTTCTGCGGGAAGTAAATTCCACATACGAACTGTACGGCTAAAGAATGAATTTTCTCTGTAGTGTGTTGTTCTGTCTACTGGCCAATCGACTACGAAGGGATGAGCTCTAACAGATAGACGTGTATTGCGTAAAAAAATTCTAGTTTCGGGAACGAGTTCCCTGATTTCATTAGAGCACATTCCAAAGTAGTAACGATAGAACAGTGTGACACAACCCACATTGCGACGGTGCTCCAGTGAATCAATAGAGTTGGATACCCTACTGTCACCAATAAGCACCTTCGCCCTCTCCTGTACTCGGTCAAGAAGCTCCAAAATAGACTTTGAAGCACCGGCCCATACATGAGAGTTGTATTCCATTTTCGGTCGGATATAGGTGGTATAAATAGTAAGGAGATCAGATGAAGTGAAGTATGTCTTGCACCGTTTTAGAAAACCGAGACACTTGAATGCTTCTTTCGACACTTGAAAAATGTGTTCAGTCCACCGGACATCACATTGAATTCTCATGCCCAGAACATCAAGAGTATCTGATTCCTCGATATTTTCACCACCCATTAATACAGATGAAGTAACATGATCCGCCGTGCGTTTATGCGTGAGCATACAACATTGAGTTTTCCGCGCATTAAAATCGACTCTATTCGCACGACCCCATTCTGAGATTGCTTCTAAATCGCGGTTTAATGATTCATTCATGTTTTGCCTCATAGTACCAATCTCTAAAGGGTTTGGTCTATGATTGAATGAATACGAATGGCAAATGTTACTATCATCTGCAAAAGAGTAGATAGGATTGGAAGTTTGACGTAGAAGGTCGTTTATAAAGATAAGAAATAGAGTAGGAGAAAGAACGGAGCCTTGCGGTACCCCTGAATTTAGCTTGAACTCGTTTGATGAGATCCCATCTACAACAACTCTTATAGTGCGATCTCTGAGGAAGCTCGATATAAATCGAGAGAAGATATTACCGACACCAAAAGCAATAAGTTTTGATAGAAGTGCTCCGTGCCACACTCTATCAAACGCCTTGGAAATATCCAGAGCCACAACTTTACTTTCGCCAAAACGGTGTATTGAATGACACCATTTTTCCGAAAGGAAGGCTAGCAGGTCTCCCGTAGAGCGTCCCCTACGAAATCCATACTGGCGGTCGCTTAGTAGGTTGTTAGATTCCAGATATTTCACAAGATGGTGGTTTACCATACTCTCCAAAACTTTGGAGAGTGCAGAACAAATTGCTATTGGGCGGTAATTTTCAGGGTTGGTAGCCTCACCCTTTTTAGGGATTGGCGTTACATTAGCAACCTTCCAACACCGAGGAAATGTACCAGCTTGGTACAAGGTGCTGAAAAGGTTGGCTAATGGACGCGAAAGCGTCGAACAGCACTGCTTCAAGACCAGTGCTGGAATGCCATCCGGCCCTGAAGACTTGTTTATGTTGAGATCTGCTAAAACCCTTTTTACAGCACGGGCGCGAAAGAATATCTTTGGCATAGTTACAGATACTCTTTCGAGCTCGGGCGGAGGTTGAGTGCTTTCCGGCAAGCGGGAATTGCTTGCAAATAATTCAGCTAAAAGGTTAGCTTTGTCAACCGGGTCAGTGAATGTTTGACCATTCTTTAAAAGAGAAGAAATTGAAGAACTAGCATTATTCTTAACTCTTTTAACGAATGACCAGAAACTCTTGCTGCCCCGAGGAGCAGCAAGAATTTTAGTACGAAGACGCTGCTCGTACAGAGCTTTTTCACGTCTTAATACTTTGGCACATGTACGCCTTGCACGTTTGCGTTGCAAATCAGTAACTGGATTTTGGTTATTGCGCCAGTTTCTGAAAGCTTCCTCTCGGGATCTGACTGCTTGTTTGCACGTCTGATTAAACCAAGTTTTTACCTTTGGTTTAATCGAAATGTTTTTCACTGGGATAAACATTTTCATTCCCAGCTTAATAACATTAGAAACCATTTCCGCCGAGGCATTGACATTACTGTCGAGGAAACACAGTTTCCAGTTAAAATGCCTATAGAATTCGTTGAGCTCTGCCCAACGACCTTTTTCGTATAGAAAAATTGAACGTTTCGTAGCTGTTTGCGAAATGCTGCGAAGTGAGGAGAGCGAAAAAGAGGCGGAAATGGTACAATGATCGGAATTTCCGAGAGGTGCAAGAACCTTTACTTCATACTTATCAGGGTGTGAAGTAAGGAAAAGGTCAAGGATGTTTTGTTGGTGCCCATCAACACATGGAATATGTGTTGGCTCATTCACCAGTTGCGCAAGGTGATTGTGCGCTGCAAATAACTCAACATATTGGCCTTCAGGAGTTGTGTGGCTCGAATGGCGAAGCCAGGACGAGTTGTGAACATTGAAATCACCAGCAATAACGATTTCACTGCTCGGACAACTCTCGAGGATCTTCGAAATTGAATCGGAAAGGGCATCGAAGCCAGATAAAGTTGTGCCCCTTTCCGCGTTTGGACTTCTATAAAGAAACCCGAAGTACAAAAGATGCGCCCTGATTCTGAATTTAACCCAGAGACAGCTAAATTCGTTATCATGCGTGCCTAATGATTGCTGGCACTGGTACGCAACTTCATCGCGAATGTACATTGCAATGCCCCTATGAAGGTTAAAAAGGGATAGGAATTGATACCCAGGTATGTGAAGATCCTGTGGATCAGCATTTTCAGATACCTGGGTTTCAGATAAGGCGAAAACATCCGGCCGATGGAGACAAATGTGTGCATAAACAGAGAAGAAATTCGCTCTTAGCCCACGTATGTTGCAGAAGTTTATGATAAAACGATCTGCCATTGCAATATATTGAAAAAAACTAATCAATTGTCTATTTATAGTAAAAGTCTCAAAGATGTTAATTGTTGTCTGCGATACTAATTAATGGTCAGTGTTATGCCTTCACCATTAAATAGTTTGACAACAATTAAATCAGTGATACTTTTACTATAAAAAGGAAAAGGAAAGAAAACACAATGACAATTGCTAAAAGGGCCATAAAAGCCCTGATCTGGTCATTGTTATGGCTAGGTGCCAACACTGATATATTTTTGTTGAAGTTAGGTTGTTGATGTAATGATATTAATGTTTGTAATGATGAGTGATGTTTTGTAGATTTGTTTGTTGTTGTAATAGAGTTATTGTGTTTGTTGTATTAAAAATAAAATAAGAGAAAAACTGGTTTGGAGAGTTTGTTTATTGTTGGATGTTATTAATTTTGTGTTATTTCCACTGTTTGAGTTTATTGTTTGATTTTTAATTATTTCAATTTTTTGTTATTTTGGTTTTAATGTTAATATGTTTTTTTTTTTTTATTTATTTATTTTATTGCACGCATAATTTTAAAATTTTGCATCACTGATATTTCTGCTTCGGCTTTGAAATTTCAGAAGGGTATAAATCTACATTTTTCATTACTAAGTATTAAAATAAAAATGAACAAAGAAAAAAGTGCGCTTTAATAAATCCACTTGTCTGTACTTGCGCATATTTGCGCAAATTATTTTATATATAAATTTAAAATTTTTTTTCAGCTCTAAAAAAATTGTAAAGAGTAAAAATTAAAATATTTGAATCTACCCCAGACACAGACTAAGACCTAGAATAGAATAGACTAAGACATAGACATAGACAAAGTCTAAGACATAGACTAAGACATAGACTAAGACACAGACTTAGACACAAACTAAGACATTAACTAAGACATAGACTAAGAAATGGACTAAGACATAAACTAAGACATAGACTAAGACATGGACTAAGACATAAACTAAGACATAGACTAAGACATAGACTAAGACATAGACTAAGATATAGACTAAGACACAGACTAAGACATAGACTAAGACATAGACTAAGACATAGTCTAAGACATAGACTAAGACATGGACTAAGACATAGACTAAGACATAGACTAAGACATAGACTAAGACATAGACTAAGACATAAACTAAGACATAGACTAAGACATAGACTAAGATATAGACTAAGACACAGACTAAGACATAGACTAAGACATAGACTAAGACATAGACTAAGACATAGAATAAGACATAGACAAAGACATAGACAAAGACATAGACTAAGACATAGACTAAGACATAGACTAAGACATAGACTAAGACATAGACTAAGACATAGACTAAGACATAGACTAAGACATAGACTAAGACATAGACTAAGACATAGACTAAGACATAGACTAAGACATAGACTAAGACATAGACTAAGACATAGACTAAGACATAGACTAAGACATAGACTAAGACATAGACTAAGACATAGACTAAGACATAGACTAAGACATAGACTAAGACATAGACTAAGACATAGACTAAGACATAGACTAAGACATAGACTAAGACATAGACTAAGACATAGACTAAGACATAGACTAAGACATAGACTAAGACATAGACTAAGACATAGACTAAGACATAGACTAAGACATAGACTAAGACATAGACTAAGACATAGACTAAGACATAGACTAAGACATAGACTAAGACATAGACTAAGACATAGACTAAGACATAGACTAAGACATAGACTAAGACATAGACTAAGACATAGACTAAGGCATAGACTAAGACATAGACTAAGACATAGACTAAGACATAGACTAAGAGATAGACTAAGACATAGACTAAGACATAGACTAAGACATAAACTAAGACATTGACTAAGACATAGACTAAGACATAGACTAAGATATAGACTAAGACATAGACTAAGATATAGACTAAGATATAGACTAAGACACAGACTAAGACATAGACTAAGACATAGACTAAGACATAGACTAAGACATAGACTAAGACATAGACTAAGACATAGACTAAGATATAGACTAAGACATAGACTAAGACATAGACTAAGACATAGACTAAGACATAGACTAAGACATAGACTAAGACATAGACTAAGACATAGACTAAGACATAGACTAAGACATAGACTAAGACATAGACTAAGACATAGACTAAGACATAGACTAAGACATAGACTAAGACATAGACTAAGACATAGACTAAGACATAGACTAAGACATAGACTAAGACATAGACTAAGACATAGACTAAGACATAGACTAAGACATAGACTAAGACATAGACTAAGACATAGACTAAGACATAGACTAAGACATAGACTAAGACATAGACTAAGACATAGACTAAGACATAAACTAAGACATAGACTAAGACATAAACTAAGACATAGACTAAGACATAGACTAAGACATAGACTAAGATATAGACTAAGATATAGACTAAGATATAGACTAAGACATAGACTAAGACATAGACTAAGACATAGACTAAGACATAGGCTAAGACATAGACTAAGACATAGACTAAGACATAGACTAAGACATAGACTAAGACATAGACTAAGACATAGACTAAGACATAGACTAAGACATCGACTAAAACATATCCTAAGACATAGACTGACTGCTTTAAAAATTTTTTATAAAAAATTTTTCTTGATAAAAATATTCCTATAGAAAATTTTTCGTTATAAAAATTTTGGTTTTATCAAAAAACAATTTATTGTAATAAATTGGGATTTTAGTGCAATACACTACAGTAAAAGTTTTTATTTACAAATTGTCTATAAAAAATTTTTCTATACAAAATTTTTTCATTATAAACATTTTTTGAAAGAAAAATTTTGGGATTAAACTTTTTTGGCTTTAAAATGTTTCCATAGAAAATTTTTCGTTTTAAAAAGTTTTCTATAGAAATTTTCTTAGTAAATATTTTCTATAGAAAATTTTTGTTAAAAAAAATTTTCTACAGAAAATTTTTTTTATAAAATTTTTCTACAGAAATTTTCTTTTATAAAATTTTTAGTTTTAAAAATTTTTCTATATGTATATATTTTTTTATGAAATGTTCCCTTAGAAAATTTTTCTATACAAAATTTTTCGTTAAAAAATTTTTTCTTAAAAAAATTTGTAAATTGAAAATTTTTTGTTATTAAAATTTGTCTATAGAATTTTTTTTTTTTATAAAATAAATGTTCCTTTAGAAACTTTATATAAAATTTTTTGTTATAAAAATTTTTCTATTAAAAGTTTTTTCTTTATAAAAATTTATATATAGAAAATTTTTCGTTACAAATATTTTTCTATAGAAAACTTTTCTTTAGAAAATTTTTCTTTATTCTGTAGAAAATTTTTCGTTAAAAAAATGTTTCTATAAAAAATTGTTCGTAATAAAAAATTGTCTATGAAAAATTTTTCTATATAAAATTTTTCGTTATAAAAATCTTTCTATAGAAAATTTTTCGTTATAAAAATTTTTCAATAGAAAATTTTTCTTTATAAAAATTTTTCTATAGAAAATTTTTAGTTGTAAAAATTTGTCTACAGAAAATTTTTGTTACAAAAATTTTTCTTTAAAAAATTTTTTTGGTATACAAATTTTTCTTTAAAAAATTTTTTGATATAAAAATTTTTCGATAGAAAATTTTTCTATCAAAAAGTTTTTGTTATAAAAATTTTTCTACAGAAAATTTTTCGTTATAGAAATTTTTCTATAGAAAATTTAACTTTACAAAAATTTTCCTGTAGAAAATTGCTCGTTATCAAAATTTTTCTATAAAAATTTTTTATATAGAATTTTTCAACCCAAAAATTTTTCTATAGAAATTTTTCATTATAAAAATTTTCTATAGAAAATTTCTTTATGAAAATTTTCTGTATAAAATTATTGTTACAAAATTTTTTCTACAGAAACTTTTTTTAGAAAATTTTTCTTTAGAAAATGTTTCGTTATAAAAATGTTTCGTCGTAAACATTTTTTGTAGTAAAGAGTTTTCCATAGAATTTTTTTTATTAATGGTTTCTTTGGAAAAGTGTTCGTTATAAAAATTTTTCGAACGAAAATTTTTCTTTATTAAAATTTTTCTATAAAAAAATGTTCGTTCAAAAAATTTTTCTATAGAAAATTTTTTGTTATAGAATTTTTTCTATAGAAAATTTTTGATTATAAAAATTTTTCGTTATAAACTTTTTTTTAGATATCAAAATTTTTCGATACAAATGTTTCTTTATAAAATTTTTCTATAGAAAATTTTTCATTATAAAAATTTTTCGCTACAAAAACTTTTCATTATAAAAATTGTTCGTTACAAAAATTTTTCATAATAAAAATTTTTCTAAAGAAAATTTTTCGGATTAAACTTTTTTGTTTTTAAAATATTTTTATAGAAAGTTTTTCGTTATAAAAAGTCTTCTATAGAAATAAATTTTCTGTAGAAAATTTTTGTTACAACATTTTTTTTTTTAATTTTTCGTCGTAAAAATTTTTCGTAAGAAAAATTTTTCTGTAGAAAATTTTTTTATGAAATTTTCCTTTAGAAAATTTTTATATACAAAATTTTTTGTTATCAAAATTTTTCAGTAGAAAATCGTTATAAAAATGTTCTATATAAATTTTTCGTTATAAATATTTTTTGTAGAGAATTTTTCAAAACAAAAATTTTTTTATAGAAAAGTTTCATTATAAAAAATTTTCTATAGAAAATTTTTCGTTATAAAAATTTTCAATATAAAAATATTTCTATAAAAAATTTTTCGTTAAAAAATATTTCTATAAAAATTTTTCTTTTAAAAATATTTCTATAAAAATTTTTATAAAATTTTTTCTGTAGGAAATTTTCTGTTATCAACATTTTTCTATAGAAAATTTATCATTATAAAAATTTTTCTATAGAAGATATTTCGTTATATAAATTTTTCTATAGAAAATTTTCCTATACAAAATTTTTCGTTATAAAAATTTTTCTTTATAAAAATTTTTCTTTATAAAAATTTTTCTTCAGAAAATTTTTAATAATAAAAATGTTTCTATATAAAATTTTTAGTTACAAAAATTTTTCTATAGAAAATTTTTAGTTATAAAAATTTTTCTGTAGAAAATTTTTAGTTATAAATATTTTTCTAGAGAAAATTGTTTGTTATACAAATTTTTCGATAGAAAATTTTTAGTTATAAAATTTTTTTTATAAAAAATTTTTCGTTATAAAAATTTTTCTATAGAAATTTTTTGTTATAAAAATTTTTTTAAAAATGTTTATTGCGAAATCATATATGAATTGAAAGAGTATCCCCAAAAAACATATATATTTTTTTTTATGAAAAAAGAAATATTTATATAATTTATTCTGCAGAATCAAGATACCACCAAAAAAATGACCAGTCTCTAAGAAGAAAAAGGCCGACACATTAAACCAAAACAAAGACTATAAAAAAATCATGGAAAAATCTGTGGAACACGCAACTTCCTTTGAAATCAAAGCATGAACAACTAAAGCCAAACCCAAACCAGATAAAAAAAAAAAAATAAAAAATTCAATAAAGAAAATTGAATTGAAAATTGTATGCAATTTTCCGACATAAAACAAAACAACCAGAAACGGATTTTATTATTTCTTTTGGACTAAAACAAATAAATAAACACATAAAGTTAATAAATTGTTTGATAAAGAAAATAAATTTTCTATATAAAAATTTTTCAAAGATTTTGTAACAAAATCTTAAGAAAAACAAAGAAATAAAAAAAAATCTGATGAAAGCAACATAAACTTAAAGGCAAAAAGACGGCAGGCAATATTTTATGGTCCAATTGCAATGAATAAACAGTTTTAGCCATTTTTAGGTTCTTTTTTTTTCTCTAGTTCTCTAAGACATATAAAAAAAGAAAATTGTTATGGAAAATATCTGTTTGATTGTTTTGGTTGTCTTAACATAAATATTTTGTATTTGGCCCAAAAAATTGAAACACATTTGAAGAGACCAAAACCAAGAAAACCATAAAAATGCAAGACTTTTTACACAAATCTTTACACGTGTAGACTTTGTTTGTTGATTTAACTTTTGTTCAAATCATTTTTATTTCATCTGATTTAGTTTTTGGTTTTTTAGTTACTTTTACTTCAAAACTAAAAGTTACTTTTTTG
Source organism: Stomorhina lunata (assembly GCA_933228675.1). Classification (NCBI taxonomy): domain Eukaryota; kingdom Metazoa; phylum Arthropoda; class Insecta; order Diptera; family Rhiniidae; genus Stomorhina; species Stomorhina lunata. The sequence continues at coordinate 30,081,197 of OW121742.1, forward strand.
ATGAATTTCAAATCATTTGGATTTTTTTTTCATAATTTGTGTAAAATTGCTGGTGAAATTCAGAGAAATTTGTTAACAAAATATTATTGTCTTGAAATGTTTAAAAAACATAAACAACTTGATTAATTTTACATTCATTAGCGTTTGATTGATTAGAGATGTTTAACACATAAATTTCTTGTTAATACGAGATAAATGTTTTATAGAAAATTTTACAAAATGTCCACTAATTAAGTAGAAATGCAGGTGTAATTTAAACATTTTTTAATTGTACCTGAAGATTATTTTCTAATTGACACAAGACAAAATATAAAACCACAGAGGCTTCAAAATATATCTTATTAAGGCACATAGACTCTTAAAAGTAAATTTTACATGGGATAAAATTGTCTAGAGATAATTTTACATAATGTAAAATATTTAAGAGAAAATTTTACGCAATATAAAATAGTTCATAGTAAATTCTACACAAAATTACCTGTTTAAAAGTAAATTATAAACCATACAAAAATATGAAGAGCAAATTTTACACGATGTAAATTTATTTCATTAAATTTTAAATGGCACCAAAATAGTTTTTTGTTATGTTTACCATATTTTACACTAAGTAAAATAATTGTTAGCGAGTTTTACATGATGTAAAATAATTTAAAGTAAATGTTAAAAGGTGCAAATTAAGTTTAAGTTAATTTTACATGATGTAAAATAGTTTTTTATAAAAATTTACACGGTCAAAAATAATTTTTAATCAATTTTACACAATGTAATTGTGTAAATGTGAAACATTTGAAACAATCTAAAAATATTTAGAGCTAATTTTATACGAAGTAAATTGTTTTATTAAATTTTACATTCCGTAAATTGTTCTTTTTTTAATTTTATTACGGAATTTTAAATTATTAGTAAATTTTACAACATGTAAAAAATAGTTTAGTAAGTTTTAAATATTGTAAAATATACTTTTACCATATTTTACAAGAAGTAAAATAGTATTTAGGAAATTCTACATGAATTTTAAGCAAATTTCACAAGATGTAAATAAGATTTAAGTAAATTTTAAATGACGTAAAGTAGTTTTTATTAAATTTTTTTTATCGTAACAAATATTTTTTTTCTCAATTTTACTCTATGTTATTTCCACTGTCGAACATTAAAAATAATCAAAATTATTTAGAGAAAATTATATATTTTATTTAATTCAAATCAAATTCTTTTAAGTAAATTTTACACCATGTAAAATATAGTTTAGTAAGTTTAAAACTCAACAAAATATTTTTACCATATTTTACACGACTAAAACGATTTTGTATGATGCAAAATTATTTGAAGTAAATTTTACAAGATGTAAATAAGGTTTTAATAAATTTTACATGACGTAAAATCGTTTTTGATAAACTTTATACGGTGACAAATAAGTTTTAATCAAGTTTACACAACGTAATTTTTGCTGTCAAACATTTTAAATAAACTAAACATATTAAGAGCAAATTTTTTGGTTTTATTAAGTTTTACACGACAATTATTAAATTTTACACGACATATAATAGTAAATTTTACACCATGTAAAGAATTGTTTAGTAAGTTTTCAATACTGCAAAATATTATTTTAACTTATTTTACACGACGTAAAACTGTTCTAAGTGAATTCTACACAATTTTAAGTAAATTTTACAAAATGTTAACAAGTTTTTAGTTAATTTTACATGACGTATAATAGTTTTTATTAAACTTTACACTTTGAAAAATATTTTTTTTATCAATTTTGCACGAAGTAATTTTTACTGTCAACTATTTTAAACAATTTAAAATGATTTAGAGTATATTTTGCACGAAGTAAATTGTTTTTATTTAATTTTATACGAAATAAAATAGTTTAAAATAAATTTTACACCATGTAAAATATAATTCAGTAAGATTAAAACTCAACAAAATAATTTTTTTACCATTTTTTACATGAAGTAAATTTGTTTTTAATCGATTTTGTATAATGAAGTTAATTTTACATGGTGTTTAATTGTGTATGGTAAATTTTACATAATGTCAAATTGTTTATTGTAAATTTTACATTGTGACAAAATTTTCAAATTAAATTTTACATAAAGTAAAACTCTTTATGGTAAATTTTAAAAATTGCTTATAATAAACTTTACATGGTGTAAAATTGTTTATAGTAAATTTTACATGCTGTAAAATTGTTATTACCAAATTTTGGTGTAAAATGGTTTATAGTAAATTTTACACGAAGTAAAAATAGTTTTAGTAAATTTTGTAATATGGTTTATAGTAAATTTTACACGATGTAAGTAAATTTTACATGGCGTAGGATTGTTTATAGTAAATTTTACGTGGTATAAAATTGTTATCGTAAAATTTACACCGTGTAAAATGGTTTATAGTAAATCTTACACGGTGTAAAATTGTTTTTAGTTAAATTTACATGGCGTAGAATTGTTTGTAGTAAATTTTACATGGTGTAAAATGGTTTATAGTAAATTTTACACGGTGTAAAATGATTAATAGTAAATTTTACACGGTGTAAAGTTGTTTTTAGATAATTTTACATGTCGTAGAATTGATTATAGTAAATTTTACATTGTGTAAAATGGTTAATAGTTAATTTTACACGGTGTAAAATGGTTTATAGTAAAGTTTACTCGCTGTAAAATTGTTCTTAGTAAATTTTACACCATGTAAAATGGTTTATATTATTTTCAATTAATTTTACATGGCGTAGAATTATTTGTAGTAAATTTTACTCCATGTAAAATGGTTTATAGTAGATTTTACACGGTGTAAAATTGTTTTTAGTAAATTTTACACCATGGAAAATGGTTTATAGTAAACTTTACACGATGTAAAAATATTTTTAGTTAATTTTACATGGCATAGAATTGTTTATAGTAAATTTTACATGGTGTAAAGTGGTGTAAAAGGGTTTATAGTAAATTTTACATGGTGTAAAATTGTTTTTAGTAAATTTGATACCATGTAATATGGTTTAAAGTAATTTTTACACGGTGTAAAATTGTTTTTAGTTAATTTTACATGGCGTAGAATTGTTTATAGTAAATTTTACATGGTGTAAAATGGTTTATAGTAAATTTTACTCGGTGTAAAAGGGTTTATAATAAATTTTACATGGTTTATTTTTTATTTTGAATGGTTAATAGTTAATTTTACACGGTGTAAAATGGTTTATAGTAAAGTTTACTCGCTGTAAAATTGTTCTTAGTAAATTTTACACCATGTAAAATAGTTTATATTATTTTCAATTAATTTTACATGGCGTAGAATTGTTTGTAGTAAATTTTACACCATGTAAAATGGCTTATAGTAGATTTTACACGGTGTAAAATTGTTTTTAGTAAATTTTACACCATGGAAAATGGTTTATAGTAAACTTTACACAATGTAAAAATATTTTTAGTTAATTTTACATGGCATAGAATTGTTTATAGTAAATTTTGCATGGTGTAAAGTGGTGTAAAAGGGTTTATAGTAAATTTTACATGGTGTAAAATTGTTTTTAGTAAATTTGATACCATGTAATATGGTTTAAAGTAATTTTTACACGGTGTAAAATTGTTTTTAGTTAATTTTACATGACGTAGAATTGTTTATAGTAAATTTTACATGGTGTAAAATGGTTTATAGTAAACTTTACTCGGTGTAAAAAGGTTTATAATAAATTTTACATGGTTTAAATTGTTTTTAGTTAATTTTACATGGTGTAAAATTGTGTGTAATAAGTTCTACGCGATCTTTTAATAAATTTTACACAATGTAAAATTGTTTTAAGTAAATTTTACATAGCGTAGAATATCTTAAATGTAAAAATGTCTTTCGTTACTTTAATTGGATGGTAAACTAATACAAAAAATTGTAATCGAAAAATGTAGGTGATTTTTTTTAGATGTAAAATAGTAGTTAGTAAATTTTACTAGACGTTAAATATTTAATAGTAAATTTTAATAATAACAATATTATTCTGTGTTAAAATTACTATACACAATTTTACATTGTGTAGAATTTTCTATTTAAGAATTTTCAACGTCAAAAGTTTACCATAAAAAATTTTACACTGTAAAATTTTGTAAGAAAATAAATGTCGTTGTGTCACTGGTACTTAAAACATTTTTAAAAGTTACTAGTAACAATTTTAGAATGCGAAAAATTTACCAAAAACTATTTTACATAGTGTAAAATTTATTATTAATAATTTTACATGGTGTAAAATTTACTATCAAAAATTTTTAACTAAAAAAAAAACTGTGTGAAAAATATCATTAATAATTTTACCCTGTGTAAAATGTACAATAAATCATTTTACTCTGAGTTAAACAAACTATAAACATTTCTGAGCTATGTAAAATTAGCTATACATTACTGTAAACAATGTAAAATTTACTATAACGTATTTTTGCTATGTAATATTTAAAATAAACATTTTTAATTTGTGCAGAAATTGCTACTATCAACTTAACTCTATGTAAAGTGAAATCTCATGTAAAATTTTACACTCTGTAAAATTTGCTTAAAGCCATTTTTCTCTTCTGTGTAAAATTTACCATAAACAATTTTACAGTAAGTAAAAAATGCTATCAAAATTTTTGAGCTACCTTAAATAAGCTATAAATTTTTTAATACAATGTAAAATTTATTATACTATATTTTTCACTGTGTAAAATTCACAGTAAACAATATAACGCTGTGTAATATTTAATATGGACATTTTTACACTATGTGAATTTATCTATAATTATTTTTACACTGTGTAAACTAAACTTTACACAATTTTACACGGTGTAAAATTTACTTAAAACAATTTTATGTGGTGTAAAACATGCTCTCAACTATTTCCTATGGAGTAAAATTTACTATAAACTAGTAATATAACATAATCAAAATCTGATTAGTTTTTAAATTCTACAATTATTGACATTCATCTTATTCATTTCGCCCCACTGTGCTCCTTCAATATCACTCAAAATTTATATTTCTTCTCACTTACCTTTCACATTTTCTTTCCAACTTTTCTAAAATGAAAGCAAAAAAGAAAATATCTATAACTAAATATCGAAAATTAATTGAATCATTAAATAAAATTAAAAAAATTATAATTCAACTACAAATTTATTATTGTCGACAAGATAAAATGCAGACAGAAAAGACATTCCGTCGCTTTGGTCTAACATTATGAAAAAAAACATTCCAATTACACAAAAAGAAATATCATTAAAGAAAATCACAAAATTAGTTGAAAATTTTATGGACAAATTAAAATAATTGTTATAAATTATCATCGAATGATAGTGAAAAGCAGAGAAAAAATTTTGAAAAAAATACTTTCTTTGACACTTAAAACATCAAAGACACGGACGATTTATGAAGCAATAAAATTATGATTGTGATAAAATTGTATAAATACGCAATTAATGTGGAAAGACAGATGATTATATGAATGGACGGACGGACGATTTCAATTGCTATCATCATTTAAGAGCTTAAGGAAAGATAATGATGATTAGATTAAATGATCATGATGAGGTATCTAGTGAAGTTGTAGTTGCTGTTAAAAAAGTAATAATATTATGATTATAATTACATTTAGACAGATATAAACTGAAGAGGAAAATATGCAGATAAACATAACAGAGATTTAAAGTAATGAAATCAATTTTTACAGTCTAACTTTAAGGAAAATTGTAAGTCGGATAATTTCTAGTATATTTTACACAGTGTAAAAAAGTTTATAGTAAATTTTACACGGTGTAAAACTATAAATAAAAAATTTTACATAATGTAAAATTCTTAATTTGAATTTTTTTACGAAGTAAAATTGTTCATAGTAAATTTTATACAGTGTAAAATTGCTTACAAGGAAATTTTCACCGTGTAAAATGGTTTACAGTAAATTTTACAGGGTGTAAATTAATTAATACTGAATTTTACACGGTACAAAATTGTTCAAAGCATATTTTACACACTGTAAACTTGTTAAAAGTAAATTTTACATGATGTAAAATTTTAAATAAAAAATTTTACACAGTGTAAATAATTAATATTAAATTTTACACCTCACAAAATTGTTCAAAGTAAATTTTACATAGTGTAAAAGTGTTAATAAAACATTTTACACTATATACATTTGTTTACAGTAAATTTTACATACTGTAAAATACTTTATAGTAAATTTTACACAGTGTAATATAATAAATATTAAATTTTACACTTTACAAAATTGTTCAATGTATATCTTACACAGTGTAAAATTGTCAATAGTAAATTCAACACCATGGAAATTTGCTTAAAATAAATTTTACATGCTGTAAAATATTAAATAATACATTTTACACAGTGTCAAATAATTAATATTAAATTTTACACTGCACAAAAATGTTCAAAGTATATTTTACACAGTGTAAAATTGTTAATAGTGAATTTTACACGATTTGCAATAAAGTTTTTTTTTTAACAATTTTACATAATGAAAACTTTTCTAAAGAAAATTTTTGGTATAAAAGTTTTCTATAGAAAATTTTTGGTATAAAAGTTTTCTATAGAAAATTTTTGGTATAAAAGTTTTCTATAGAAAATTTTTGGTACAAAAGTTTTCTATAGAAAATTTTTGGTATAAAAGTTTTCTATAGAAAATTATCGGTACAAAATTTTTTATAGAAATTTTCGGTACAAAATTTTTTTTAGAAAATTTTCGGTACAAAATTTTTTAAAGAAAATTTTCAGTACAAAATTTTTTAGAGAAAATTTTCGGTACAAAATTTTTTATAGAAAATTTTCGGTACAAAATTTTTTATAGAAAATGTTCGGTACAAAATTTTTTATAGAAAATTTTCGGTACAAAATTTTTTATAGAAAATTTTCGGTACAAAATTTTTTATAGAAAATTTTCAGTACAAAATTTTTTATAGAAATTTTCGGTACAAAAATTTTTTTTTAGAAAATTTTCGGTACAAAATTTTTTATAGAAAATTTTAGGTACAAAATTTTTTATAGAAAATTTTCGTTATAAATTTTTTGATAGAAAATTTTGGGTGCAAAATTTTTTATAGAAAATTTTCGGTACAAAATTTTTTATAGAAAATTTTCGGTACAAAATTTTTTATAGAAAATTTTCGGTACAAAATTTTTTATAGAAATTTTCGGTACAAAATTTTTTATAGAAAATTTTCGGTACAAAATTTTTTATAGAAAATTTTCGGTACAAAATTTTTTATAGAAAAATTTCGGTACAAAATTTTTTATAGAAAAATTTCGGTACAAAATTTTTTATAGAAAATTTTCGGTACAAAATTTTTTATAGAAAATTTTCGGTACAAAATTTTTTATAGAAAATTTTCGGTACAAAATTTTTTATAGAAAATTTTCGGTACAAAATTTTTTATAGAAAATTTTCGGTACAAAATTTTTTTTAGAAAATTTTCGGTACAAAATTTTTTAAAGAAAATTTTCAGCACAAAATTTTTTAGAGAAAATTTTCGGTACAAAATTTTTTATAGAAAATTTTCGGTACAAAATTTTTTATAGAAAATGTTCGGTACAAAATTTTATATAGAAAATTTTCGGTACAAAATTTTTTATAGAAATTTTTCGGTACAAAATTTTTTATAGAAAATTTACGTTATAAAATTTTTTGTACAAAATTTTTTAGAGAAAAATTTCGTTAAAATTTTTTTTTTCTAGTCAGTTATATTGAAATTTTCTTAAATTAAATTATTTTTTTTCTTTTTGGAAATTTTTTGTAGTGGGTGTCTGAAGCCACTCTTGATTTCTTGATATGTCTTCGATGTTCAGCTGATAACAATATTTACGATGTGATCATAAATTTTCTTAAACAAATTGAAAAAGACAAACAAACGATAAAACGAAAGAAATGTTGCGACTCTAAATTATGTTTGAGAAAAGTCCTTACACATATTTCGACTCCAACTAACTAACGTGTAAAAACTCATGCCAAGTAATATTTGCAAGAAATCATATTCCGTAAAAATGTCAGTTAAAATTTCAAGCCATAGGTTTTCACATAAAAAGACATTTTTTAGGTTCGCTATTGAAGATAAATGGAATACTTCATGATTTTGACGCTTCATAACTTACAACTCCACAGAATTTACAATCAGTGAAAACCTATGAGTAACTTTACTTTACGACACGCATTTCAAATTCATAAATAAATATTGAAAAATGTTTCTGAGGTCTTATTGACTATTTTCTACAATTTCTACACCTCAAACATGCTACAATGCTTAACGATTGCCAAGTCATCATCATTATCAGCCGGGGCATCAGATGTTAACTGGAGGAGTCAAGCAAAAAATATAAACGAATATTATCTACTCGTACATAATATTTATAATAAATATTGTATTCATAAAGTTTGCTACAAAGCTGCTTTATTTTTTTCTTTCTAGTTGCTAGTACATGTATTTTTTTTTCTTTCACTGTCAAAGTAAAACAATGATTGACAATCTTCTCATTGACTTGACTCTTCAAAATGTTCAACGAAATTCAAACTTTGTAGCAAAACCATTAAAGAAACATTCAACGCTTATAGCGCGATTATGCTGGTACACAATTTACTTTGTATCTACTAGTCGCGGTACCTACCGAGATACATTTAGGTATGACTTGCAATCAGAGTTATTTTTAATAATTGAAGGGAAGGTATGCTAAGTACTAGATTTAAGTAAAACGAAAAAACTGTGATAATGTTAGGATTTGTGGCATAATTACAAATTTATGGAAGACTTTCAAGTATCAACATCTTTGTATTACAATTTAAGTAAAACATAAGTCGGATTCTGTTAAAAAGGGTACATTCCCTTTTAAAAAAGTACACATGTCTGTTGACTCTATGAATATGAATTCACTTCTATTCAATTTTTTTTATCATATCTACAAAAAATCATTAAAAATTAAAATCTATAGATAATTTTTGGTATAAAATTTTTCTATAGAAAATTTTGGGTATAAAATTTTTCAATAAAAAATTTTTGGTATAAAAGTTTTCTATAGAAAATTTTTTGTATAAAATTTTCTAAAGAAAATTTTTGGAATAAAAGTCCATTTTTATAGAAAATAGAAAATTTTCTATATAAAACTTTTATACTTTTGGGATCAAATGTAAATACACTTCTTTTTGAAGAAAATTTTTAGCGTAAAAAGTTTCCTATAGAAAAATTTTTGGCACAAAAGTTTTCTATAGAAAATTTTTGGCAGAATTGTTTTCTATAGAAAATTTTTGGCATCAAAGTTTTCTATAAAAAATTTTCGGTATAAAATTTTTCTATAGAAAATTATCGGTATAAAATTTTTTTACAGAAAATTGTCGGTATAAAAATTTTCTATATAAAAATTTTCTATATAAAAATTTTATACCGAAAATTTTTTATAGAAAACTTTCATACTAAAATTTTTCTATAGAAAACTTTTTTACAAAAAATTTTCTGTACAAAAATTTTATATCAAAAATTTGTTACATAAAACTTTTTTACAAAAAATTTTCTATACAAAATTTTTATACCGAAAATTTTTTATAGAAAACTTTTATGCCAAAAATTTTCTATAGAAAAATTTTATACCGAAAATTTTTTATAGAAAACTTTTATGCCAAAAATTTTCTATAGAAAACTTTTCTGCCAAAAATTTTCTATAGAAAACTTTTGTGCCAAAAATTTTTCTGTAGAAAACTTTTACGCTAAAAATTTTCTATAGAAAACTTTTATACCAAAAATTCTCTATGGAAAACTTTTATACCAAAAATTTTCTTTAGAAAACTTCTATACCAAAAATTTTTTTATAGGAAATTTTTATGCTAAAAAATTTTCTATAGAAATTTTTTATACCAAAAATTTTCTATAGGAAATATTTATACAAATTTTATACAAATTTTCTATAGAAATAAAATAAATCCTAATTTTTCAATTCATTCAATTTAAAGTTCGAATAATTAATTCCCAAAAAAAAAGAAATTTTTTATATCTAAAAATTTTCTATATATTTTTATAGAAAAATTTTACAGCGAAAATTTTCTATAGAGAAATGTTATACCAAAAATTTTCTATAGAAAAATTTTATACCGAAAATTTTTTATAGAAAATTTTCGGTACAAAGTTTTTTATAGAAAAATTTCGGTACAAAATTTTTTATACAAAATTTTTGGTACAAAATTTTTTATAGAAAATTTTCGGTATAAAAATTTTTATAGAAAATTTTAGTTAAAATTTTTTGTTTGAGAAAATTTTCATTATAAAATTTTGTATAGAAAATTTTCGGTATAAAATTTTTCTTTAGAAAATTTTCGGTATAAAACTTTTCTTTAGAAAATTTTCGGTATTAAATTTTTCTAAAGAAAATTTTCGGTTTAAAATTTTTCTATAAAAAATTTTCGGTTTAAAATTTTTTTATAGAAAATTTTCGGTACAAAATTTTTTATACCAAATTTTCGATACAAAATTTTTTTTATAAGAAATTTTCAGTACAAAATTTTTTTATAGAAAATTTTTGCATAAAATTTTTTATAGAAATTTTCTGTATAAATTTTTGGTACAAACTTTTTTATAGAAAATTTTCGTTTTACATTTTTTTCTAGTAAATTTTCGTTACAAAATTTTTGATAGAAAATTTTCGGTACAAAATTTTTTATAAATAATTTCGATACAAAATTTTTGATGAATATTTTCGGTACAAAATTTTTTATGAATATTTTCGGTACAAAATTTTTTATGAATATTTTCGGTACAAAATTTTTTATGAAAATTTTCAGTACAAATTTTTTTATAAAATTTTTTATAGAAATTTTCTGTATAAATTTTTTTATAGAAAATTTTTGTTATAAAATTTTTTTATAGAAATTTTCTGTATAAATTTTTGGTACAAACCTTTTTTATAGAAAATTTTTTTTTTATAGAAAATGTTTGTTATAAAATTTTTTATAGAAATTTTCTGTATAAATTTTTGGTACAAACTTTTTTGATAGAAAATTTCTGTTAAAATTTTTTTTTGAAGAAAATTTTCGTTATAAAAATTTTTATAGAAAATTTTCGTTATAAAATTTTTTATAGAAAATTTTAGGTAAAAAAACAATTTATAAAAAAATTTCGGTTTACATGACTTGATCAATCATTAAAAGTTCAATAGAAGCCAAATTAGTTTCAAATTTATTTCTAAATGATTTTTCAAAATTTTGTCACGATCTGTCACACAATTTCCGTTTAAAATTGTCATATTTTGTTGTTCCCCCTGTAAAAAAATACCATTTAAATTACATCACTATTACATTATATTAAGTTAAGTGTAACTAATTAAGTTATTTGAAGCTTTGAACTAAACGTAGAGTAAATTGATATAACTTTTGACCCTGAGGTAAATATGAAACTGAATCGAATTTTGTGTAGAAATTTCTCTTGTCAGTTTACAGCGGTCGGTAAAAGTAAACGCACGTTTTTTTTAAACAATAAAAAATTTTTTATATATTTTTTATTGCCCAGAGCTTTTGTTGCTATTTATTTATTTAAGCATAATTTGTTATTCTTTCTTTTGTAGTATTTTTTTAGTTTTGTTTTTATGGATTTTTTTTTTTGTTTAACAAAAGATGAGTGTGATGTCATGTTTTAAAGACAATTTTATTGTTTTAGTGTTTTTTTTCTTTATTTGTTTAAAAATTAGAATTTTTAAAACTTTTTTTTTTAGACATTGAGCTAAAAATTGAAACTGTTTCTTGAAATGTTTTTGTTGTATTTCGAAAGCCGATTAAATATTAATGGGATTTAAGCCAATTTGTTATTTAGTAATAAATTATAATTGTAAACAAACTGAGTTAATGAATAATTCTATTAACCAAATAAAACTTCTTTGAGGAAATTACAACACTTCTTCGAAAGGAAGAAGAATCTTATATTCTTAAACGAGCAATAATTGTATATATATATATATATATATATATATATAGAATGGCTATCTCGAAAACGGCTCTAACGATTTTGATAAAATTTTGACAGTGGGTACCTTTTTTGATGTATAGGTCGAAGAAGAAGGGACTTTTGGAACCTTTGCCTCTAAGAGGGTAAAAACGGGTAAAAAGGGGAAATAATCGAAAACTATATATCTCCTAAGGTAATAGGTATAGAAACAAAATTAAAATTACGTTTTAAACAGCTATGAAAATAAGCCGACAGGTGTTTGGTACTTTTTTGAAACTATGTACGGTAGGGGGTAAAAAAGGGTGAAAATTGTTTTTTTGGTACTTTTTTAACCCACTCTTATTTTTTAAACCAAAGAATATAGAAAGGAACTTTGTACTGCAGTCAATAGATGTGAAAGAAATATTGAACACGTATTTGGTACTTTTTTGATTTTGGGGCCAAAATGGGTAAAAAAGGGATAACATGATAACTTAACATCTCAAAAAGTAATATGAATAGGAACATTATGTTAACTGCGTTTTAATAAAATGTACCGAATTCAATTGGTACCAAAGAAGCACCAAATATGCATATGGAACTTTTTGAAATTAGGGGATAAAAAGGGTAAAAAATTAGTAATGTTATACATTTTAAACAAATGAATGTTTATCTGTATGTATGTTCTTTATAGAATAGTAAACTGTGAATTTGATCATATTATGCTCTTTAGCGAAGATGTTGCGGATAAGCCGGCGAAGGTTTTTAATTTGGTAATACTAATTTCCGTTAGGTGGCGCCACTGAAAATTACTAAAAATTAATTAAATCGTAAACTGTACACTTGATCATGCTATGAACTTTAGCAAAGTTGTAGCGCATGAGCCGGCGAAGGCTTTTTATTTGTTGTAAATAATTTCCGACAGGTGGCGCTACTGAAAATTACTCAAAATCGATTTAATCATAAGCTGTACATTTAATCATGCTATAATCTTTAACAAAGTTGTTGCGGATAAGCCGATGAAGGTTTATTAATGGGAATGACCAAAGTCCGATAGGTGGCGCTACTGAAAATTACTCAAAATTAATTAAATCGTAAACTGTGCATTTGATCATGTTATAATCATAAGTAAAGTTGTTACGCATAAGCAGACGAAGGTTTCTTAGTTGGTATGAACAACTTCAGGTGGCGCCACTGAAAACTACTCAAAATGAATTAAATCATAAATTGTGCATTTGATTAAGCTATAATCTTTAGCAAAGTTGTTGCGCATGAGTCGACGGAGGTTTCTATTGGTATGACCAATTTCCAAAATTTTTAAAATGAGTTAAACTGTAAACTATGCAAACTATGTGTTGATCGGACAAAATCAATAAAATAATTCAAAATTAACTAAATATTTGTACAATGTATTTCCTCTAAATTTATTTTACTACTTTATAAAATAAAATATATAAAAAATTTTAAAATTTGCCTAAAAATGCTTATCATAAAGCTCCGAGTAAGGTTCGGTCAACCAGGTACTAATGTAATTAATTGTTTAAACAAAATTTTAGAAGCAGATTTTCTATACCTTGAAAAACAGATTTATTACAAAACATAGAATTTTATAACATTTTAATGATGTAAACAGATTTTACGCGAAGTCAAAAATTATTTAAAGAACAGCTAGTGCAATACACTGATGTACACAAATTTTGCTATTAATTTTTAATTATTTTTATAATTTTACTCAAACATTTTTTATAAATTTTCTGTCTCGCCAAAAATATTTCCCCAAAAAATTGCTCCACTTACTTTAAAATCCTTTAACAGGTGTTCCACTTACATACATTTCTCATTAATTAGACACAAGTTTTGTAAACAATTTAAACAATTTGATACAAATTTAATAGCAGCAAAATTTTAATTATAGAAACGCCAGCAGACGCACACACAAAACGCAAAATAGAAAAAAAGTGAATCGTAAAGGTGAATAAACCGCCTCTCATTCACGTACGAGACATCATTACGCGCATTAGAAAATGCGATTTGAATAAAAAATTTTAAAAAAGTGAATTAAATTTCTTTTAAAATGAAAACAACGTACAAATGATTTTAATTTACAAGTTCTAAATAGATTTTATGGCGCATAATGATACGAGTATATTTTAATGGGAGACGTGCTCGTGAATGCTCAACAAATCTCATGAATAAATCTTAAAGATTTATTGCTGCCAAATTGTTTAAAGTTAATTTTACAAGGTGTAAAATTATTTATAGTTAATTTTACTTCATGTATACTTGTCTATAGTAAACTTTACACCCCATCAAATTGTTTATAGTAAATTTTACACGGTGTAAAATTGTTTGTAGTTTATTTTACAAGGTGTAAAATTGCTTATAGTAAATTTTACATAATACAAAATTATTAATAGTAAATTTTACATGGTGTAAACTTGTTAACAGTAAATTTTACATGGTAAAAAATTGTTTGTAATAAACTAAAAATCGTACAAAATTGTTTACAGTTAATTATACAAGGTGTCAAACTGTTTATAGTAAATTTTACAGCGTTAAATAGTTCATAGTAACTTTTACAAGGTGTAAAATTGTTTATAGTAAAATTTACACTGAGTAAAATTGCTTACAGTAAATTTTACACGGTGTAAATTTGTTTATAGTGAATTTTACACGGTTTAAAATAGTTTATAGTAAATTTAACACGATGTAAAATTGTTTATAGTAAATTTTAAACGATGTAAAATTGTTTATAGTAAATGTTACACGATGTAAAACTGTCTATAGTAAATTTTACACTATTGCTTATTGTAATTGTTTATCGTAAATTTTATAAAATTGTTTATAGTAAACTTTACACTAAGTAAAATTGTTTACATTAAATTTTACACAGTGTAAATTTGTTTATAGTGAATTTTACACGGTTTAAAATTGTTTATAGTAAATTTAACACGATGTAAAATTGTTAACAATTTAGTTTACACGATGTAAAATTTTTATAGTAAATTTTACACGATGTAAAATTGTTTATAGTAAATTTTACACGATGTAAAATTGTCTATAGTAAATTTTACACTATTGTTTATTGTAATTGCTTATCGTAAATTTTACACGTTGTAAAATGGTTTTAGTCAATTTTACATGCAGTAAAATTGTTTACAATTTAATTTACACGATGTAAAATTTTTTATAGTAATTTTTACACTATGTAAATTTGTTTATAGTAATTTTTACATGATGTAAAACTGTTTATAGTTAATTTTAAACTATGTCAAATTGTTTACAATTTAGTTTATATGGTGTAAAATTGTTTATAGCAAATTTTACACGATGTAAACAATTTTGTAGTTGCTGTTACTCAGTGAAAAGTTGATTTTACACAGTTTAATAGTAAATTTCACACGGTGTAAAATAGTTTGTATTAAATCTTATATGGAATACAATTTTTGATAGTATACTTTACTATACTTTACACGGTGTAAAATTTTTTCTACTAATTACTAATATACGGCGTAAAATTGTTTTACACCGAAACTTTTAAAACAAAAATTTTTCATTAAAATTTTTATACCAAAAATTTTGTATGCAAAATTTTTTTACTGAAAATTTTCTATAGAAAAATTTTATACCAAAAATTCTTAAAGAAAAATTTTGTACCAAAAATTTTTAAAGAAAATTTTCTATAGAAAATTTTGTATCGAAGATTTTTTTTGGAAAAATTTTATTGCTAAAATTTTCTAAAGAAAAATTTTATAGCAAAAATTTTCTATAAAAAACTTTTAGATCAAACATTTTCTATAAATAACTTTTAAACCATTAATTTGTGTAGACAAATTTTATACCGAAAATTTTCTATAGAAAAATTTTATACCGAAAATTTTCTATAGAAAAATTTTATACCGAAAATTTTCTATAGAAAAATTTTATACCGAAAATTTTCTATAGAAAACTTTTATACCGAATATTTTCTATAGAAAACTTTTATACCGAAAATTTTCTATAGAAAACTTTTATACCGAAAATTTTCTATAGAAAACTTTTATACTGAAAATTTTCTATAGAAAAATTTTATACCGCAAATTTTCTATAGAAAAATTTTATACCGCAAATTTTCTATAGAAAACTTTTATACCAAAAATTTTCTATAGAAAACTTTTATACCGAAAATTTTCTATAGAAAAATTTTATAGCGAAAATTTTCTATAGAAAAATTTTATACCGAAAATTTTCTATAGAAAAATTTTACACCAAAAATTTTCTATAGAAAAATTTTACACCAAAAATTTTCTATAGAAAAATTTTACACCGAAAATTTTCTATAGAAAAATTTTTCACCGAAAATTTTCTATAGAAAAATTTTATACCGAAAATTTTCTATAGAAAAATTTTATACCGAAAAATTTCTATAGAAAAATTTTATACCGAAAATTTTCTATAGAAAACTTTTATACCGAATATTTTCTATAGAAAACTTTTATACCGAAAATTTTCTATAGAAAACTTTTATACCGAAAATTTTGTATAGAAAGCTTTTATACTGAAAATTTTCTATAGAAAAATTTTATACCGAAAATTTTCTATAGAAAAATTTTATACCGAAAATTTTCTATAGAAAAATTTTATACCGAAAATTTTCTATAGAAAAATTTTATACCGAAAATTTTCTATAGAAAAATTTTATACCGAAAATTTACTATAGAAAACTTTTATGGCGAAAATTTTCTATAGAAAACTTTTAAAGCGAAAATTTTTTATAGAAAAATTTTATACCGAAAATTTTGTATAGAAAACTTTTATACCGAAAATTTTCTATAGAAAACTTTTATACCGAAAATTTTCTATAGAAAATTTTTATACCGAAAATTTTCTATAGAAAAATTTTATACCGAAAATTTTCTATAGAAAAATTTTATACCGAAAATTTTCTATAGAAAAATTTTATACCGAAAATTTTCTATAGAAAAATTTTATACCGAAAATTTTCTATAGAAAAATTGTATACCGAAAATTTTCTATAGAAAAATTGTATACCGAAAATTTTCTATAGAAAAATTTTATACCGAAAATTTTCTATAGAAAAATTTTATATCGAAAATTTTTTATAGAAAAATTTTACACCGAACATTTTCTATAGAAAAATTTTATACCGAAAATTTTCTATAGAAAAATAAAATTTTATACCGAAAATTTTCTATAGAAAAATTTTATACCGAAAATTTTCTATAGAAAAATTTTATATCGAAAATTTTCTATAGAAAAATTTTATACAGAAAATTTTCTATAGAAAAATTTTATACCGAAAATTTTCTATAGAAAAATTTTATATCGAAAATTTCTTATAGAAAAATTTTATAAAGAAAATTTTCTATAGAAAAATTTTATACCGAAAATTTTCTATAGAAAAATTTTATACCGAAAATTTTCTATAGAAAAATTTTATACCGAAAATTTTCTATAGAAAAATTTTATCCGAAAATTTTCTAAAGAAAATTTTTATACCGAAAATTTTCTATAGAAAAATTTTATACCGAAAATTTTCTATAGAAAAATTTTATACCGAAAAATTTCTATAGAAAAATTTTACACCGCAAATTTTCTATAGAAAAATTTTATACCAAAAATTTTCTATAGAAAACTTTTATACCGAAAATTTTCTATAGAAAACTTTTATACCGAAAATTTTCTATAGAAAACTTTTATACCGAAAATTTTCTATAGAAACATTTTATACCGAACATTTTTATTAGCAAAATTTTTTACCAATAATTTTCTGAAGACGTGAAGGGTTGGGGTTTGGAATCTATCTATGATGAGAAATAAGATCAATCTCTGAGCCCACGTAGTAAACAAAATAGAATCCTCTTATTTTGTTTACTCAAGAAATAGTGATGGAAACCCAGTGAAGAATTTGATATAGAAAAGAAATGAAATAAAACAAAAGTATTAAGTCTTGAACTTAGGAAAAAATCGAATTTATTTGCGGTATGATTACCTCTTTGTTCGGCTACAAAATTCAGAAGAAGGAATTACAATTATTGGCCAAAAAGGAAACAAAATCTTGGACATTGGCTCCAAACTGACAGTTGGGTTGGGCGTTAATTGCCAGAAAGAGATAGCTAATTTGACAATGTTTAGTAAGCATATCATTGGCTTAAGGATAATGCAGTTGTAAATGCCAGAAGTCGATACATTGACTTTTGGCATTAACATTTTCTTTAGAAAAATTTTATACCGAAAATTTTGTATAGAAACTTTTATACCTAAAACTTTTCTATAGAAAAATTTTATACCAAAAATTTTCTATAGAAAAATTTTTTAACTTTGTACCAAAATTTTTTATAGAAAACTTTTGTACAAAACATTTTCTATAAAAAAGTTATACTGACAATTTTCTTTAGAAACATTTGTTACCGAAAATTTGCTATAGAAAAATTTTATACCGAGAATTTTCTATAGAAAAAATTTATACTCAAAATTTCCATAGAAAAGTTTTATACAAAAAATTTTGCATAGAAAACTTTTATATTTTAAAATTTTCTATAGAAAACTTTTATACCGAAAATTTCCTATAGAAATTTTTGATACCTAAACATTTTCTTTAGAAAACTTTTATACAAACAATTTTCTATAGAAAAATTTCTTGAAATCACTTCACTTTAAATGATTCACCTGTATTAAATCACGAGTCCATCTCTTTTATGCTCTTCATTCCTTAACCCATTTGTTATGCATGAGACGTTGAATGAATTAAGTAGAACTGAGAGCAAAAAGTAAAAAAAAAACATTCGTGTTTTACGCGTTCAACAATTTAGAATAGAAATAAATTATTTTGTTTATTTTAGTTTTATTGTCACATACAAATTTAAATGTTCTTTTTTATAAATTGTATTATTTATATTTTGTTAAAAGCGAGAAATAAAGAAAATAAAGCAAAAACCCTGGTCGATTTGTTAAAAAATACCCTACGAAACTAAGTTGGGTTTAATAAAAAGAAGTTATAGTCATTTTGAAACCGATCCCGATGAAAAGTTCGTAGCCTGTCAAGTACACGATGCTACTGTTATTAAATCCAGATGATTTTTAGGCTACCCTCATCTTCCAAAAGATACGGATATAGATTTGACAGCTTTCGGGCAATTAGTTTTCGAGATATAGTTCTTTAATATGCTTTTGTACCCACAGTGTTCTTCAGATATATCTAATTACTTTTTTCTGTTCCAAGATCGTCAGAGAATGCAGGATGTTGGAGTGGTGATTGTCGAAATTTCGACTAAAGATAAAATGTAAATTTGGTGTATCTTTTTGTACTGAAATTAGTCGTCAAACGGCTCCCAGATTTATTAATATTTAAATGTTTCGGTGGTAATCAGAATTGAAATATAGTTCGGTGTGTCTGTTCAGTCTTCAAAATTTTCGTATTTACATTGACTATAAAAGTGGGACACGGTGGGTATACCCTGAGATGGGTGTCATACCATCACCTAAGGTGTTGTAGGGTATTACAAATTAAACAACAATCAGTTCAAACTGATGTCATTTTCTTTTGTATTTGATGAAAATATCAAGACAATTTTACCATAAACCGCGGGTAGTCGTGATAAATTGTTTATTGAATTTTTTTGCTCAAAAAAGAGACCTTGAAAAAAGATTTTAAAATTTCTTTAAAAATTTATGTTCTAATATTATTTTGCAAATTTCTCTAAGTACAAACAAAATACATAAAAATTTGTTAAGAATCAAAAAAAAAAAAAATTAAAATTTTGCCTTAAAATTCGTCATTTAAATGATCTCATTATTTCGTTTAGTTTGACACTTTTAAAAGATTTGAAAAAAAAAAAATTAGAATATTCAAAAAACTTTTGAACACAATTGGTAACACTAGAATTTCAAGAGCTGCAGGCGACATTTAAATTTATGCATATAATAAATCTTAGGAAAAAATTTCATTGGCTAACAACTATTTTTTTTAGTTTCTTTCTTCCCCTTTTGCTATCCTTCTCCTTGTATTTGATTAAATAATGTTTAGTGGCGCCCACACTCCATATAATTTTCTTCCATAAAAATATTTCCATAACGTCATTTTGATTAAAATGCGGTAATTGTTTTTGTTAAACATACAGAGACGACACCTTTTGAAAAATATAATGATCCGTATAGAGCTATCATTTATCACTTCATAAATTTATCATGTTCTTGTCCTAAGATGGAAAATCAATTTGTTATGGAGCGAGACTCAAACTAAAGTAATAATAATAATTTTAAATTTAATAGAAACTTAAATTGTTTTAAAAATTTAATTTAAAATTCTAATTTTTATTTAACAGCTCAATTTTCAATTTACATTGACGTTCATTTAAATATTTAATTATATTCAATAAAATATTGCATCATAAAAGTCATTAAGTCTGAGAAAATGATTTGAAATTATAACAAACAAAATTTATCTAGAAGCATTTTTCAACCAAATTCTTTCTATATAAAATTTTCTTTAAACAAACATTTTTCTATAGAAAAAATTTTGTTTAACAAAAATTTTTCTATAGAAAAAATTTTGTTTAACAAAAATTTTTCTATAGAAAAAATTTTGTTTAACAAAAATTTTTCTATAGAAAAAATTTTGTTTAACAAAAATTTTTCTATAGAAAAAATTTTGTTTAACAAAAATTTTTCTATAGAAAAAATTTTGTTTAACAAAAATTTTTCTATAGAAAAAATTTTGTTTAACAAAAATTTTTCTATAGAAAAAATTTTGTTTAACAAAAATTTTTCTATAGAAAAAATTTTGTTTAACAAAAATTTTTCTATAGAAAAAATTTTGTTTAACAAAAATTTTTCTATAGAAACAATTTTTCTATAGAAAAAATTTTGTTTAACAAAAATTTTTCTATAGAAAAAATTTTGTTTAACAAAAATTTTTCTATAGAAAAAATTTTGTTTAACAAAAATGTTTCTATAGAAAAAATTTTGTTTAACAAAAATTTTTCTATAGAAAAAATTTTGTTTAACAAAAATTTTTCTATAGAAAAAATTTTGCTTAACAAAAATTTTTCTATAGAAAAAATTTTGTTTAACAAAAATTTTTCTATAGAAAAAATTTTGCTTAACAAAAATTTTTCTATAGAAAAAATTTTGCTTAACAAAAATTTTTCTATAGAAAAAATTTTGCTTAACAAAAATTTTTCTATAGAAAAAATTTTGCTTAACAAAAATTTTTCTATAGAAAAAATTTTGTTTAACAAAAATTTTTCTATAGAAAAAATTTTGCTTAACAAAAATTTTTCTATAGAAAAAATTTTGTTTAACAAAAATTTTTCTATAGAAAAAATTTTGTTTAACAAAAATTTTTCTATAGAAAAAATTTTGTTTAACAAAAATAGAAAAAATTTTGTTAAACAATATTTTTATTTTTCTTTTGTTATTTAGTTTCTTTAAAAAAAATTTTTGTTACTAAAATTTTCTAAAAATCCTCGCCCGATTATGCTAGTTATCGTTTCCTTTGTAATGGCCTTTTGCCTGTCTCCGCTGTTGATGTCGTAAATTATAAATCAGAATTGAATAGCGTAAAATAAACTGAAGCTAAAATATGTCTAAACCAATAATTTTGTAATAATATCTCCCCAGTGAGCGATGATGCTGATCATCTTTAGAAAGCTTAACAAATTAAAATCCTGTTGAAGCCAAGATCAATGTTGGCTTTTCGTTAAGTTTCGTTATATTGGAAACACATGTAATAGTTAACTTAAGCCAAGTTAAGACCAACAAAAATATCTTGTGAAGGATCAGAAGACGTGTGTGTGCATAGAAGCAATTAAATTTTTGGACACACAAAACATAAAATAAAAATTATAGTTAAAGTCGGGTGTACAGAGCACATCTAATAGTTATTTATTACTCTAGAACTACCAAATTGCAAAATTTCAAAAATGATTTATTTTCGGAGTTTAAAAGGTTTGCAAAGAAAGTTCTTTGTATTTTACTTACAACTCCTTGTTCAACTTCTTTGGAAATATTTCTTTTTGGGTTTCTTTAATTTTTATCTAAAATTGAGATTCTTTTTATTTTGTATCTTGTAGTTTTATTAAAACTAATTGCTACAACATCTAGTTTTGGCTTTTTAAAAATTTTTTGCTTTTTTTCTTTAGTACGAAACACACCTGGAAATTGGAAGATTTTAGCTACAAAGATGACGCACTTTTGCAATTAAAATGGTACATGCCAGAGTGTCTGTCTGGTTGGACGATAACAGGAGGAGAAGAAAAATTAAAGAACAATAAAAACAATTTCTTATGTTGGTTTAGTTTTATCTACTTTGTTGTATCAGAAAAGAGGTGAGGCTGGGTAACAACATTAAGCCTTTGAGCAAGAATCTAAAAAACGAAAAAAGGTACATTGACAAAAATATTTTTGGGCAAAAGGTGATTAATTAAAGATCTGTCGGAAGGAGAACCTATCGATAATTTTTTATAAAAAGTCAAAAACAGAATTTCTATTAAATAGGAAATAATTTTTTAGTATTTTTTTAAGAAAACCTTAGAAATGTGGCTAACTTTCACCGGCATTTAAAAGTTATCGATAACTTTTCTAAAGAAATATAAAGTTATCGACAAGTTTTCTGTAAAAATAGAATTAAATCAATACGGAAATATAAAGTTACAGATAATCTTTCTACAGAAATATAAAGTTATCGATAACTTTTCCATAAAAATAGAAAGTTATCGATAACTTTTCCTTAGAAATAAAAAGTTATCGATAACTTTTCTATAAAAATAAAAAGATATCGATAACTTTTCTATAGAATTAGATATAGAAAATTTTTCAATAGCAAAAAATTAAAAAAAAAAAAATTTCTATAGAAAAAAATTGTTTAATGCAAATGTGTCGATAGAGAATAATTTCTAATGAACATTTTTCTATAGAAAAACATTTTCAATAAAAATGTTTCGATAGAAAAAAAATTTTTAATTAAAGTTTTTCTACAGAAAAAATTTTTAATGAAAATTTTCAATAGAAACAATTTTTAATGAAAATTTTTCTATCGAAAAAATTTTTAATGAAAATTTTTGAATACAAATTTTTTTACAGAAAAATTTCTGCATATAGTAGCCGACGGCTACAGCAAGAATGTGGGAAGTGAAGGTAGATGAAAACTGAAAAATGTTTGTTTTTGTTCAGTCGATAATCTACGCTTTTACTTTTGGTTTATGAACATAATTCTTAATAGTTATGTTTGTAAATTTAGTAATAATGCGAGGTTTTCGATCTGTCTAAATTGTTGATAATCCTCCTGAAGAGATGGCTTAACCAACCATCGCAACGCGTCGAGGAATTTGGTTTCTCGGCAAACATTTTTTGGCTTTTTATCAATAAATTGATCTGTTACATTAATAAATAAATGTAACAGGTTTGGGATCTTTTTGAAAAATGTTTTAATGAAAATTTTTCCATAGAAAACATTTTTTAATGAAAATTTTTCCATAGAAAAAATTTTTCAACAAAAATTTTTATGGAACAAAAAATTTCAATGAAATTTATTCAATAGAAAACAATTTTTAATGAAAATTTTTCTATAGAAATATTTTTAATGAAAATTTTTCTATAGACAAAAAAAAATTTAATTAAAACTTTTCCATAGAATCTTTTTTAATGAAATTTATTCAATAGAAAAGCATTTAAATTAAAATTTTTTATGGAAACATTTTTTAATAAAAATTTTTCTATGGAAAATTTTTTTATAGAAAAACTTTTTGAACGAAATTTTCAATAGAAAAACTTTTCGAACGAAAATTTCGAATGAAAAAACTTTTGAATGGAAATTTTTTTGTAGAAAAAAATTTTAATGATAATTCTATAGAAGACATTTTTTACGAAAATTTTTCTGTACAAAAATTGTATTTAATAAAAATTGTTCTTTAGGAAAAATTTTTTAATGAAAATTTTTCTATAGAAAAAATTTTTTACTTTAAAAGTTATCGATAACTTTACTTTTCTATAGAAAAGTTATCGATAACTTTACTTTTCTATAGAAAAGTTATCGATAACTTTACTTTTCTATAGAAAAGTTATCGATAACTTTACTTTTCTATAGAAAAGTTATCGATAACTTTACTTTTCTATAGAAAAGTTATCGATAACTTTACTTTTCTATAGAAAAGTTATCGATAACTTTACTTGTCTATAGAAAAGTTATCGATAACTTAACTTTTCTATAGAAAAGTTATCGATAACTTTACCTTTCTATAGAAAAGTTGTCGATAACTTTACTTTTCTATGGAAAAGTTATCGATAATTCTACTTTTCTATAGGAAAGTTATCGATAACTTTACTTTTCTATAGAAAAGTTATCTATAGAAAAGTTACCGATAATTTATCGTTATATTATCTATAGCAGTGATCATTTATCAATGAAATCTAAAATTCATTGAAACTTTTTTGTTTAAATATAAAATTTATTATCCGCTTATGATTCATGTTATGGAGCGGAGCTATTCTGAAAATCATGACATACGTAGAAAAGACTAAAGCGAAAAAGTATTTAATGTTATTTTTTATTACCTATACATTAAAAACAGTTGAGATAAACTAAGTAGCACAAAGATAGATTCTTTATGAGAATAAAATAAAAAATTTAGTTCTAAACATATAAAAAATCAATAGCAACTATTATACAAGTTTATTCTTTAAGATAAAAGTTTCTTCGTATTTCACCTCTACTGTAAATATAACAAAATGACTTAACTCTTACATTAGCCACAATTACGTACAAAAAAGTAAGTAAGTTTTTATAGTCTTACGGGTAATTAAAATTTTGTTTTTATTTATTCATTAAATTTATAGTTTTTATGAAATTTCATTTTGCCAAACACGTTCCTTAATGTTTCTGTTGCTGTAACTGTAATATGATCTTAAAATCGGTTCTGAAAGTCGCACGAATTTGATTACAGATGACATCACTATGATTAAATTTCATAGCAGCTCAAACATTTAAAATGTTGTATTTTGTTTATTGAACTGCTACTTAATTAATTATTTATTGGACTTCAGATCTGAGGCAAAACAACAGCGAAAAAATATTATTAAAACCATAAATGGTCTTAATTGTTGGAAAAAGTCATAAACAACAAAATTATGCAAATTGAATATTTAATTAGAAAAACAAAAACTTGTTCGAAACTAAAATTGAGTCAACTAAAATCAGGGTAAAAACGTTAATATTTTTTAAAGAAAAGTAAAGTTATCAATAATTTTTCTCCAGAAAAGTTAAGTTATCGATAACTTTTCTCTAGAAAAGTAAAGTTATCGATAACTTTTCTCTAAAAAAGTTGAGTTATCGATCAAGAAAGTAAAGCCATCGTTAACTTTGCTGTAGAAAAGTATAGTATCGATAAATTTTCTATAGAAAAGTAAAGTTATCGATAACTTTTCTCTAGAAAAGTAAAGTTATCGATAACATTTCTAGAGAAATGTAAAGTTATCGATAACTTTTCTCTACAAATGTAAAGTTATCGACAACTTTTCTCTAGAAAAGTAAAGTTATCGATAACTTTACTCTAGAAAAGTAAAGATATCGATAACTTTTCTCTGGAAAAGTAAAGTTATCGATTACATTTCTAGAGAAAAGCAAAATTATCGATAACTTTTGTTTAGAAAAGTGTAGTTATCAATAACTTTTCTCTAGAAAAGTGAAGTTATCGCTAACTTTTCACTAAAAAAGTATTGATATCGATAACTTTTCTCTAGAAAAGTAAAGTTATCGATAATTTTTCTCCAAAAAGTAAAGATATCGATAACTTTTCACTAGAAAATTAAAGTTATCGATAAGTTTTCTCTAGAAAAGTAAAGTTATCGATAAGTTTTCTCTAGAAAAGTAAAGTTATCGATAACTTTTCTCTAGAAAAGTAAATTTATCGATAATTTTTCTCTAGAAAAGTAAAGTTATCGATAACTTTTCTCTAGAAAAGTAAAGTTATCGATAACTTTTTTCTAGAAAAGTAAAGTTATCAATTACTTTTCTCAATAAATTTTCTTTAAAAAATTAAATTTCTTAAAAATTTATATTTAAAAAAAATTGGAAAAAAAGTTATTGATTAGTTTTCGTTACCAAAATTTAAGTTTTTTATAACTTTAACCAAACACCTCCCCAAAGAGTGTTCTTCTTGTTCATTCGAGTATGTAAATCTAGATTTTTCTTTTAAATATAAAACTAGAAAAAACCATTTAATGTCAAAAGATCATTTAGCAAACACGAAATAGCTACATTTAAGAAAAATATTTAAAAAATCAATTACCCCATTTCCAGCAGAAGCTGCTCAAATATCAACATATTTTCATTGAATGCCAACAAAACAAAAACGATCGCGTGCGTATTTCTTTTCTTTATGCCTCAACGACTCGACTCTCTTCTACTCATTTGGCCAAATTGATCAATAGCAAAACATTTCACTACTTCTGGCTCTAAAACTAAAAATAAAAAGACTCGCAGGCAAAATTGTCTGCCAGTAAAAGTAAAGTGTAAGATGATACGAGTATATGAGGCATGCAACCAGTTGCTGCTTGTATCACCAGCAACCACAACAAAATTGTCTGATGCTAATGTTTAGCATTTGAATCTTATGTATGAGAGTGATAAGAATCTCTTCTATAAATATTTAAACATTTTTAACTTTTCATACTAAAAACCAAAAAATCTTTATACAAATATTCCCCCCAGAAAATAGCCTCAAATAGTGTTAGTGCTTGTCTTTACATTGCTAAAGAGTTCAAAGGTTAAACAATTATTTTTGCATACAAAGACATTTAGCTTGGCGTCCTATCTACTGAAAGGCAAAAGTTAGTATAAATTTAGTGTCAACTGTTTTTTTTTCAGTGAAACTCAAAACCTTAAGGCTAAAATAAAGTTGACATTCAAAATCATTGATCTTGATCGACTTGACAAGATGTGTTTGTGCCACAGAAAAGCAACATCAGACAAAAGAGAGGGAGTTTAAAAACATGGAACTCCTATGCTTTGAGACAAGATTTAAGTATGTGCGATCAAATGACAAGATCAGTTAACACTTATTAAACAAGAGGGGACTTGCCTTGGATCTTAAAATGTAATCAAAAGGAATTTTGTGTGGTTTTTTGTGTAGAAAATGTCAATCTGAAATATTTAAGATTTTTTTATAGAAAAGAATCTACTGATTTTTTTCTAGTCCTCTAAAGTGATCAACTTTCCATTATAGAAAAGTTTCCATTTCGAAAAGTTAAAGCCAAAGTGATCAACCTTTTAATATAACTCTTCTGTACAAAAGTAAAGTTATCGATAACTTTTCTATAGAATAGTAAAGTTATCGATAACTTTTCTATAGAAAAGTAAAGTTATCGATAACTTTTCTATACAAAAGTAAAGTTATCGATAACTTTTCTATAGAAAAGTAAAGTTATCGATAACTTGTCTATAGAAAAGTAAAGTTATCGATAACTTTTCTATAGAAAAGTTAAGTTATCGATAACTTTTCTATAGAAAAGTAAAGTTATCGATAACTTTTCTATAGAAAAGTAAAGTTATCGATAACTTTTCTATAGAAAAGTAAAGTTATCGATAACTTTTATATAGAAAAGTAAAGTTATCGATAACTTTTCTATAGAAAAGTAAAGTTATCGATAACTTTTCTATAGAAAAGTAAAGTTATCGATAACTTTTCTATAGAAAAGTAAAGTTATCGATAACTTTTCTATAGAAAAGTAAAGTTATCGATAACTTTTCTATAGAAAAGTAAAGTTATCGATAACTTTTCTATAGAAAAGTAAAGTTATCGATAACTTTTATATAGAAAAGTAAAGTTATCGATAACTTTTCTATAGAAAAGTAAAGTTATCGATAACTTTTCTATAGAAAAGTAAAGTTATCGATAACTTTTCTATAGAAAAGTAAAGTTATCGATAACTTTTCTATAGAAAAGTAAAGTTATCGATAACTTTTCTATAGAAAAGTAAAGTTATCGATAACTTTTCTATAGAAAAGTAAAGTTATCGATAACTTTTCTATAGAAAAGTAAAGTTATCGATAACTTTTCTATAGATAAGTAAAGTTATCGATAACTTTTCTATAGAAAAGTAAAGTTATCGATAACTTTTCTATAGAAAAGTAAAGTTATCGATAACTTTTCTATAGAAAAGTAAAGTTATCGATAACTTTTCTATAGAAAAGTAAAGTTATCGATAACTTTTCTATAGAAAAGTAAAGTTATCGATAACTTTTCTATAGATAAGTAAAGTTATCGATAACTTTTCTATAGAAAAGTAAAGTTATCGATAACTTTTCTATAGAAAAGTAAAGTTATCGATAACTTTTCTATAGAAAAGTAAAGTTATCGATAACTTTTCTATAGAAAAGTAAAGTTATCGATAACTTTTCTATAGAAAAGTAAAGTTATCGATAACTTTTCTATAGAAAAGTAAAGTTATCGATAACTTTTCTATAGAAAAGTTAAGTTATCGATAACTTTTCTATAGAAAAGTAAAGTTATCGATAACATTTCTTCACTTTGGCTTCAACTTTTATAGAAAAGTTGATCGCTTTGGCTTGAACTTTTCTATATAAAAAAGTTAAGAAAAGTTGAGATCAAAGTGATTACTTTGATCTAAACTTTTCTATACAGAAAAGTTGAGGTCAAAGTGATCAAAACTTTTCTATATAGAAAAGTTGAGATCAAAGTGATCAACTTTTCTATATAGAAAAGTTGAGGCCAAAGTGATCAAAGAAGAAGCAAGTATGTTCGTCTTTTCAATATTGTATGGATTTGATTGTTTGTTTCTCGCCTTCCAATTTTGTATGGATCATTAGTAATAATGGACCTGTTTTACATACATATTTTTTGCTTTACTATTTCCTAGTAAAATCTGTTTCAATGCAACATTTTATCGTAAGCTTTTTTATTACTTTAGCAATATCAACATTTTTATTAAACATGTCATAAAGAATCTTCAACATGCAACGAATCTCCTCAAGAAGCGGCAAATTTTAGATTGTAAAACAAGCTACAGAGACAGACATGCTAAGGATTGGATATGTCTTCATGTCTTTAACCCATCATCATTGATTTCATCATTAAGTTTCCATATAGAGTTAATGTTTCGGGGAGAGCAATACTACAAAGATCTTGCGGTTTAAAATTATCTTTAGCATCATCTGTATCAATTTTGATTTTGTTCCCCCGTAAAATGTCTCATTGAAGGAGATATTGATAGAAAATGAAGGGTTATTATTGAATATTTATTTTCTATAATTTACAGAGAAAGAAATAATTGGCTAATTAAAGATTGAAATAATTTTGAAGGCAATCAGTAGAGATATTTGTAATAAAGGATAATTTGAATAGTCACGTCATATAGATCTCCAAAACCTTCCTTTTCTTGGGTTTCTTAACGTTCCTCTATTCTTTTGAAAATTTTTCTCAGTGTACTTTGTGGCTATGCCACACACTAGGTTTAATAAAATTTCCTTACTACGAATACCAACCAAGTTTTGTCCATCTAAACAAAAGTCATTAATCCTCATGAAAAATGATATTGGCTCAAAATGTTTAAGGTCATATTTCTTAATTCTCTAGACATTGGCTGGCGCCTTTTAGCATTAAAAAGGGTTCTATAAGGCTAAAAAAAACGTTAAGTTTAAAATAAATTTGTAAAATATTTTTCTATAATATTCAACTCCTACTTCATTTATTTTTCCATTAGTTCTAATCATTTTGCCATTTAATTCTTATCGAAATGAAGTGTAACAATTAGCTACAAATTGTCTTGTTCGAACGAGTAAAAACATTTCAGTTATCGTCAGTCACTGAAGAATGGCCAGTCTTCCTTCGGGTTTTCATTGGGCTTTAATGTCTAAACACTGGGAACATGATCATGTTAAATTGTAAGTTTTGCTGTCTTGGGTTTTTATCTTGGTTACTTAGTTGTAGCTGTAAATGTTGTAAAATGCTTTAAAACCAACACCTATTTCTTTGCGCTACACAATAAGTGAAATGGGTAATAGAGGAACGACATACCCTTAGAAATTTTTAAAGAGAAATAGTCAAATTTTCTTTATATGGAAAATAGTTATATTTTCTATATAATTTACGTTTTTTTTTTAATTTAGTAAAGAAAAATTCTATAAAAAATTACCTAAAGAAACTTTTTGAATAAAAATTTACTAAAATCTATTCATATATATAATTTTTATACAAAATTTTTTCATGTAAAAACTTTCTAAAGATAATTTTTTATATAAACAATTTCTATAGAAAATTTTTTTTATAAAAAATTTCTATACAAAATTTTTTATATAAAGAATTTCTATGCAAAATTTTTCATATAGAAAAATTTCTATGAAATATTTTTCATATAAAAAATTTCTATAGAAAATTTTTCATATAAAAAATTTCTATAGAAAATTTTCCATATAAAAAATTTCTATAGAAAATTTTTCATATCAAAAATTTCTATAGAAAATTTTTCATATCAAAAATTTCTATAGAAAATATTTCATATAAAAAATTTCTATAGAAAATTTTTCACATAAAAAGTTTCTATAGAAAATTTTTTATATAAAAAATTCCTATAGAAAATTTTTCTTATAAAAAATTTCTATAGAAAATTTTTATATAAAAAATTTATATAGAAAATTTTACATATAAAAAATTTCTATAGAAAATTTTTCATATAAAAAATTTCTATAGAAAATTTTTCACATAATAAGTTTCTATACAACAATTTTTTATATCAAAAAATCTTATAGAAAATTTTTCTTAGAGAAAATTTTTCATATCAAAAATTTCTTTTAAAAATTTTTCATATAAAAAATTTCTATAAAAAATTGTTCATACAAAAAATTTCTATAGAATATTTTTTATCTAAAAAATGTTATAGAAAATCTTTCATTAAAATATTTCTTTAGAAAATTTTTCATATAAAAAATTTTTATAAAAAATTTTTCATATAAAAAATTTTTATAGATAATTTTTCATACACAAAATTTCTATAGAAAATATTTCATATAAAAAATTTCTATTGAAAATTTTTCACATAAAAAGTTTCTATAGAAAATTTTTCATAAAAAAATTTATGTAAAAAATTTTTTATATAAAAAATTTCTATAGAAAATGTTTCATATAAAAAATTTCTATAGAAAATTTTTCACATAAAAAGTTTCTATACAAAATTTTTTTATATAAAAAATTCCTATAGAAACATTTTCTTATAGAAAATTTTTCGTATAAAAAATTTCTATAGAAAATTTTGCATATAAAAAATTTCTATAGAAAATTTTTCATAGAAAAAATTTCTATAGAAAATTTTTCATAGAAAAAATTTCTATAGAAAATTTTGTATACAAAAAATTTTGTATATAAAAAATTTCTATAGAAAATTTTTCATATAAAACATTTTGAAAAAAATTTTTCATATAAAAAATTACTAAAGAAAATTTTTCATATAAAAAAATTTCTAAACAAAATTTTTCATATAAAAAATTTCTATAGAAAATTTTTCATATAAAAAATTTCTATAGAAAATTTTTCATAGAAAAAATTTCTATAGAAAATTTTGTATACAAAAAATTTTGTATATAAAAAATTTCTATAGAAAATTTTTCATATAAAACATTTTGAAAAAAATTTTTCATATAAAAAATTTCTAAAGAAAATTTTTCATATAAAAAATTTCTATAGAAAATTTTTCATATAAAAAATTTCTATAGAAAATTTTTCATATAAAAAATTTCTATAGAAAATTTTTCACATAAAAAATTTCTATAGAAAATTTTTCATATAAAAAATTTCTATAGAAAATTTTTCATATAAAAAATTTCTATAGAAAATTTTTCATATAAAAAATTTTTATAGAAAATTTTTCATATAAAAAATTTCTATAGAAAATTTTTCAAATAAAAAATTCTATAGAAAATTTTTCATATAAAAAATTTCTATAGAAAATTTTTCATATAAAAAATTTCTATAGAAAATTTTTCATATAAAAAATTCTATAGAAAATTTTTCATATAAAAAATTTCTATAGAAAATTTTTCATATAAAAAATTTTCTATAGACATTTTTTGTATGATATATTTTCTATAAGAAATTTCTATAGAAAATTTTTTTTATAAAAAATTTCTATATAAAATTTTTCATATAAAAAAATTCCATAGAAAATTTTTCATATAAAAAATTTCCATAGAAAATTTTTCATATAAAAAATTTCCATATTAAATTTTTCATATAAACAATTTCTATACAAATTTTTTCACATAAAAATTTCTAAAGAAAATTTTTTATATAAGAAATTTCTATAGAAAATTTTTTATATACGAAATTTCTATAGAAAATTTTGCATTTAAAATTTTCTACAGAAAATTTTTTATATAAAAAATTTTTCATATAAAAAATTTCTATAGAAAATTTTTCATATAAAAAATTTCTACTAAAGAAATTTTTTGTATAAAAAATTTTCGGTAGAAATTTTTTTTCTAAAAAATTTGCTAAAGAAATTTTTTTATATAAAAATTTGGTTCTAGTGTAATCCTCTGTTTGTGACATTGCCAACTGCTATCAGTATTTTACCCACCTTAAGCCTCTCATAACCTCAATACCGAGTTACAAAACTCCATTAAACTGACATTTTCTTAAATGACTTTAATTTAATGACATTGCTTAAATATCAATATAACATTTTAAATTCTCCTCATATTTATTTGCCACTAAAATAATTTTTTCATCGCCTAGAGTTCCGCATATACCAATAACTAACAACCAGACAGCCAGAAAAAACCTCTGCCACAATTTTATTTCAAACCCAGAAAAAAGTCAAGTAGATTAATAGCGAAAAATCTGAACAGGAATATTTATAACAAACTATTTTCAAAGAATTGTTTAGAATAACTTTAACATTTAGCCAATACAAGAATTTCCAGATTAAATGTTACAAAAATTCCTGACAACGGGTTTAGTTTAAAAAATCTAAAGCTTTTAGTCTTATTCTAATGTTGTTTTTAAGATCTCCGGACTTTAAGAAGTTTTTTGAAGCGTGGGCGTGCTTTTAAGAATTTTAAAAACTTCTCTTCTAAATACTTTTTTAATAGACACACGCAATAAATTTATGTCGGTTTTTGAGGCAAATCGAACATTTTTTCTTTTTGCCTGATGTTGTTTGGGGTCTATGGATGTTATTACACCAGTTTTTTTATGCCAAAGATCTCTCTTATGTTGTGGTTGTAAATTAAATTGATTTTATGGTTTAGTTTTTATTTTGTTGGAATGTTTTAATTTTTATTTGATAAAAGCCGTTCTTTGGTAATTTTATGTTTGAGGTTGTTGTATTTTTATTGCATCAATTTTATGAGGCATCTTTCAGAAACTTCACTTTTGTAACAGTTTTCGTTGAAGAGCCTGAGAAAAGATTTAAATATATGTAGAATATGGATTTCAAATATTTTTATTTTAAACACAAAAAACATTGCAAATCTGGTGAATAACTTTTGTTAATGAAAAATTTAAGTCAATGTAAACAACATTTTCTGTAGACATTTTTTATTAAAAAAAATTTCTAAAAAAATTTTTTGTTAAAAAATGTTCTATAAAAAATTTTTATATGAAAAATGTTCTATAAAAAGTTTTTACATGAAAAATTTTCTTTAGAAATTTTTTTATGTGAAAAATTTTCTATAGAAATTTTTTTATATGAAAAATTTTCTATAGAAATTTTTGTATATGAAAAATTTTCTATAGAAATTTTTTTATATGAAAAATTTTCTATAGAAATTGTTTTATATGAAAAATTTTCTATAGAAATTTTTTTATATGAAAAATTTTCTATAGAAATTTTTTTATAGAAAAATTTTCGATAGAAATTTTCTATATGTAATTAAAATTTCTATAGAAATTTTTTACATAAAAAATTTTCTATAAAAATTTTTTATATGAAAAATTTTCTATTAAAACTATTCATATGAAAACTTTTCTATACAAAAAAATGTCTGTAGAAATTTTTTAAATGAGAAATTTTGTGTAGAAATTTTTTATATAAAAAATTTTCTATAAAAACTTTTTATGTAAAAAATTTTCATAGAAATATTTTAAATGAAAAACTTCTTATGTAAAAAATTTTCGTAGAAATTTTTTATATGAAAAATTTTCTATAGAAGGTTTTTTTAAGAAAAATTGTATATAGAAATTTTATATAATAAAAATTTTCTATTGAAATTTTTCTATAGAAATTTTTTCTATAAAAAATTTTCTATAGAAATTTTTTCTATGAAAAATTTTCTATAGAAATTTTTTCTATGAAAAATTTTCTATAGAAATTGTTTCTATGAAAAATTTTCTATTGAAATTTTTTCTATGAAAAATTTTCTATTGAAATTTTTCTATAGAAATTTTTTCTATGAAAAATTTTCTATAGAAATTTTTTCTATGAAAAATTTTCTATAGAAATTTTTTCTATGAAAAATTTTCTATAGAAATTTTTTCTATGAAAAATTTTCTATAGAAATTTTTTCTATGAAAAATTTTCTATTGAAATTTTTTCTATGAAAAATTTTCTATTGAAATTTTTTCTATGAAAAATTTTCTATAGAAATTTGTTCCATGAAAAATTTTGTATAAAAATTTTTTCTATGAAAAATTTTCTATAGAAATTTTTTGTATGAAAAATTTCCTATAGCAATTTTTTCTATGAAAAATTTTCTATAGAAATTTTTTCTATGAAAAATTTTCTATAGAAATTTTTTCTATGAAAAATTTTCTATCGAAATTTTTTCTATGAAAAATTTTCTATAGAAATTTTTTCTATGAAAAATTTTCTATAGAAATTTTTTATATGAAATATTTTTTATAGAAATTTTTCATATGAAAAATTTTCTATAGAAATTTTTCATATGAAAAATTTTCTATAGAAATTTTTTCTATGAAAAATTTTCTATAGAAATTTTTTCTATGAAAAATTTTCTATAGAAATTTTTTCTATGAAAAATTTTCTATTGAAATTTTTTCTATGAAAAATTTTCTATTGAAATTTTTTCTATGAAAAATTTTCTATAGAAATTTTTTGTATGAAAAATTTTCTATATAAATTTTTTCTATGAAAAATTTTCTATAGAAATTTTTTCTATGAAAAATTTTCTATAGAAATTTTTTCTATGAAAAATTTTCTATCGAAATTTTTTCTATGAAAAATTTTCTATAGAAATTTTTTCTATGAAAAATTTTCTATAGAAATTTTTTATATGAAATATTTTCTATAGAAATTTTGTATATAAAAATTTTGTGTAGAAATTTTTTATATGAAAAAGTTTCTATAGAAATCTATATATAAAATATTTTGTTTAAAAGTTTTGGTTTGAAAAATTTTCTATAGAATTGTTTTCTGCGAAAAATTTTCAATAGAAATTGTTTGTATAAAAATTTTCTATATAAAAAATTTCCTATAAAAGTTTTTATATGAAAAATTTTCTATAGAAATTTTTGAAATGAAATTATATAAAAAAATTTCTATAAAATTTTTTTAAATGAAAAAATTTCGATTGAAATTTTTTATATCAAAAATTTTCTTTAGCACTTTTTATGTAAAAAAATTTCTACAAAAGTTTTTTACATGAAAAATTTTATATAGAAATTTTTTAAATGAAAATTTTTTTTTTAGAAATCTATATAAAAAAATATTTTGTATATGAATTTTTATATGAAAAAATTTAGAATTTTTTTT
Organism: Stomorhina lunata; assembly: GCA_933228675.1. Taxonomy (NCBI): domain Eukaryota; kingdom Metazoa; phylum Arthropoda; class Insecta; order Diptera; family Rhiniidae; genus Stomorhina; species Stomorhina lunata. Next base: position 30,116,836 of record OW121742.1, read on the forward strand.
ATATGAACAATTTTTGATGGAAATCTTTATCCAAAAAAATTTCTATAGATTTGTTTATATGAATAATTTCCTATAAAAATTTTTATATGAGAAATTTTCTATAAAAAATTTTCTATAAAAATTTTTTACATGAAAAATTTTCTATAGAAATTTTTTACATGAAAAATTTTCTATAGAAATTTTTTTATATAAAAAATTTTCTATAGAAATTTTTTATATCAAAAATTTTCTGTGTAAAAAATTTTCTATAGAACTTTTTTATTTGAAAAATTTTCTGAATAAAAAATTTTAATTTTAATTAAATGTTTGATGTCCCAAATTTTGATAAATCTTTTTAATAAATATACGGCTGCACATGTGCCAAGCTTTAAAATAAATTTTTGTTTATTTAAATCTTTCTTTGAACCCCCTTTATAGCACTTTTGTCTTAGTCGCCAACAAAGCAACAACAAAAGTGTGGGAAATAAAGAAATGATAAAACTGAAAAATGTTTGTGTGTTTCTGTTCGGATGATAATCTGCGCTTTATGTTGATATTTGTTGGACACAATAATAATAATTCGTATTTATTCAGTCCCTCAAATTATACATAATGTGAGGTTTTCGCTCTGTCTAGAATTAGGGATAATCCTCCTGATGAGATGGTCTAACCAACCATCGAAACGCGTCGAGGAAAGGTTTCCCCACCAACATTTTTTGGTTTTATCAAAAAACTATTTATTACAATAATAAATAATTGTAATAAATTGGGATTCTTAGTGCAATACACTACAGTAAAACTTTTTAAAAAATTTTCAATTTCTATAGAAATTTTTTATATAAAAAATTTTCTATAGAAATTTTTTGTATAAAAATTTTTTTTATACGAAAATTTCCGATTGAAATTTTTGTTCAAAAAATTTGCTATAGAAATTTTTTATATGAAAATTTTTTTAAAGAAATCTTTTCTATAAACATTTTTTGTATTATAAATTTTCTATAGAATTTTTTTTGAAAAATTTTCTGATACATTTTTTATAACAAAAATTTTCTATAAAATTTTTTCTAAGATAAATTTTTTATTAAAATGTTTATATGAAAAAAAAAAAAATATGAACATTTTTCATATAAAAATTTCTATAGAAAATTTTTTATGAAAAATTTTCGTTAGAAATTTTTTATTTAAACATTTTTCTATAAAAAAGTGTTACCAGTTTTCAATTTAAAATTCGGAATCTTTGTTACCATTTTTTTTTTTTCAAAAAAAGTGGCTGTCAGTGTGTAGAGCTTTTCCTTAGAACTATTTATCTATTTTAACAAATTCTTATTTAGTTTTGTATCCTGGCTATAAACATCTATATAATTTATTTATTATACGTTTTCATTATAATAATCATTATCATTAATATTCCATTGAAGTCCTAAAATGAAATGCATTTTGCACACTTTACCTGCTTGAAGTGTACGTTCTTTTCCTAAGACGCCAAATAACCACAATGTTGCCTCCCTTTGGGGCTCAATATTTGCTGAGTTTACATGTAAGAGCTTGAATGTAAATAATTTCAGACATAAATCACATTTTAAAATTGGCGTAAAAATTAAAGTGCCTCTGGGCTTTCACTGCAGACGACGATTACATATTTTACAAGGAATAATGGGTGATCGTAAAGTGCTTATTTTATGCGTAAAATGTTGGAAATTTATGGGTTTTTCTTTTTTTCTGGTTAAGAAAAAAAAAAAAACAGATATAAATTTTGTTGATCAATATTTATGGTAAGGAAAAAGTGTTTGATTATAAAAAACATTTTTTGAAAGCTCAATATTAGATTGGACTTTGATTTGAAGATGGCAAAAAGTACTTTTAAGTTCTTTTGGATTGTAAGCGATTTCTAGATGGTTTGAAGTATGTTTAAACGTCTGTCTATAATTTTGTCTTTAGTTCATTCGTAATTGATAAACTGTTTGCCCTCTTTAAATTATGTTTGCAATTTAACTGAAAATGGATACTTATATACCCCAACAAACCATCAACATCAAAAACTTATAAATAAATTTGAAATGTCAATTGATTTATAAACAACAAGTCACACATTAGCGGTCAATTAAGACCGCAATAATTGATTCCCCAGCCGTTAGTGGTCGGTCATTCATGATAGAGGTGGACAGTCGTTTAAGCAAAAAACTAATAAAATATCTCACAAAAAGCCACTTGTTAGGAAACCTCAATTTTCATCAGTTAAATAAATTACTTGAAAATTTAACGATTTTATGACAAAATACAAAAAAATATCTCTGAACATATAACAGAAGTCATTCGATTCTTAAATGGTAGTGGGTGTAGATTTTTTACAATTATGACATAAACTTTCTTGAGACAAAGTATTGAAAACAATTTTCAAAAATATACGAAAAAAAATATTAAAAGGGTGTGTCGCACACTTTTTCAATTAAAGTTTTAATCACTTAAGCGAAAAAAATAAAATAAAAAGCAAATATTTTAAAGAAATTAATTGACAAGTGATTTATGTCACAATTTAAGAATCAACAAAAAAAATCGAATCAGTCACAAAATAGTTTGTAACAAAATATATAGAAAATGTAAAATTTTTCTTTTATGTCTTCTTAATTGACAAAATAGCAATTTCAGCCAATTTTTGCGTAGATATGTTTAAAAATCGGAAGCAAACGAATGAGTCATTTGACTAAATGTAAAAAAAGAACTAAAAACAAAAATGAAAAAAATTCATTAAAATCGCCACAATTTGAAAAGCCATTTATTATTTGAATTTATGGGGGGTTCCGCCATTTGATGTTTTAATGATCTTAAAAAATAATAAAAACTAATGACATATTTTTCCTTAAATCAGGTTAAAATTATATTGACAAAAAACAAATAAATAAAAAGTTTAGGTCGCCAAAAGTTAAAGGCATCATTAGTCTTAAAATATTGTCTTTCAAAAATTTTAAACTCATTTGTTTAAATGATTGATTTGTTAAAAGAATTTCAAGAAATATTTGCCATACAAATTTTTTCTGTTAAAAATTTTCTATATAAATTTTTATTATAAAAAATTTTCTATACCAATTTTTTCTAACTACAATTTTTTATACACAAATTTTTTATATAAAAAATTTTCTATAGAAATTTTTATATAAAAAATTTCTATAGAACATTTTTCATAAAAAAATTTTTCAATAGAAATTTTTATATGAAAAATTTTCAAAAAAAAAAAAAAAAAAATTGTATATGAAAAATTTTCTAAAAAAATTTGTATATGAAAAATTTTCTATAAAAATTTTTATATGCCAAATCTTCTATAAAAATTTGTAAATGAAAAATTGTTGATAAAAATTTGTATATGAAACACTTTCTATAAAAAATTTTATATGAAAAATTTTCTATAAAAAATTTTATATGAAAAATTTTCTATAAAAAATTTTATATGAAAAATTTTCTATAAAAAATTTTCTATGAAAAATTTTCTATAAAAAATTTTATATGAAAAATCTTCTATAAAAAATTTTATATGAAAAATTTTCTATAAAAAATTTTATATGAAAAATCTTCTATAAAAAATTTTATATGAAAAATTTTCTATAAAAATTTTCATATGAAAAATTTTCTACAAAAATTTTCATATGAAAAATTTTCTATAAAAATTTTCATATGAAAAATTTTCTATAAAAATTTTCATATGAAAAATTTTCTATAAAAATTTTTATATGAAAAATTTTCTATAAAAATTTTTATATGAAAAATTTTCTATAAAAATTTTTATATGAAAAATTTTCTATAAAAATTTTTATATGAAAAATTTTCTATAAAAATTTTCTATAAAAATTTTCTATACAAATTTTTATGTGAAAAATTTTCTATAAAAATTTTTCTATGAAAAATTTTCTATAAAAATTTTTCTATGAAAAATTTTCTATAAAAATTTTTATATGAAAAATTTTCTATAAAAATTTTTATATGAAAAATTTTCTATAAAAATTTTTGTATGAAAAATTTCCTATAAAAATTTTTATATGAAAAAATTTCTATAAAAAATTTTGTATGAAAAATTTTCTATAAAAATTTTTATATGAAAAATTTTCTATTGAAATTTTTAGATGAAAAATTTTCATATACATTTTTTATGTAAGAAATTTTCTATAAATTTTTTATATGAAAAATTTTCTATAAAAATTTTTATATGAAAAATTTCCTATACAAATTTTTATATAAAAAATTTTCTAGAGAAATTTTTTGAATGAAAAATTTTCTATAGAAATTTTTTATATGAAAAATTTTCTATAAGAATTTTTTATATCAAAAATTTTCTATAGACATTTCTATAGAAACGCATCGAGGAATTTGGTTTCCCCGCAAACATTTTTTGGCTTTTTATAAATAAATTTGTCTGTTACATTAATAAATAAATGTAACAGATTTGGGATCAAATGCGAATACTCTTCTTTTTGAAATTTTTTATATGAAAAATTTTCTATAGAAATTTTTTATATGAAACATTTTCTATAGAAATTTTTAAATAAAAAAATTTCTATAGAAATTTTTTACATGAAAAATTTTCCATAAAAACCTTTTTATATCAAAAATTTTCCATAAAAACTTTTTCTATCAAAAATTTCTATTGAAATTTTTTTATATAAAAAATTTTCTATAGAAATTTTTTATATGAAAAATTTTCGTTAGAGATTATTTATATGAAAAATTTTCTGTAGCCATTTTTAAACGAGAAATTTTCTATAGAATTTTGTTATATGAAACATTTTCTATAAAAATTTGTATACGAAAAATTTTCTATAAAAATTTTTATATGAAAAATTGTCTATAAAAATTTTTATATGAAAAATTGTCTATAAAAATTTTTTATGAAAAATTTTGTATAAACTATTGTAAAAACGATTTTTCATATGAACAATTTCTAAAAAAAATTTTTCATATAAAAAAACCTACAGAAATTTTTTCCATGAAAAATTTTCTATAGAAATTTTTTATATAAAAAATTTTCTTTAGAATTTTTTTTTTATGAAATTTTCTATAAAAATTTTTTATACGAAAAATTTTTACATAAAAAATTATCTTTAGAAATTTTTTATATGAAAAATTACCTGTGGAAATTTTTTATATGAAAAATATTCTATAGACATTTTTTATATGAAAAATATTCTATAGAAATGTTTCATATGAACAATTGTCTATAAAAATTTTTTATATGAAAAATTTTCTATAGAAATTTTTCATATTAAATATAGACAATTTTTCATATTTTCTATAAAAATTTTAAAATTAATTATAGAAGTATTTTATATGAAAATTTTTCTACATAAATTTTTAATATAAAAATATTTATATAAAAATTTTTGTATAAAATTTTTTCTATGGAAAATCTTTCGTATTAAAATTTATATAGAAAATTTTTTATATAAAAATTTGTAAAGGAAATTTTTCATATAAAAAATTCATATAGAAATTTTTTATATGAAAAATTTTCAATAGAAATTTTGGTATGACAAATTTTTGATAAAAATTTTTTTATTTAAAAAATTTAAAATTTTTTCTGTAAAGAAATTTTCTATGTTTTTTGTAAAGAAAAGTAGTTTACACTTAAACAAACTTTACTATATTGCAAATATAATTCAATCTCTGCGCCTAGACCTCTGGGCGTCTTTGACATTTTCTATATAAAAGAAAGAAAAATATTTCATGAATAATTTAATTCTTTCGTTAAAAATCCCAACAACAAAAACACCATCAATGTAACTCAATTAACCTGTTAACACTTTTAACAATTTAGTTTAAATAAATGAAAAAAAGAAAAAAGTCTTAAACAAACAACCCCATTTTTTCATTTTAAATCGGAAAACGAGTGCAAGGCAAGAAAGACTTGACTTATCAATGAATATTAAAGAGTTCCAGTGGCTCAATAATGGGAGTTTAAAGAAAATAGAAGCGAACGACTAGGAACTAAATAACTAAACCATCGCGATAAAATGGCAAATAGAGGGACAGACAAACGGACGGCAAATGAAGGAAAAAAACTGGGGAAAAAACATTTGAAGACAATGTCGTTTTTAAACATAAAAGGAAACGTTAAAACAAGAACATTTAAACCACTACAAGAGAATACAGAATCTTCAACTAAAGCGGGTCTAAAGGAATTTTCAGATTTTTCATTGTGAAGTATTGGGTGGGTGGAAAAGTTGTTTGAATTTTTAAAACAAATTTCTATAGAAAATTTTTCATATAAAAATTTCTATAGAAAATTTTTCATATACAAAATTTCTATAAAAAATTTATCATATAAAAAGCTTCTATAGAAAATTTATCATATAAAAAATTTCTCTAGAAAATTTTTCATATAAGAATTTTTTATAGAAAATTTTTCATTGAATTAATTGAAAAATTAGGATTTATCAGGCTTGAGTTCATTTTTAATTTTCATTTTTAATTTTAAAAAAGTTCGAATGATTAATTCCCAGAAAATTTTTCCTATAAAAATTTATATAGAAAATTTTTCATATAAAAAATTTCTATAGAAAATTTTTCATAGAAAAAATTTCTATAGAAAATTTTTCATAGAAAAAATATCTATAGAAAATTTTTCATAGAAAAAATTTCTATAGAAAATTTTTATAAAAAATTTTTCGATGAAAAAATTTCTATAGAAAATTTTTTATAAAAAAAACTATAGAAATTTTTTCATAGACAAAATTTCTATAGAAAATTTTTCTTGAAAAAATTTCTATAGAAAATTTATCATCTAAAAAATTTCTATAGAAAATTTTTCGTAGAAAATATTTATATAGAAAATTTTTCATAGAAAAAATTTATATAGAAAATTTTTCATAGAAAAAATTTCTTTAGAAAATTTCTATAGAAAAAATTTCTTTAGAAAATTTCTATAGAAAAAATAAAAAATGTCTATAGAAAATTTTTTATAGAAAAAATTTCTATAGAAAATTTTCCATAGAAAAAATGTTGTTAGAAATTTTTTCATAGAAAAAATTTCTATAGAAAATTTTTCATAGAAAAAATTTCTATAGAAAATTTTTCATAGAAAAAATTTCTATAGAAAATTTTTCATAGAAAAAATTTCTATAGAAAATTTTTCATAGAAAAAATTTCTATAGAAAAAATTTCTATAGAAAATTTTTCATAGAAAAAATTTCTATAGAAAATTTTTCATAGAAAAAATTTCTATAGAAAATTTTTCATAGAAAAAATTTCTATAGAAAATTTTTCATAGAAAAAATTTCCATAGAAAATTTTTCATAGAAAAAATTTCGGTAGAAAATTTTCATAGAAAAAATTTCTATAGAAAATTTTTCATAGAAAAAATTTCTATAGAAAATTTTTCATAGAAAAAATTTCTATAGAAAATTTTTCATAGAAAAAATTTCTATAGAAAATTTTTCAAAGAAAAAATTTCTATAGAAAATTTTTCATGAAAAAATTTCTATAGAAAATTTTTCATGAAAAAATTTCTATAGAAAATTTTTCATGAAAAAATTTCTATAGAAAATTTTTCATGAAAAAATTTCTATAGAAAATTTTTCATGAAAAAATTTCTATAGAAAATTTTTCATGAAAAAATTTCTATAGAAAATTTTTCATGAAAAAATTTCTATAGAAAATTTTTCATGAAAAAATTTCTATAGAAAATTTTTCATGAAAAAATTTCTATAGAAAATTTTTCATGAAAAAATTTCTATAGAAAATTTTTCATGAAAAAATTTCTATAGAAAATTTTTCATGAAAAAATTTCTATAGAAAATTTTTCATAGATAAAATTTCTATAGAAAATTTTTCATAGAAAAAATTTCTATAGAAAATTTTTCATAGAAAAAATTTCTACAGAAAATTTTTCATAGAAAAAATTTCTATAGAAAATTTTTCATAGAAAAATTTCTATAGAAAATTTTTCATAGAAAAAATTTCTATAGAAAATTTTTCATAGAAAAAATTTCTATAGAAAATTTTTCATAGAAAAAATTTCTATAGAAAATTTTTCATAGAAAAAATTTCTATAAAAATTTCCATAAAAAAAATTTTTTCATAGAAAAAATTTCTATAGAAAATTTTTCATAGAAAAAATTTCTATAGAAAATTTTTTATAAAAAAAATTTATTAGAAAATTTTTCATATAAAAAATTTCTTTAGAAACAGTTTTGAATAAAAATCTTTGACAGAAAAAGTTTATATAGAAAATTTTTGGTAAAAAATACATTTTTCTAAAAAAATTTTTTTATAAAAAATTTTTGTAGAAAAAGTTTTTATAGAAAAATTTTAATAGAAAATTTTTGTAGAAAAAATTTCTATAAAAAGTTTTTGATAGAAAAATTTCTACAGAAAATTTGTTATATACAAAATTTCTACAGAAAATTCATATAAAAAATTTTTCATAACAAAATTTCTATAAAAAAATTTTACATACAAAAAATTTTCTATAAACATTTTTTTAAGAACAATATTCTATATAAATTTTTTAAGTGAATAATTTTCTATAGAATTTCTTACATGAACAATTTTTAAAGAAAATTTCTATAAACAATTTTTTATATAAAAGATTTCTATAAAAAATTTTTCATATAAAATTTTTTATATAAAAGATTTCTGTAGAAAATTTTTCTTATAAAAAATTTCTATAGAAAATTTTTCATAGAAAAAATTTCTATAGAAAATTTTTCATAGAAAAAATTTCTATAGAAAATTTTTCATATACAAAATTTCTATAAAAATTTTATCATATAAAAAGCTTCTATAGAAAATTTATCATATAAAAAATTTCTCTAGAAAATTTTTCATATAAGAATTTTTTATAGAAAATTTTTCAATGAATTAATTGAAAAATTAGGATTTATCAGGCTTGAGTTCATTTTTAATTTTCATTTTTAATTTTAAAAAAGTTCGAATGATTAATTCCCAGAAAATTTTTCCTATAAAAATTTATATAGAAAATTTTTCTTATAAAAAATTTCTATAGAAAATTTTTCATAAAAAAAATTTCTATAGAAAATTTTTCATATAAAAAATTATATAGAAAATTTTTCATAAGAAAATAAATTTATATAGAAAATTTTTTATTAAAAAAATTCTATAGAACATTTTTTTATATAAAAAATTGCTATAGAAAATTTTTCATACAAACAATTTTTCATAAAAGAAAATAAAACAAAACTTTTTCCCCTACCCAATATTTTGTGTAAACAAGCCTAACATACCAACCTCACAGAACCTTTATATGGCTATGGATTTGCCTAGTGGAAGTCAAGATAAACTGCTTCTATTTACTAGATTTCTTCTTTCGCTACGCTACAGAGGACGTCTTTAAACTCACGTTCATTTACGTAAAAAACGTGCTAGACAGGCTTTTGGCGAATTTTGGTTAGATCAACCTCGACTTCTACTAGTCGTAGGCCAACAACGGCATCGTCGTCATTATCATTGTAATCGTCATCGTCATCAACATCAATAGTATTGTTAGTCGTTAACAACACATTCAATGTTTCATCGGTAGCTGTTACTGTTGTTGCACCGAACGACATCAGCAACAGCAGCAGCTGCACACAACAACCACAACGTCATGATCGTCATCACGATCGGTAGCCAACATTATCACAGTTAAAGGTTGTTTCGTAGATGTTTCTTTTTGTTTGTTTATTTTGCTTTTGTGCCCCAATGATCAGAAGCTTTAGAGACTTCCTCAAATTAGATTTTGGTTTGGTTTTCTAGATTCTATTTATTTGGTCTGGGTTGCTTTAATGTGTGGAGTGAGTTTGATGATGTTTGTTGTTGTTGTTACTTGTGTGCAACATGTAGAGATGTTGTTGCAATGAAGGTCAGTTAAAATTTATCATATATGGTAAGAGCTAAACCGTTAGTTTTTTGAATCGTTGTAGACCAATAGAGGAGGAAGTTGTAAATTTTTGCGTTTTTAGTACAATGTAAGATCTTATCGATAGGGGTGGCGAAAAGGGGAGGGGTACTTTAGTTTGTAAGTGAGGATCGATCTTTAGATTTTTATCAAGACTTTTGAACTTTTTTCCTGGGATCGTATTTCTTTTGATGATAAACTAATCTTTTCTTTTAACAACTTGTAGAGTCCCGAGAAATTATATATTAAAGTTGTGGAACTTGAACCAAAGATTACAACCTTAGGTGCTAATCTTGATGAATCCGTAAGACTACAAAGAGAACACGATGAGACTCTTAGGAATATACAGGTACGTAAACAAAGCCCTTCCCGATATTTTATACTTAATAAGATATATCTTTTTGTTTTCCCTTTAGAATCTCCCCGGTCCCATGGAAGAATTCGTACACAAAGCCGACAAATTGCTGGCCAGTAAACGTATCAGTTCGGAACTAGTCAATGCCATGGCCGATACCTTAAATATAATTTGGGACGATATCTTACATCTGCTACAAGATCGTCAAAATATTTTACATTTATGCACAGAATTCCATGATAAAATGCAACAATGCCAGCGACGCATGGATCAGCTGGAGGTGGCTTGTATAGATACCATGATCCCCATTGAGGTATCGGCGGTTCAAGAGTTCCTTAACAAATTTAAGCAGCTGAGAATTGATATGCTCTCGGCTGTAATGGCGGCTCTCAAAGATGGCAATGAATTGTTGGCTCAGCTGCAGGAGCTGGAAAATATGGAGACTTTGGACACTCGACCCGAACATATCAAACGTGATGCCTCAAGAGCGGTCCATCAGGTTCAACAATGGCTGGAAGCTTTACATGATCGACGTAATGCCTTGGAAATTGCCTGGCAAACTAGGAAAACCCAGTTGGAACAGTGTTTGGCTTTGGCCATGTTAGGACGAGAACTTATAGATGTCGAGGCCACCTTAATACAGCAACGCAATGAGGTCACCTCTATGTTTAGTTTGGGTGAATGTGAACATACCGCCAACAATGCCTTGCACAACTACAGAGAATGGAAGCAACAGGCTATGCTGCTAAGAGATCGGGCCCTCAAGATAACCAGAGCTAAAGAAAAACTTCAGGCCTCAGGCACCTTTACAGGAGATGAGGCCTGTGCTAGGGCCTATAATATTCTAAGTTCCTGTACCGAACACTTAGATCTCGTAGATCAAAGGGAACACTGGCTACAGCAATCTCGAGACTTCTTCTCTAAGGCCGATAATACTCTTAAGGTCTTGGAAAAACTAGAAGTAGAACTCTCGAATGTCAAATTGCCTCCTAATTCGCCCGAGAGTTTTGCCATGTATGCCAAGGTCCATAGAGATGTGGGTAATTTTACGGAGGAACCCTTAAGAATGGGTTACAGTATACTGGATGAGGTAGGGCGTACGCAGCCGGAAACTCAGGGCATTAAGAGGGTATTAGATGAAATAGAAAATCGTAAAGCCTATATCGAGGGTATCTGCGCGAATAGCAATGAGGATCAGCGTCGAGTACAACAGGCTCTCAAGGAATTCCTGGCCCAGTACAATGATCTATTACAGTGGCTGATGTCCTCGGGTCAACAATATCTGCAGCAAAATATACACATGGGTCGTAATCTCGAGCAAAGTAAACAGTTTCTGCTACAGCATCATGAGCTAATGCAGGATTTGGAGGTTGGTTTAAAATTTTACCTAATAAAAAATATAATAACTTAAACTCATTTCCCTCTTAATCTAGATCAAAGGCGAACTCATCAATCTCCTACTCGAATCCATTAAAACCCACCTGGAGTCACTTAGTGCTCAACAGCGTTACGATGTCGATTCAAAGGCCGAATCTTTGCACAAGCACTGGATCGAACTGAAGGATTTAGTGCTAAAGCGTGTCGACTGTGTGTCTTTGCTGATAGAATTCTTTGAAAAGGCCAACGAATTTGCTAGTCAATTGGACAATTTGAAACGTCAGTTGTCCCAAACACCCAATGAACAGAAAATGCAATTTTTACAGGAAACCTGGCAGAATATACGCAATGATTTTAGTGATCTGAAAAATTTGGGTCATCGCTTTTTGCATTGGAAAGTATGTACAAATTTGATTGTTATAAATGCACAATTGGAATTCTCAGTATTTAATAATTACATATTTAAACAAAATTTTGCTTCTAACAAATATTTTTGAATGATTTTTTAAGATAATTACATGCAATTTTTATGCCTGCTTTTTTCAATTTAAATTTCAAAGAACTTTTCAAAATCAAGTATTTAAAAAAAATTAATTTAGGTAGAAAATTTTCTATAAAAATTTTACCAAAGAAAATTTTCTATAAAAATTTTACTATACAAATTTTTCTTTAAAAATTTTACTATAGAAATTGTTCTATAAAAATTTAACTATAGAATTTTTCAATAAATAATTCCCAAATAATTTAAAAATTTTCTTTAAAAATTTTACTAAAGAAATTTTTCTATAAAATTTTTACTAATAAAATTTTTCTATACAAATTTTCTAAAAATCTTTTACTATACAAATTTTTCCATAGACATTTATCTATAAAAATTTTATTATAGAAATTTTTCTATAAAAATTTTACTATAGAATTTTTTCTAAAAAAAATTTTACTATAGAATTTTTCTATAAAATTTTTTTTTTAATAATTTTACTTTAGAAATGCTTTCTATCAAAATATTACGATGCAAGTTTTTCTAGAAAAATTTTATTATAAAATTTCTATTGTTCATAAAAATTTTACTATAGACATTTTGCTACAAAAATTTTATTAAAGAAATTTTTCTAGAATTATTTTACTATAGAAATTTGTTTGTAAAAATTTTACTATAGAAATTTGTTTGTAAAAATTTTACTATAGAAATTTTTCTATACAAAAATTTTACAATAGAAATTTTTCTATAAAAATTTTACTATAGAAATTTTTCTATAAAAATTTTAATACAGAAATTTTTCTATAAAAATTTTATTATGGAAATTTCTCTATAAAAATTTTACTATAGAAATTTTTCTATAAAAATTTTACTATGGAAATTTTTCTATAAAAATTTTACTACAGAAATTTTTCTATAAAAATTTTACTATAGAAATTTTTCTATACCAATTTTACTATAGAAATTTTTCTATTAAAATTTTACTATAGAAATTTTTCTATAAAAATTTTACTATAGAATTTTTTCTAAAAAAAATTTTACAATAGAATTTTTCTATAAAAATTTTTTTTAATAATTTTACTTTAGAAATGCTTTCTATCAAAATATTACGATACAAGTTTTTCTAGAAAAATTTTATTATAAAATTTCTATTGTTCATAAAAATTTTACTATAGACATTTTGCTACAAAAATTTTATTAAAGAAATTTTTCTAGAAATATTTTACTATAGAAATTTGTTTGTAAAAATTTTACTATAGAAATTTTTCTATACAAAAATTTTACAATAGAAATTTTTCTATAAAAATTTTACTATAGAAATTTTTCTATAAAAATTTTAATACAGAAATTTTTCTATAAAAATTTTATTATGGAAATTTCTCTATAAAAATTTTACTATAGAAATTTTTCTATAAAAATTTTACTATGGAAATTTTTCTATAAAAATTTTACTACAGAAATTTTTCTATAAAAATTTTACTATAGAAATTTTTCTATAAAAATGTTGCTATAGAAATTTTTCTATACAAATTTTACTATAGAAATTTTTCTATAAAAATTTTACTACAGAAATTTTTCTATAAAAATTTTACTATAGAATTTTTTCTAAAAAAATTTTACTATAGAATTTTTCTATAAAAAATTGTTTTTAATAATTTTATTTTAGAAATGCTTTCTATCAAAATCTTACGATAGAGGTTTTTCTAGAAAAATTTTATTATAAAATTTATATTGTTCATAAAAATTTTACTAAAGAAATTTTTCTGCAAAAATTTTATTAAAGAAATTTTTCTAGAAATATTTTACTATAGAAATTTGTTTGCAAAAATTTTACTATAGAAATTTTTCTATACAAAAATTTTACAATATAAATTTTTCTATAAAAATTTTACTATAGAAATTTTTCTATAAATATTTTAATACAGAAATTTTTCTATAAAAATTTTATTATGGAAATTTCTCTATAAAAATTTTACTATAGAAATTTTTCTATAAAAATTTTACTTAAGAAAATTTGACTATAGAAATTTTTCTATAAAAATTTTATTATAGAAATTTTTCTACAAAAATTTTATTAAAGAAATTTTTCTATAAAAATTTTATTATAGAAATTTTTCTAGAAATATTTTACTATAGATATTTGTTTGTAAAAATTTTACTATAGAAATTTTTCTATAAAAATTTTATTATAGAAATTTTTCTAGAAATATTTTACTATAGATATTTGTTTGTAAAAATTTTACTATAGAAATTTTTCTATAAAAATTTTATTATAGAAATTTTTCTAGAAATATTTTACTATAGATATTTGTTTGTAAAAATTTTACTATAGAAATTTTTCTATACAAAAGTTTTACAATAGAAATTTTTCTATAAAAATTTTACTATAGAAATTTTTCTATAAAAATTTTAATACAGAAATTTTTCTATAAAAATTTTACTATAGAAATTTTTCTATAAAAATTTTACTGTGGAAATTTTTCTATAAAAATTTTACGATAGAAATTTTTTTATAAAAATTTTAACATAAAAATTTTTTTTATAAAAATTTTGACATAGAAATTTTTTTATAAAAATTTTAATATAGAAATTTTTCTATAAAAATGCTATTAAAGAAGTTTTTCTATAAAAATTTTAGTTTCAAAATTTTTCTATAAAAATTTTACTGCAAAAATTCTTCTATACAAATTTTACTATAGAAATTTTTCTTTAAAACTGTTACTATAGAAATTTTTCTATAAAAAATTTTAATTTTTCTATAAAAATTTTACTATAGAAATTTTTTTATAAAAATTTTAACATAGAAATTTTTCTATAAAAATGCTATTAAAGAAATTTTTCTATAAAAAATTTTAGTTTCAAAATTTTTCTATAAAAATTTTACTACAGAAATTCTTCTATACAAATTTTACCATAGAAATTTTTCTATAAAAATTTTACCATAGAAATTTTTCTAAAAAAAATGTTTCTACAGAAATTTTTCTATAAAAATATTACAATAGAAATTTTTCTATAAAAATATTACAATAGAAATTTTTCTATAAAAATGTTACTATTTTTCTATAAAAATTTTACTTTAAAAATTTTTGTATAAAAATTTAACTATAGAAATTTTTCTATAAATTTTTTTTTACAAAAATTTTATTACAGAAATTTGTCTATCAAAATTTTACTATAGCAATTTTTTTTATAAAAATTTAGCTATAAAAATTTTACTTTATAAATTTTTCTATAAAAATTTTACTATAGAAATTTTATTGAAGAAATTTTTTTATAAAAATTTTTCTAAAAAAATTTTACTATAGAAATTTTTCTATAAAAATTTTACTATAAAAATTTTACTATAAAAATTTTTCTATACAAATTTTACTATAAAAATTTTTCTATAAAAATTTGTCTATAGAAATTATTCTTTAAAAATTTTACTATAGACATTTTTCTATAAAAATTTTACTACAAAAATTTTTCTATAAAAATTTGACTATATAAATTTTTCTATACAAATTTTTCTATAAAAATTTTTCTATACAAATTTTACTATAGAAATTTTACTACAAATATTTTATTATAGAAATTTTTCTACAAAGATTTTACTATAGAAATTTCTTAATAAAAATTTTACTATAGAAATTTTTCTATAAAAATTTTCTTATACAATTTTTTCTTAAAATTTCACTATAGAAAATATTCTATAAAAATTTTACTATAGTAATTTTTCTATAAAAATTATGCTATAGAAATTTTTCTACAAAATTTTACGATAGAAATTTTTCTGTAAAAATTTTACTATAGAAATTTGGCGATAAAAGTTTTATTATATAAAATTTTTCTAAAGAAATTTTACAATTGAAATTTTGTCTACATTAATTTTTCTCTAAAATTTTTCTTAAAAAATTTTACTTTAAAATTTTTTTTTTATAAAAATTTTATTATAAAATTTTTTTTATCAAGATTTTAATTTTTCTATAGAAATTTGTCTATAAAAAATTTTAATACAGAAATTTTTCTACAAAGAGTTTACTAAAGAAATTTTTCTACAAAAATTTTATTATAGAAATTTTTGTGCAAAAATTTTACTATAGACATTTTTCTATAAAAATTTGACTATAGACATTTTTCTATACAAATTTTTCTTTCAAAATTTTATTCTGCAAAAATTTTTCTATAAAAAATTTTCTATAAAAATTTTTCTAGAAATATTTTGCTATAGAAATTTTTCTATAAAAATTTTACTATAGAAATTTTTCTATAAACATTTTACTATAAAAATGTTTCTATAAAATTTTGCTATAAAAATTTTTGTATACAAATTTTTCTATAAAAGTTTTACTATAGAAATTATTCTTTGAAAATTTTACTATAGACATTTTTCTATAAAAAATTGACTATAGAAATTTTTACTATATACATTTTTTTATACAAATTTTTTTTTTTACAAAAAAAGTTCACTTTTACAAAAAAGTACCCTCTTACACAGAAAGTACCCTTTTGCAAAGAAACTACACTTTTACAAAGAAAGTACCCTTTTACAAAAAAAGTTCACTTTTACAAATAAAAAGGGTACAAAAAAATTTTATTTTTATAAAGAAAGTATCCCTTACAAAGAATGTACCCTTGTACAAAAAACTCCACGTTTACAAAGAAAGTCCCTTTTTATAAAAAGTATCCTTTGCAAAGCGAGTACTTTTTAGAAAATGTACTCTTTTACAAAGGAAGTAACTTATAGAAAAATGAACCCTTTTTCGGAAAGTTCGCTTTTACAAATAAAGTACCCTTTTATAATAAAAACACACCGAAAAATAAATTTTTAATACAAAGCTTTTATTTTGTTCATAACATGAATGAAATACATGGAAAAATTTTCTCTAAAAAATTTTCGATGTATTTTAGATACTCCAATCACCAATTACTTCAAAAGCATAAAAAAAATATTTATAAAAACTATTTGTCTACAAGTATCTACACTTTATCCAAAAATAAAACTCCACCAATGTCTAGTAACCTCCTGATTCTATTGGCAACATCATTCGCACTTAAAGTGTTTTGTGGAGTTTTCTTTATTCCATTTTCTTTTTTTCTCTATCTAAAATTATCTAGTGAAACGATTTACATAAATCCTAAAAAAACATTTTCTCTTCATTATTACAATAGTTTATTGTCCTACACTTTCAACGCCTTATCTTTATTGTTGAAAGCCCAACAAAAACCAAACACTCACTTTACATTAATTTTCACAATTTCCGGGTTAAAAATTTGGCAAGAAAAAAATTGAAAGAAAATTTTAAAATCAATGTTGCACTCACTCACTCAGTTGTTGTGTTCAAGTGTTTTCCCAGAATTTGTTTTTACTGAAAATTTAAGAAAACTGGAGCAGTCATTAATAATATTTATTTGTTTGTGGTTTATTGAAAAAGTGATGTTCTATAGGAGGACAGACCTGCAGTCGGCTGTCAAAATCCTCTTACGAGGGAAAGAGTACAAGTGTGGCAGTTTTTTTTAAACCAATTTTTAATTTTTTTTAATATTTCATTATTTATTTTTAAATTGTTAAAAATTTGTTATATTTTTTATTGTTGTTTGACGGTGTTCGAGTGATTGGTTTGTTGATAAGTTGGGGCCATATGTTTCATGCTGGGCGGTTGGAAAAACTGTGGGAAGATTTAAAATGTTTAAGATTAGCCAGCAGCTAGAAACTTATCAATCTTGGAAGTATTTTCAAAATTTTGCAATAAATTTTTAATTTTTATAAAAAATGGACAGTTTCTTTGTAAAAAAGTACCTTCACATTTAAAGTCTAACTTCATTGTTCAGAGAAACTTTTAATGCATAATGTTACATTATTTGTAATAGTATTATTTCTTTGTAAAAGGGTACTTTTTCAAAGGGTAGTTTTTTGTAAAAGGGTGCTTTTTTTGTAAAAGGGTACTTTCTTTGTAAATGGGTATTTACTTTGTAAAAGGGTACTTTCTTTATAAAGGGGGATTTTCTTTATAAAAGGGTACTTTCTTTATAAAAGGGTACTTTCTTTATAAAAGGGTACTTTCTTTATAAAAGGGTACTTTCTTTATAAAGGGGTACTTTCTTTACAAAAGGTACATTCTTTATAAAAGGGTACTTTCTTTATAAAAGGGTACTTTCTTTACAAAAGGGTACTTTCTTTATAAAAGGGTACTTTCTTTATAAAAGGGTACTTTCTTTATAAAAGGGTACTTTCTTTATAAAAGGGTACTTTCTTTATAAAAGGGTACTTTCTTTATAAAAGGGTACTTTCTTTATAAAAGGGTACTTTCTTTATAAAAGGGTACTTTCTTTATAAAAGGGTACTTTCTTTATAAAAGGGTACTTTCTTTATAAAAGGGTACTTTCTTTATAAAAGGGTACTTTCTTTATAAAAGGGTACTTTCTTTATAAAAGGGTACTTTCTTTATAAAAGGGTACTTTCTTTATAAAAGGGTACTTTCTTTATAAAAGGGTACTTTCTTTATAAAAGGGTACTTTCTTTGTAAAAGGGTACTTTCTTTATAAAAGGGTACTTTCTTTGTAAAAGGGTACTTTCTTTATAAAAGGGTACTTTCTTTGTAAAAGGGTACTTTCTTCAAAAGATGGTACTTTCTTCAAAATAGTGCACTTTCTTTTTAAGAGGCTTTTTTCAATAGAATATACTTCCACCAAAAGACTGTACCCACTTTTAAAAAATGGTACTTCCTTAAAAAGAGGGTGCATTTAAAAAAATGTTTGCTTTATTAATTTTTCGATATCTGAATTTCCCTTTTTTTGAAACAACTGTTCGAATATATTTATTTTATCTTTATGTTGATTAACGAAAAACATGATCAACATTTTCATATGTTAATCCCAGATAAATTGAAAGTTTTAAATTTGAAATTTAATTTTTCTTCTAAACAAATTGTGAAAATATTTATATTTTATATTGGAGTTCTTTTCTTCCCATTTACTCCACATTATGTATTTTTTTTTTAATACATAAATCTGAAAATAGAAAAAATCTAAATAAATGGTTTTTGTGTGTTTGAAAAAAAAAAACATAAAACATGGCCATGTTCTTTTTGGCTTCTTACCATAAATATTTTTAAACTCCAACAGAAAAATACAAGACAGCCGCAAAAAATTAAATAAATAAGTAAAGAAAAGTGTGTTTGTTCTCCTGTATAAACAAAAAATAATGTGAAGGGTTAGAGAAATATAGGGGGTATACATGGACAGGGTAGTGCTCTTCTTACCAAAAGTACACTTTTATATAGAAAAATTTTCTATAGAAAAATTTTTATATCGAAAAATTTTCTATAGAAACATTTTTATATCGAAAACTTTTCTATAGAAAAATTTTTATATCGAAAAATTTTCTATAGAAAAATTTTTATATCGAAAAATTTTCTATAGAAAAATTTTTATATCGAAAAATTTTCTATAGAAAAATTTTTATATCGAAAAATTTTCTATAGAAAAATTTTTATATCGAAAAATTTTCTATAGAAAAATTTTTATATCGAAAAATTTTCTATAGAAAAATTTTTATATCGACAAATTTTCTACAGAAAAATGTTTATAACGAAAAAAAAAAAATTTTATTTTGAAAAATTTTCCATGGAAAAATTTTCCACAGAAAAATTTTTATATTGAAAAATTTTCTACAGAAAAATTTTTATATTGAAAAATTTTCTATAGAAAAATTTTTATATCGAAAAATTTTCTATAGAAAAATTTTTATATCGAAAAATTTTCTATGGAAAAATTTTTATATCGAAAAATTTTCTATAGAAAAATTTTTATATCGAAAAATTTTCTATAGAAAAATTTTTATATCGAAAAATTTTTCATAGAAAAATTTTTAGAACGAAAAATTTTCTATAGAAAAATTTTTAATGTTTTAACGAAAAAATTTCTATAGAAAAATTTTTATATCGAAAAATTTTCTATAGAAAAATTTTTATATCGAAAAATTTTCTATAGAAAAATTTTTATATCAAAAAATATTCTATAGAAAAATTTTTATATCGAAAAATTTTCTATAGAAAAATTTTTATATCGAAATTTTTTCTATAGAAAAATGTTTCATAGAAAAATTTTTATTTTGAAAAATTTTCCATTGAAAAATTTTCCACAGAAAAATTTTTATATTGAAAAATTTTCTATAGAAAAATTTTTATATCGACAAATTTTCTATAGAAAAATTTTTATATCGAAAAATTTTCTATAGAAAAATTTTTATATCGAAAAATTTTCTATAGAAAAATTTTTATATCGAAAAATTTTCTATAGAAAAATTTTTAGAACGAAAAATTTTCTATAGAAAAATTTTTAATGTTTTAACGAAAAAATTTCTATAGAAAAATTTTTATATCGAAAAATTTTCTATAGAAAAATTTTTATATCAAAAAATATTCTATAGAAAAATTTTTATATCGAAAAATTTTCTATAGAAAAATTTTTATATCGAAATTTTTTCTATAGAAAAATGTTTCATAGAAAAATTTTTATTTTGAAAAATTTTCCATGGAAAAATTTTCCACAGAAAAATTTTTATATTGAAAAATTTTCTATAGAAAAATTTTTATATCGACAAATTTTCTATAGAAAAAATTTTATATCGAAAAATTTTCTATAGAAAAATTTTTATATCGAAAAATTTTCTATAGTAAAATTTTTATATTGAAAAATTTTCTATAGAAAAATTTTTAAATAGAAAAATTTTCTATAGAAAAATTTTTATATCGAAAAATTTTTTATAAAAATATTTTTATATCGAAAAATTTTTTATAAAAATATTTTTATATCGAAAAATTTTCTATAGAAAAATTTTTATATCGAAAAATTTTCTATAGAAAAATTTTTATATCAAAAAATTTTCTATAGAAAAATTTTTATGTCAAAAAATTTTCTATAGAAAAATTTTTATATCAAAAATTTTTCTATAGAAAAATCTTTATATCAAAAAATATTTATATCGAAAAATTTTCAGTCGAAAAATTGTTCTCCTGTATAAACAAAAAATAATGTGAAGGGTTAGAGAAACGTCGGGGGCATACATAGACAGGGTAGTGCACTACATCCTTTACTAAAGAAGGTACTACTTCATTTTAACAAAAGTACACTTTTCTTAACAAAAGCACACTTTTCTTAACAAAAGTACACTTTCCTAAAGAAAAAATATTTTTTTGAACGAAACTACCCTTTTTTTTAACAAATCTACCCTTTTTATAAAAATCTTGCCATTTTCTAATAAATCTAAGCTTTTTTAAGAAAAGTACTCTAAAGAAAGTACTTTTTTCTTCAAAAAAGTACACGAGTTAAGTTAAACATTAAATCAATCTGTGGTTAAGGGCTTTAACTGATCGTTTTGGCCCTACTTTTTGAAGTTCACTCTGGTTCTGAGATTTTTTTTTTTGCAAAATAAATAAAACTACATTCAATTTGAGATCTTTATTTATGCTTTTTGGAAAATTGTGTGATATTTTAAAGGAAAAAAAAACAATAACACAAACAAATCCCAACAACTAATACAAACAAATAGAAATTAGTATTTATGTCTAAATCACTAGATTTTCCATTTTCATTAATTTCATTTTTTTTTGTTTGCTTTTCTTTTTCAAAATTTCCCTTGTCTATTTCTGTCGCCTCTTTATTCGTCTGCGCTCTCGCATCGCATAAACATCGCATCGAAATTGTGTATTTTATTTTCGAAAAATTTATATTAAAAACAAAAAATCACAAAAACTCTTTAACGCATCGAACGGAATTTTTTTTTGTTTTGTTTTGTGTAGATTTTGGATCCATATCTTGATACGAAATCCTCAGCAAATGCTGTCGAAGACATCCTAAATGGTTTCAGTAAGCAACAGATCGATGTAACAACAAGTTTGGAAAGTTGGACAACTCATATAGCGGAAAAACGTGAAGTCGAAACGATATTGGAAAAGATCATGAGTGAAAATGCAGAGGTAAGTAGAGTTTTTTCAAAAAATTAAAAAAGTATTTTAATTGAACATGTTTGAAAAAAGGAGTTGCGATGAAGTGATTTGTGAAATGTGCAAGAAAATTTTTAATGTGGAAAAACCGATTGATTAAGTTATCAACAAATTATGTTTTGAAATTTAAAAAGTTCAAATAATCCAGCGAAAAATTGAATATCATACTGTTTAAAATTTAATTCAATATCATTTATTAACTATTTTCAAACCCTCGATAAGTAATATTAAAATTAAATACTTACTTTGGAAAGTTCATAAACTAAATAGGAATTATATTCGCCATTTGAAATGACGCCAAATGATGACATAGTGTCTAGACCGGTACTCTAAAGCTGATATGTGTATAACTTTTTAATTAAAACCTCAAATCATTTAATAAACATGATCAAAAATGACGTCAATCTTTGATCATATAAAATTATACCGCAAAGTTTCGTCTATGATAATTAATTTTAAATTTATATTTCAGATAAAAATTCTCAAAAACATTAAATAAATTAATATTTGATAAATCGGAACTTACTATAAATTTAACCCCAAACATTCACTCAAAAGAAAATTATTAAAATTTTTTTAGTTATACACACGTAACGCTTTAATTAAATTTAAGTTTTTTGAAATTCATAAATTTTGGAATATTTCATTTTAAGCTAAATATGCAAATATATGCAGTTGATATTAAGAGTATTTTAAAACTGATACTTTAGCCTAAATAACCTAATATAAATTAGGTTCCAGGGGTTTTCACTGAGCAACTCATTAACCCCCAAACGACAAATAAAGTTATATCAAACATATAAATTACATTTCTTATACAAAATTCCTAAAATAAGAATTTGATTACTTTATAAAATCTTATTTTAACGGTATCGAACCAAAGGGGTATTAAATATCTTGGACCACATCAATTACTTATTTTAAAAGTAAAAAATTTTCTATATTAAAAAATTTTCTATTGAAAAATTTTTATATAAAAAAAATTTCTATAGAAAAATTTTTTATAAATCTTTTTAGTAAAATTTTTATATCGAAAAATTCTCTGTAGAAAGATTTTTATATTGAAAAATTTTCTATAGAAAAATTTTTATATTGAAGAATTTTGTATAGAAAAATTTTTATATCGAAAAATTTTTAGATCGAAAAATTATCTGTAGAAAAATTTTTATATCGAAAAATTTTCTATAGAAAAATTTTAATATCGAAAATTTTTTATACAAATTTTTATATCGAAAAATTTTTTGTAATTTTTCTATAGAAAAATTTTTATATCTAAAAATTTTCTATAAAAAAATTGTTATATCGAAAAATTTTCGATACAAAAATTGTTATATCGAAAAATTTTCTATCAAACAATTAAATAACATTTTCCATACAAAATTCCTGAAAAAAGACTTTGATTACTTTATAAAATGTTATCAAATCTTATTTTAACGGCATCGAATCAGAAAAATTTTTTATATCGAAAAATTTTCTGTAGAAAATTTTTTATATCGAAAAATTTTCTATAGAAAATTTTTTATATCGAAAAATTTTCTATAGAAAATTCTATAGAAATTTTTTATATCGAAAAATTTTCTATAGAAAATTTTTTATATCGAAAAATTTTGTATAGAAAATTTTTTATATCGAAAAATTTTCTATAGAAAATTTTTTATATCGAAAAATTTTGTATAGAAAATTTTTTATATTATTTATATTATTTTTGATATCGAAAAATTTTCTATAGATAATTTTTTATATCGAAAAATTTTCTATAGAAAATTTTTTATATCGAAAAATTTTCTACAGAAAATTTTTTATTTTCTACAGAAAATTTTTTATATCGAAAAATTTTCCACAGAAAATTTTCTATATCCAAAAATTTTCTATAAAAAAACTTTTATATCGAAAAAAAATTTGTATTGAAAAATTTTTGTATCGAAAAATTTTGCATAGAAAAATTTTTATATTAAAAAATTTTCTGTAGAAAAATTATTATATTAAAAAATTTTCTACAGAAAAATTTTTATATTAAAAAATTTTCTATCGAAAAATGTTTATATTAAAAATTTCCTTTAGAAAAATTTTTATATCGAAAAATTTTCTATAGAAAAATTTTTATGTGTAAAAATTTTCTATAGAAAAATTTTTATGTGTAAAAATTTTTATATGGTAAAATTTGTATTACGAAAATTTTTTTTACAGAAAAATTGTTTAATAGAAAAATTTTTATATTAAAAAATTTTCTATAGAAAAATTTTTATATTAAAAAATTTTTATATCGAAAAATTTTTTATAAAAAAAAAATTCTATAAAAACAAAATTTTTATATCAAAAAATTTTCTATAGAAAAAAATTTTATATCGAAAAATTTTCTATAGAAAAATTTTTATACCGAACAATTTTCTATAGAAAATTTTTTATACCGAACAAATTTCCTATAGAAAATTTTGTGTATCGAAAATATATCTATAGAAAAATTTTTATATCGAAAAACTTTTTATAGAAAAATTTTTATATCGAAAATTTTTTTATAGAAAAATTTTTATATCGAAAAATTTTTATATCGAAAAATTTTCTATAGAAAATTTTTTATATCGAAAAATTTTTTATCGAAAATTTGTATATCGAAAATTTTTTATATTGAAAAATTTTCTATCGAAAATTTTTTATATCGAAAAATTTTCTATCGAAAATTTTTTATATCGAAAAATTTTCTATCGAAAATTTTTTATATCGAAAAATTTTCTATCGAAAATTTTTTATATCGAAAAATTTTCTATAAAAAAAACTTTTATATCGAAAAAAAAATTTGTATTGAAAAATTTTTATATCGAAAAATTTAGCATAGAAAAATTTTTATATTAAAAAATTTTCTGTAGAAAAATTATTATATTAAAACATTTTCTACAGAAAAATTTTTATATCAAAAAATTTTCTATAGAAAAATTTTTATATTAAAAAATTTTTATATCGAAAAATTTTTTATAAAAAAAATTTCTATAAAAACAAAATTTTTATATCAAAAAATTTTCTATAGAAAAATTTTTATATCGAAAAATTTTTTACAGAAAAAAATATTAAAAAAAATTTTATATCGAAAAATTTTCTATAGAAAAACTTTTATATCGAAAAATTTTCTATAGAAAAACTTTTATATCGAAAAATTTTCTATAGAAAAATTTTCTATAGAAAATTTTGTGTATCGAAAATTTATCGATAGAAAAATTTTTATATCGAAAAATTTTTTATAGAAAAACTTTTATATCGAAAAATTTTTTTATAGAAAAATTTTTATATCGAAAAATTTTTTTATAGAAAAATTTTTATATCGAAAAATTTTCTATAGAAAAATTTTTATATCGAAAAATTTTCTACAGAAAAATTTTTATATCGAAAAATTTTTATATAGAAAAATTTTTTATAGAAATTTATATCGAAAAAAATTTTATAGAAAAATTTTTATATCTAAAACTTTTCTATAAAAAATTTTTATATCAAACAATTTTCTATAGAAAATTTTTTGTATCGAAAAATTTCCGTTAGAAATTTTTTTCTATAGAAAAATTTTTATATCGAAAAATTTTCTACAGAAACATTTTTATATCGAAAATTTTCTAAAGAAAAATTTTTATATTGATAATTTTTCTATAAAAAAAAATTTATATCGAAAAATTTTCAATAGAAAAATGTTCATATCAAAAATTTTTTTTATCGAAAAATTTTCAATAGAAAAATGTTCATATCAAAAATTTTTTATAAAAATTTTTTTTTATCGAAAAATTTTCTTTAGAAAAATTTTTATGTGGAAAAATTTTCTATATATAAAAAGATAGATGGTGCTTAATCAGAAATTCAAAATTAGAACGTGATTTTACAGTGTTATTGATCAATCTCAAAACATAAAGGCAACCTTCGTATAATATTTTATTATAAACATATAATTTAGACATAAACAAAAATGAAAAACAAGATTTAAATGTTTTTGGGTTACTTTGCTAAGTTATTTGATTTATATTTTAAAATTTATGATAGACAGCGGTTCCACTTAGTTTCTCCAAATCAAACATTTAAATTTTTTGAAACAAATATTTACCATAAATTTGAAATCAATGATAATAATAACAATTTTTCTTTTCCCCCAAAAAACAGACCGCTACGAAAACCACAAATGTGGATACCCAATTATATCCGATATTTACTACGCCCTCTGTTGATGCCAAACAATTGTATGCGACCACCCAAGACAAATTGAGATTGGTACTGCAAGACATCGATCAGGCACAGCACGAGATCCAGGAACGTGTTCACACCACGCTCGCCATACAAACGAAAGACGCCGAGTCTATGCAAAAAATCGAACAAGTTATTAGCAATTTACGAACCCTTAAGGCCAAGCTCGATGGCATACGCTACGACTACAAGACATTGGTCGAAAGTGTTTTGCAATTTTTGGAGAATGTGAGCAAAATGCGTTTCGAAATCGATAATTATTTCTTGAAACAGCAGCAGCAATATCAACAGAATAGCAATGATGCCATCGAGAGATGTATTGCAGAACATGAAAAATTCCGTGATATGGTAATGGAAAAATTCCGATCACTAATAACTCAATCAGAGTTATTGATAGATCGTGTGAGAGCTTTAGAGCCCCCGGGAGCCAAGGAAGTGGATACAGATCGTATTTTGAAATTGCTAGAGATTTTACGTATGTATTTCGAGTCCTCGAATAGCGAGCGCATGTCTTCATTGGAACGTTTGGAGAAATTGGAACAATTTAAAAATGATATCATGGATATAAATCGCAGTTTGGATAGTGTTTGTAAGCAGCTGCAAGAGATCAATAATCAAAGTGTTGACAGTTTGGCGGCAGCCAAAACGACCTCATTGGCTTTTGAATATTTTGAACGGACCATAGAGGTGAGTAGCAAACAAGGGGGTTGATATAATTTTCAAATTTATTTTAAAAATAATGATTTAATTTTATTATTGTCAAAAAAGAATTTAATGCCAAAATTTCTAAAACCTACAAAACATGAATTACGTTGGGCTTGTTATCTGCAAACAATGGAGGTAGTATTAGTATTATTCTAAATAATATGTTTTTAATTTAAAAGTTATAGTGAAAATATAACCCAGCAAAACTTCTCAAATTAAATCAAATATTTTTGTTTGAAAATTCTTACCAAGAAAATCCAAATCAAAAATGTTGCTGGGATATTTCCATATCACTGCAATAGTGTCAAATGATTTAAATTTATTCGTCCACTCGTCACATTTGTATTTACTTTTGTTCAATCTTTTTCGTTTTAACAATAACATTTTGTACTTTATATCGTCTCAGTCTATCGTCTATCAATATCGTCATCAACTTTTTTTAAAAAAATTCACTTTTCCATTATTTTTTTTTGTGTGTGGTTTTTTGTGGCAAAAATACGAATTTTCTTTAGTTTTTCATTTCAGCATGACGTCAAGTGATTTTTCTTAATCGTTATTCTATTCATTATTTTATGTATTTTTTAATTTTTTTGTGGGTTGGCAAATTTCGATCATAAACATACATATCATGGCGCTCTGTTCCACACTATTGAATGTCAATAATTAAATATTTGCAAATAGAAAAATCATAGTTTCGTCGATACATAAGTGAAAATTTCGTATTGGAAGTATACGAATGTATAAACATCCATAAATATGTATCGGGTGTTTTTTATTGAGGTATAGAACTTTAAGTTGGCATCACTTTTTTAACTGGCGGCCATTTTGTCAGCTGTCAAGTGATTAATATTTAGTTTGGTTTGCCATTTCATCATGAACAGGTTGACAAAAGAACAACGCTTGCAAATCGTACAAATTTATTTCGAAAATAATGGTTCAGTTCGCGAAGTTTACCGCAAGCTCCGTCCATTTTATGGTCGACATAATCGTCCATCAGAGCAATTAATTCGGTTAACCATGGATCGTTTTCGCACTACGTTTACTCTATGTGATAATACGCATCCGCAGCGACGTCGAACAGTGCGCACCGAAGAAACAATTGCCGCTGTAGAGCAAAGTGTTGAAGAGGACCCGAATGAATCGATTCGCCACCGTGCACAGCAATTGGAGCTTTGTCCATCAACTTTATGGAAGATTTTGCGCAAAGATCTTGGCTTGCGACCTTACAAGATCCAGCTTGTGCAAGAATTAAAGCCGCGAGACCATGCAATGCGTCGTGATTTTGGTGTATGGCCGAAAATTAGATTGATCTCGATGCTGATTTTCATCGCAAAATTTTGTTCAGTGATGAGGCTCATTTTTGGTTGAATGGCTACGTCAACAAGTTTGACAATGTTCCTCAAGTGGTAGGACTTTCGTCTCCTCATGTAAATGGCTTTCTGAGGACACTTTTAGTTCCTAAAGCTATAGTACCTGGGCGACCAAGCCTTGCTCAGAGCTTTATATAAGCATTTGGAGGCGAATTTTAAAGTTTTTATATATTTTATTTTATAAAATAAATCTTATTTTATAAAATAAATTTAGAGAAAATACGGTACACAAATATCCAATTAATTTAGAAACGTTTTATTTATTTTGTCCAATCAACACATGATCAAATGCATAGTTTAATATGAATAATTTTGGAAATTGGTCATACCGACTTAGAAACCTCCAACGACTCATAGCCCGATAAAATGCACAGTTTACGATTTAATTAATTTTGAGTATTTTTCAGAGGCGCCACCTATCGAAAATTGTTGATACCAACTAAGAAACCTTCGTCGACTCATGTGCAACAACTTTGCTAAAGATCATTGCATAATCAAATGTACAGCCTACGATTTAATTTACTTTGAGTAATTTTCAGTGACGCCACCTATCGAAAATTGTTCATAGCAACTAAGAAACCTTCGTCGTCTCATGCTTAACAACTTTGCTAATGTAATTTTGAGTGGCGCCACCTGTTGGAAATAGTTCATACCAATTAAAAAACCTTCACCGGCTCATTTGAAACAACTTCACTTAGGATCATATTCAACTTCGCTTAGGATCATATACAACTTCGCTAAAGATGCAAATGCACAGTTTACGATTAAATTCATTTTGAGTAATTTTCAGTGGCGCCACCTGTCGGATAGTGATAGTGGCTTATAAATGGTACCAACAAAACTGTTTTCACCCGTTTTTACCCCCTATCGGGCATAGATTAAAAAAAGTACCAAACACCTGTCCGCTTATTTTAATAGGTATTCAAAACATAATTAAAATTGTTTTCCTATGCCTATTACTTTAGTAGATATAGCATTTTCGATTTTTTCACCTTTTTACCCGTTTTTAGAGGGTAAAAACGTCGCTTCTTACTCGACCTATATATCAAAAAAGGTACCCACTGTCCAAATTTTATTAAAATCGTTACAGCCGTTTGCTCGTTTAAGAATATAAGATAAGATTTTGATAGCTCTGGAATTTTTCTCCACCGCGTTTCGTTCACACTTGGAGAATACACGGGTGCAGAATAATTTGTCACTGACCGATCAATTGCATAATATGTCGCAAGTATAGTTTCTTTGCCAGTGCTGCCGGCAAGCAACATGAGGACCTTATTCTTACTGCGTAATTTATCCCAAATTACAGTGATATATGCAGTCGAATGCCACTCCCAATGTTTTGGGCCGTGTTTTCATCAATATAATGGCACAGAAGCTGTAGTCTGTGCTTCTCATTTAACCTAATGAGCGATTTGATCAAGACACATGATCGTCTAATCTTAGATAAGATCAAAGAGAGGATTCAACAGAATTGTGGGAGAGTTCAAAAGACCCTTTACAAAGATTGATCAAGAATAATCCTCAGGAGTATATGGTTTTATTTACCTTTTTAAACAAATTTTTTAGATTTCTATTACCAATTCGTCCGCAATTTCGTTGTAATGTTCTGGTACCCAGCACAATTATATAACGAATTCTTTGTTACCAACCCAAAGCTTTTGGCGTCAACGTCTGACCACATTAGACCTAATATTCATATTTCAAAGTTTATCTGTAATTAATGTGGTATAGCTTTTAAATATCGGTCGATATAATACTAGCTGATCATACGCTACAAAGGCAGCTATCTAAATTTTTCACAGAGGCCACCACTACATGTAACAGTTTCTTTTTTGGAACAATTAACATCTATATGCCTTCAATAATTCGATTCATGGCCTACCAATTTTCTCTAATCTTTTTATTATTGTTCACATATTCTGGTATCTACATAGGCACATGCATTTATTAGGGAGAAGTGCCCTATCTGGATTGAT